>JBAMBO010000926.1:0-48085 GCA_037044535.1 Lordiphosa magnipectinata | reverse complement strand
CGAGGGCGCATGCGCAGTTCGTCGTTGAGAGAATAGCTCATGCGCAGTTTGTTGTTGTGCGATGCGTACGAAAGGCAACTGCGTTTATTTATAAGTGTGATTCCGTCGCGTCTTTTAGCTTACGGAAGATAGCTGAGCTCGGTAAGCTGCCCGTCGCCTGTGTGTGTTTCAGTCTTTCTAGGTACCGAGTTCAAGTCCCAGAAAAGTACGTAAAACCAAAAAAAATATCTATGTGGTTATCTCAAAATCAATCACAGTTTAAAACAAAGTTTGGGTGGTGGTTTGGGGTTGGTTGGGGGTGGGTTGATAATGCGATAATGATTTTTGTCATTTTGGGCAAAAATATCGATATATCGATAATATTTTTCGACATCTCTAGTTTCAATATATCTTTTGACTGGCTAAGCAGCGTGTGGCCGAGCGTTATCATGTTGCAAAATTACCTTGTGGTGCCATTGCTCGCATTTTGGCCTTTTTTGCTTCAATGCTCGGCTCAAACGCTTCAATTGTGTTCGGTAGAGTTGCCCTGTAATGATTTCACCCGGTTGTAGCAGCTCAGGGTACACCACGCCCCATTGGACCCACCAAATACGAAGCATAGCCTTGACAACGTACGGCTCCGCCTAGAGCATTTTCCCCTTAGGCTTCTTGCAGCATTCGATTGCCTTCAGCTGCATTTTTTCTTTAAATGAAATCAGAAAAGTAAACTTTCCCGCAAATGGTGTTTAGTTATCACAATCGGAGCACTCAAAATATATGTTGAAAGCCTAATAAGATGGCTCCAAAATGAAGTTGGTTCCAACATTGTCTGATTCGATTTAATACTAGTGACGCCACCTCTTAAAAATTCTTTAAAATTTGTTTAAAGAAGATTTTTGTTCTTTAAGTTAGGTTAGTACTCACAGTTGCTAGACCGATTCCAATGTGAATTCAAACTGGAACACCATGTGGACAGATATATTTTGAAGAGACCTCAGTTGTGGAAACACTGGCACCCGATTGCAACCCTACATACTGCTGTCCTCAAAAAGGAAGTTGGAAATACTCTTCATTACAAGTTTTTTTTCGCATAGCCAAGTTTTCCACTACATTTTCCTAAATTTACTTACATTTTTTCCCCAAAATTGTCGACTGTTTTCGTTTGTTGTTTTGGGTTCACCATTTTTAATTTAATGACGATAATCATCATGATTTATAGGTCGTTATTGCAAAGTGCAAGAGTGCAGTTTATCTGGTCACACCGAAACTAAAATAAACATCAAACTCAAAATCACTTACGGGAAAACCCCTAAATAACTCACAGTATTTTCCTCATTTAGTAAACTTTAATTTTGAACTAAAATATTTTTTACCTACTTAGTAGGCGGCGTTTGATTATTTCATCTGTATTTTATAACTTGAAAATTTGTACCAGAATAGTAGGCCACATTTTTATAATTTCAATCGAGTTCTTGTCTCAAGTGTTTCTATTTCTCATTCAGTTGTTCGCTTTCGAACAGCACTAACCTATTTTTCTTTTTCTTTTTCTTAAATGATATTTTTAATTATGGAGCCATAATAAGAAGCTGTTTGCAGGTCTTTTGGGTTCCATTTTAAAACTAAATTGAAGAACTGAACAATTGAACTGAATTTTTGCAAAAATTGTTTGTGTCTGTTACTCTAATAAATGAAACACTGAACTGAGGGGAAAACTACCCACCCGTTAAATAAACATAGCTCGACTATCGTTCATCCAATCTTCACATTTCCTTTGGCAAATCGATCAATAGTCTTGATTACTAAATATTTCTATGTAGGAGACATAACGTTTTTTCCACATTATGGTGGCGGGAGGAAGCGTGGGTTCACCCAGTGGTAGCAGCTCATAGTATACCACGCACAATTGGTCCCACCAATATTCGTCTTTGGCGTATGGCCCTTATGATTTTTTGGCAGCACGCTTAGCAACCGGCGTCCAAACTGAGAAAAGTAAATTAAAATTGGCAAGTTCTTGAAGAAAATTAATTCGACCAAATAGAAAAGGTTTGGTTCTTGCTCAGGTCACCTTACCCAAACTGTTAAAAATTTGAGTGGGTTGGGTTCATAGTCTGTTTTGAAGGGACCAAATAACCCTTAACAATCAGTGCACTAAGAGAAAACTAGAACTAATATTTTGGGTACGAACGCTCTTGAAAAAAAAATGATTAATTCTTGAAATTTCAAGAATTTAGCTCTTGGAATCGAGATAAATTCGTTTTCAACGTTATCAATTTGGTTTTTATAGGCAAGGCAACTTATCTTTGAAAGAATAGCGTTTGACTCGCTCTCGCAGAGAGAGAGCGCATGCGCAGTTTATCGTTGTCAGATGCGTACAAATGCCAACTGCATTTAATTATAAGTGTGTTTTCGTCGCGTCGTTTAGCTTAGGGATGATAGTCGAGAGGGCTAAGCTGCCCGTCGTCTGTGTGTGCTTCAGTCTGCGAGGTACCGAGCTCAAGACCACGTCGGTCGGGTCGGGTCGGGTCGGTCGTGTCTCTCACACCCCCACCCCAAATATTCTTTTTAAGTTTATTATTTTGAGAATTATTCGTTCTTGGATCAAATACTGAAACTCTTGAGTCAAAAATTATTCATACTTGGATCAAGAGCTGAAACTCTTGAATCTGGAATGTCAGGATCAAAAATTCACTCTTAAATCAAGAACTTCGCTCTTGGATCAAGAATTTTCACTCTTACCGTACTTTTGAGAACGAATGCTCTTGATTCAAGAGTGAAATTCTCTATTTTTTCTCTGAGTGCACATACACACCTGATCATATTAATAGGTACACACCGGAATATTTTAATTATAGATGGTTTTTTCGTACTTTTAGTGTTGACAACTTTTTAATTTTTGGTTTTTTGTTGTCAATGCCTGGCCACACTGTGACAAAGAGTTGAAAGAGGGGGCTGCCCCGTATATCAAAGCTTTTCTATAAATTGCGAGTCCACCACACATTTCGCCTGATCATAATAATAGGTACAGTCTCCATTTCTCACAAGTATCAAGTGAATAATTTTGTAATCAGTGATCTTTTGGTAACTAAAGGTAAATGAAGTATAGTTCCTGTCAATACAGAGAATTAAATAATTATTTTTTTTTAGAAAAAATGGGTCGAAATTCTCATTGTACTAAAGAAGGAGCTCGATTGGTTCTTAGTCTGAGAAAAGAAGGCAAATCTTTACGAGCCATCGCCAAATTAATGAAGTGGCCAAGCCAATCCCCCGACCTTAACCCCATTGAAAACTTGTGGGGAGACCTAAAAAAGAAATTGGCAAAGCATTCATTTTCAAATAAACAAAAATTATGGGAAGGTGTCCAAAAACTGTGGTATGAGACACCAGTATAGAGACCTGCCAGGCTCTTATTAAAAGTATGCCAAAAAGAATAGCAGTAGTGGCCAAAAATAGAGGTGGATACACTGGATACTAAGTTAGGAAATACTAATTTACCTGAAAAAAGAACACAAAATGGAAATTAAATTTTTTTTCTTACCAACACATGAAGTGTACCTATTATTATGATCACACTGAAAACGTATCTGAAACACAAAATGATCTCTTTTATGTTATATTATTATTCTATGTTACAATTAAGTTTATTTTATTAAAAACAAATAGTTTAAGAAACAATGAGAACAAATTTTAAGTTTGAAACAATGAATAAAACTGTTTTCTGTTACCTTAAAGTCAGAGTTGATGTGTGTACCTATTAATATGATCAGGTGTGTATATATACAAACTTTGGGAGTACAGAGTATGTTATAGTCGGTATGTAATTATTCAAACCGCGCCCGGTTATACTTCGACTCCTATAGTGAGCCACCCTAATGCAATTCTCAATGCAAAATAGAACAAACGGTAACTTGGTAACAGTTATTACACCAGTTGATCTCTCCAAAAGCCTCTCTCTCTGACACACCCACACAGGAATACATTCATATTATGCACACTCTCTCTACCTCTCTCTCCCATGAATGAATGGAGAATATGGAGACAAGAAAACCCACATGGATCTCACTTTTGTAAAAGCGATGGCAACTTTCAGAAGTGAATTCAACAGCGTGCCGTGCACTAAGAAC
The DNA here is from genome assembly GCA_037044535.1 of Lordiphosa magnipectinata. Classification (NCBI taxonomy): domain Eukaryota; kingdom Metazoa; phylum Arthropoda; class Insecta; order Diptera; family Drosophilidae; genus Lordiphosa; species Lordiphosa magnipectinata. Next base: position 43,985 of record JBAMBO010000926.1, on the reverse strand, counting down.
ACCAAACGCCTGCAGGCATTAAGAGAACGCCTGACCACGTGTTTTCAGCAGTGGCGCCACCAGCTCCATTATCCCCCATCCTTGGATAAACGTCGCCCCCAACAATTCTATAAGATCTTTGTGAAGGCCGATTACTCCGTATTTGGCGAGAAGTCCACTTATTTCCGGAAATTTAAGAAGATTTTTACCAGCAAACAACAAGATAAAGGTGAAGCAAAACCAGAAAAGTCAGTGATTCAACCGGTGGTCGAGAATCATCATATTAGAGTACAACACCTGGAAACTGTGGCCAGACTCTTTTCATCCACCTTAATATCCAGCCACCAGACAAACGCCAGCAGCACCAATATGACCATCATTGAGAGCTCGTACATGTGTGTGCGAGATGAAAATCCCGATATAGATAGTGAAATACGTGCTATATTGTTGGCCAATGCCCAGAACGGAATTACGATATCAAGCATCAAGAGTAAGTTAAATATTTTAATTAAAAAAAAAATTGTGTGAAAAGAAAGTAGACAAATCAATGGAATGGAGGGAAAATTTCATGTGCCGCCATTTTTCGTAAAGAAAGTTTTGAAGTGTTCTAAACATAATCTAAACGATTCTTATATTTTGTACTGATAAAATAGTTATTTTATTCACAAGTTCATTTCTATACATTTGGAAAAGATAATACAAAATTTCCGAGTTGCGGTCCGCATGTTCAAACCTCAATTTACCAATGCACAGTGGTCATAAAGCCCGAAAATGTGGCATAAATATTGACAAATATTGAGATATTGGATTTGAATTTGGCACAGGTATTGCTTCGACTTAATACTAATTTCGGAAAAAAATTTAGACCGATCCAACCAAGCCCACCCCTACCTCCCATACTAGCCCATTTTTTAGTACTTATACTTTTCCAAGCTTAAGCGCTCTAAGGGCCGTTTTCTCATGTTGGTGTTTTTGCAAATCTAGGTGGATTTGCTGCATTTGCTTTGCTCATGTTCAATGCTAACAATCTAGATGACATTCGCAGCAATCTACTTCACCCTCATTGATTTTAAAACCATCTACATTCTTATGCAAATTAAGTATTTTTGTGTATCCGCGCATATGGTCACACTGGAAAATATTTGAAAACAAAAAACAACTGCTGCTAAAAACATTAAAGTCTGAATTGTTATTAAGTAAACCAAAAATGGAAAATATTGGATGTGCCTTTAATATAAGAACACCTGCAGACATTGCTGAAATTACAGATGCACATTCTAATTCCCCTAGTTCATTGCTTAAGCTAAGTTTACACATCCAAATAATTTGGCTAAATTTTGATAAAAATAGCCATGATTAAAGATTTTACAGGATTAAAAACTTAAACTGTGGTTCCATACGCAAATAATTTGATTAAATATGGCCGGAAAGTTCCACAATTTGGCATATATAGCCCAATTTTCATGAAAATTTTTCCAAATTATTTGCCTGTCTGAACATAGCTTTCGACCTACTGTTTAATATCCCATCATAGTAACAAGACGTTCCAAAAGAAAAACCTTCTCCTCCTCTGTAAAATTCTTGCTTTAATTTTTAAAATTGGCGCGCAATAAAAAAGACAAGACTCAGCCGACTGCAGAGGTGCTGCCAACCTAGTATTATACCATTCCAGCCCTCCCGGTGTGACCGTGGCGCAAATGCCCGAATTTATAATCAACCTACATGAGATAACCAATTGAACAAAAACCATCTAGATGCGAAATCTAGATGGATTTCGATTTGAGCAAAAACATGAACATGAGAAAACGGCCCTAAATAGCGAATATCTGTTTTATACCTTCAAATAGTATTTTATATATATTTTGTATATATTTTATGGCTAAAATCGGTTCGATATTGCTTTTTGAAAAAAAGGTCTTGTATTTAAAGTTTACCTTTTACTTCGTAGAACATAGAAGCAGGGAATCAAAACGGAACCAAATACCAAAAAGAACCGATGTAAACTCAGAACCAGAACCGGAAATCATATTTTGAATGTTTTGTTTACCTGTATCCGAGAACCAATATTCTTGGAACCGAAAAGACCGAAAAGAACCTAAACATTGTACCGGTACAGTTTCGGTTCTGAGTGCAACAACTAGAAAACAAAGCGAGCACTTAAATTTGAAGGAAATTTTACGCAATTTGGCTAAATAGTGAGTAGCTGTGGCATTTTCTCGGGCATTTTATAATACTACGCTAACCTCTGAACTGAAAATTATTTGGGTTACTACTTTGCCAGATATCTATTAAGAAGTTTCTAATTAATCCAATAAAATATTTTTAAAATGCTCATTAAACAAATTTGAAAATATGACGTCCTATACGATGTCGTTTTCTGGATCATGAAAATGAATCAACGACATTTCATCTCTTTGGACAGTATAAAAGATATCAATACGCAAAATTGTCCACCATTTAGAGCACGATACTGCGAATATTTCTGTATTATAAACTTAAAAGTAGTTAGGGTATTCATAAGCCCCCGTAAAAGCGGAATGGTGTAAAATTTCTTCTTACCCTCGTAATTTTTGGCCTAAATCAGCTGTGAATTTTGCTGTTAATTGAGATTCAATACTTAATATTTACAACTTATTTCAGACGACATAGCTCATAGACGAGAAGACGTGTGTTCGAACCACGAAGCTGACTTTTTATTTCCTTTTATTATCGTTTGTGATTGACATCTTTTCTGACCTCGGCCATAGTTTTGGCCTTTGTTAATAAAAAAAAAAGAAATATAGATCCACCATCCTTTACCTGGATTCGAGCCAGAATATCAAAAAATACAAGGCGACAATCCTATCCACTTAACCACTATGTGTTTTGTTGGTGTGTCGTAAACTTTTGGAGTTTACGCTTTTCGGTTTACGCTTTTACAAGAGCTGGTTATTTACCCTAAGGGCCGTTTTCTCATGTTCCTGTTTTTGCTCAAATCGAAATCCACCTAGATTGTGCAACTAGGTGGTTTTTGTACAGTTGGTTGTCTCATGTAGGTTGATTATAAATTCAGTCATTTGCTCCACGGTCACACCGGGAGGGCTGGAAAGGTATAATACTAGGTTGGCAGCACCTCTGCACTCGGCTGATTATTGGTTTGTTTATTGCGCGCCAACTTTAAAAATTAAAGCAAGAATTTTACAGAGAAGGAGAAGGTTTTTCTTTTGATAACGATTTGTTACTATGATGGGAGATTAAGCAGTAGGTCGAAAGCTATGTTCACACAGGCAAATAATTTGGACAAATTTGCATAAAAATTGGGCTATATAGGCCAAATTGTGGAACTTTCCGGATCAAATTATTGGCGCAACGAACCATAGTTTAAGTTTTTAATCAAGTAAAATCATTAATAATGGCTATTTTTAACAAAATTTTGTCAAATTATTTGCATGTGTAAACTTAGCTTAAGCAATGAACTAGGGGAATTAGAATGTGCATCTGTGTTTTCAGCAATGTCTGCAGGTGTTCTTGTATATTAAAGGCACATCCAATATTTTCCATTTTTGGTTTACTTACTAACAATTCAGACTTTATTGTTTTTAGCAGCAGTTGTTTTTTTTTGTTTTCAAATAGTTTTCAGTGTGACCATATGCGCGCATACATAAAAATGCTTAATATAAATAAAAATGCTATACATTTGACATGTACATTTTTTTCAAATCAATGAGGATGAAGTACATTGCTACAAAAACACCATTGTGCAAAGCAAATGCAGCAAATACACGTAGATTTGCAAAAACAGCAACATGAGAAAACGGCCCTAAGTGTTTTTTTGGGGTACGACAGTCTTAAATAGTCTTAATAAATAGTTCAGTAGCTTCACAAATCAGTTAAATAGCATCTTTGAAGATATTTCTAAGGATAATACGTTCACAAAATAATTAAGATGAAAATTCGACAAAATGTTCTGAATTGGAAGAAGTATCCAAAACTCTTCTTGCTGTTCCAGCTACCTAAGTGAAACACATATGATTTTAATCAAATAAACAGAATATTTTATGGAAACTAGATGAGAATACAATTGAACATTGATATAAATCTAAAACATCCATATTTGTGTTTAGAACTGAATACCGAAATAAATTGGAACCTTTAACCGAAACATAAGTTTCGGTACGTACCAGAACCGGAACCGAAATACGATTCAGTTTGATTCCCTGCACAGAAGACATTATGTCGTTAACTCAAATACATAATTTGGTTTTATTCACCTTCTTTCTAAAAAACGAACGATCCTGCTAAAAGGACCTATCAGACGATCACAATCGGCACCCTCATAGACCCTTCTTAGACCTTCATTAGAATGTCATGATAACCTTGGTTCAGAAAAGTACTTGTGTTATCCATTTCTGTTCAAGTGAAACTTAATAAGGAAAGCAGATCTGACACAAATCCTTTAGCTGAAAGCCGAGTACCGAAATATTGCTAAAACGAAAGCAGAACCTTTTACCGAAACATAAGTTTCGGTACGTACCAGAACTGGAACCGAAATTCGATTCGGTTTGACTCAGCAGCTGAGCAATAACGAAAGGAAAAAAGCCGGTCAAGCCTGACTATGACAAACTCTATACCCCCCAAAGTATGTAAATATAAAATCAATTTAAGTTAGAATCCACACAAAGTGGCAGAACAGCCAAAAAGTGTGTAAAGTGCTACTCACCATAATTGTTTGTTTTCCTTATAACTCGGCTATTGTTCATCCGATCTTTATTATTCCTTCGGCAAATCGATAAAAAATCTTGATAACTAAATATCTTTTAAAAGTACGAACCATCTATCTACAAAACTGTGAGAGATTGGAAGTTTTTTCCAAATTGGAAGGCGGGAGGTGGCGTGGCAAAAATTGAAAATATACTTGATCTGCCTGCAAGTACAAGAAGTGTTTGTCCCATACATGTCAAACCTCTATCTCTTACCATCTCTGCGATCTCAGCGCTCATACAGACTGTACCTTCGGTACAGAGTATAGAAACGCTCCAAGTGTCAGTGCAAAGTCTCTTATTTGTGGTTCTTGGGCTAAGCTTTTGTTGTTGCGTTGGACATTTCATCGCAGACAAAGCGTAGAACACGAAGAGGGACAAAATAGCACACATGCACGTATACACACTTTCAGTTTACTGAGGCACAAGCGCGCACTCTGCACAGCAAAGCGTCTTATGGAAACAAATGCACAAATAGAGCGAAAACAAACTCTCGTTGAAAATAGAACACGTTGAGAAAAGAGAGAGAGAGAGGTGAAATGTAATTTCGTTTCCCTTTTCCATTGTGTCCGAGGGAGACTGTTTTTGTTTCTGACAGCCACTTTTTGCGAGCTCTGTTATGAACCAATGCAAAGTTTTGACTCATCTTCAAATTGGCCATTTTAAGCAAATCAATTTTATGGGCTATTTCAGTAGGTAAACGAGTTATGTTTAGCCTACGATTATCGGTTGCTGAAGAAGTTGAGTTTCATTCAAACATTTTTTACTAGGTTTTTTGCAGGGTTCCCCAAGTAGAGAGCGCGAAAATGTGTCTGTCTCTCTCTCTAACACACAGTGATGCATGAGTTCGGCAAGCATTCGGTGTGAATTGGCGAGTATGTTCGGCCCCCAGGGGCTATGGCTGGGGAACTCTGCTTTAGTGCATTTGACAGGGCAATGCTTTTTAACTTTATTTCTGTCATTGAAACTTGCAATCTGTTCTTATTTCCTCAGCACGTATAATATGTGGGCCTCACATATTTTATTAGTATTCATTTGTAGTTGAGCTGCTGTTGCTGCTGAGCTGCTGCTGCCTCATTTTTTTGTTTGACAGTGGTCTAAGAACCGAAAATGGTTATATCAGGGTTGATCTCTCACTATCTCTCTCTCTCTCTGTTCTTCATAAATTCTAAAAAATTTCCATTTTCTACGTTTTCTCTTCTTAGAGGAATATCGAAATCTGACGGGCAATGCATTTCCACTTCACGAGAACATCACCGACTTTCTGCTCACCATTCCCCATGTGACTGCCATGTGCAGTGAGACGGGCAAACGGATCTTCAATATCAAACCCAATAAGGAGACGCGTCATTTGCATGAGATGGTCATCCATCAGCGCCAGCGTAATGATTACAACAGTACAGCATCCACACAGCAGGAGCTTATGCCACCGCCACGTTTATGGAGAACGCAATACAACCAGAAGCGACGTGTGCTTAGCCCCTTGGACAACAATCTCAATCACAATGAGAAGTTGCCTGTTGCTGTGTTCAAACCCATTCAACCGACTGCCATACAGCAACTGGCCAAGGCTGCGGCGGAGTCGAATTGGTGCTATCAGGACAATTGGAAGCATTTGAATAATCATTATCAGCAACCAGCGATATCCTTGAACGGCAACATCTTTTGTGAGCCTGTGCCTGCTGTAGAGCCTGAATCAGTGCCTGAACCTACTTTGAATCCCTTCAGAAGCAAGCGACGTTCTGATTTTACACCCACCCCAACGACATTGTCGAGTCCGTCGCAAAACGATTCCCTGTTCACCATCAACTCGGACTATGATGCGTATTTACTGGATTTTCCCCTGCTGGGTGATGATTTCTTGTTGTATCTGGCCCGCATGGAGTTAAAGTGTCGTTTCAAGAAGTATACGAAAGTCTTGCAGTCGGGTCTGTGCATTTCGGGACAAACGATTGATGGTGCACGACGTCGCCTACGCCAAGTGGAGCTGCCCGAAATGACACAAATTATTGTGAATATTGGCTCGGTGGACATAATGAGGGGCAGAGCTTTGGTACAGATTGAACATGATTTTCGTAAGCTAGTGAAGGATATGCATAGCCGCAGGTTTATACCCGTACTTACCACCCTGGCTCCTTTGGCCAATTATCGGCATGATAAGCTGATTTGTGATAAGATTATTCGTTTCAACAAGTTTATACGCAGCGAGGGAAGGCACTTGAAGGTCATTGATATACACTCGTGTCTGATCAATGAAAAGGGAGTGGTGCGCTTCGATTGCTTTCAAAAGTGAGTTGCTAAAAGGAAAACTAACTTGAAACTAAATTCAAATATTTACAGTGGTCCCCGGCCCGTCTCTGGATCCAAGGAGCCTTATGTATTCTGGAACAAAATTGGACGTCAACGTGTTTTGCAAATGATTGAGGCGAATGTGGAGTATTAATTAAGCTGGTCTGGTACCGGATTGCATTTTTTATCATATTTCATCAAAGGACGGCGCGCTGTTTTAAATTTAAAAATGAAAAAACCCAAAAATTCACTAATTTTAATATGTTTTATGTTGTAAATGTCTTATGTTTTTGTGTTAGTCCCCTATGTGTATGTTTCTTGTGATCTCTAAAGAAATTCCTGTCTTTACCATGTTAAAATGTTGTTTACCATTTTTGCCACTATCCTAAAAAAATTGTTGAACAACACTTTTCCAAGGTAAAGCCAAAAATTTCCAAAAACAAATCAAATACTTTTCCCTATTTTCCTGCATTGTCAGAGCATTGCCCTGTTATACAATTTTTGTTTACTGTTTTTTCATCCAACCAAAATGGCACAAACTCATGTATGGCCACAGCATTATTTCCTCTTGCTGTTTATACATTTGAGTCTTGATTTATTTTGGCCTTTTTTTTGTCATGAAAATGCATTTGCTTCACTTTTATCAAGACTTTCACGAAATCAACGCCGCGGCTGATTTCGATTTTAAGCGAGAAATTCAAGTGAAGCATTTTGCGCAATTTTCGTGTTTCCGTTTTCAAAAAAAAAACGAAAAAAGTTTATATTAAAAATTTGATACAAGTTTACACTGTACGCTTGACATGCTAAATGCGCGCGCTAAGTGTGTGATTTTTATGGTGTAATTCCAAATTCAAATCAACCATCGAATCATAGAATGCATTCATTTTCTCTACTCTATCTATTTATAAACTTATTTATTGTCTCAATTGTATGTATGTTAATTGTAAATGATGATGTGATCGTGTTTTTTTTTTTGTATGTCCAACTATAACAAGCTGCAATGTAAAATCCACAAAAAAACGTAAAAAAATTAAATTAAAAAAAAAAAAACCAAAGGGAAAAATATATCAAATGTTCTGTTTAGTTCAAGTGGAATATACGGAAAGTAAGGAACAATATTTTGCTATCAGTTTTTAATGACGCGCTGAATCCGATCTCATGAATTCTGGCAGTGCACAGTGGGTTTTTTGGCTTTTTTTTGCTAAACGCAGAAAACATTTTTTTTTTCAGATTTAAAATATTAATTTAATTTAATGTATTTATTCGGCTCTAGCCCAGTGCTACAAGATGATTAGACATCGGATTTTATGTACTTTTTTAAATGAAGGTTGATTGAGGTGAAAATTTGGATTTATACTAATTAAAAAATCGATTCACACGCGACAAAAAATGGAAGTGGTGTTTTTGGCTATCAATATAAAAGCAAAACTCAGCGAGATCTGCCAAAACCATTTAGTGCAACTAGTTTTAAAATGTTGTTGAATAATTTATCTGTATATTAGAATTTATTTGATCGAAAAATTTTCTTTATTTTTTTTAATTCAAAATAAAATATGATTCGATACGTGACATTGCGAACGCGACACTTTTTTCCATCATTTTATTTATGTGGTTTCTGTATATTAGAAGTGAAACCGAATATATCGAAATGGGTTATGATTAAATGTAAGATTGGCCAACTTTAGTTCAATTTAATTGTTTCCCTCTGAAAATTTGATAAAACAGAGTGTTTTTAAGCACTTTTAATATAATATTTTGGTCTTGGTGGATCTTTTGGTGGAAATGCCCATATGCAAAGCCTTGAAAGTTTCAAAATATTGGGAAATTTCTAAATTGTTCATTAATTTCAGATTTTTATGAAGATTTTATGGACGACTTGATTACACGGGTAAATAAAGATGTGGAACAAATGGTCAAAAAAATCGCGAAGTTTCAAAAATTCGCATTTGAATTTAGATTATCATAAAGAAGGGTAAACCGGCGGGTAAATAGGAGGAGTAGATCAAATGGTCAAGGAAATCGCGAAACTTGCAAAATTTTCAAACGACCTAAGATAACTATGAAGGTTGGATAGATGGCAATTGAAGACGCTTATATAAGAGGCTTAGACCAAAAACCGGGAAATTTGTTAAATATTCATTTGACCTATACGAAAGCGCAGCAAATTTTCTACGCGCTCGGAAACTCCAGAATAATATATTAATCCCTTCCTGTCATGTGGATGCTGAGAATATACCTCTCCCGCACAACAACATTGTAAACTTCGGGTCTAACGAAATTTTTATTTTTCAAAAATGTTTTAATTATACTTGTTGTAGCAATATACAATTAAGCATTTTTCTAAATTTTCCATTGTAAATTTTTGGCTTTTCACATAAAAAATTTGCTTGTAGGCCGAAAAACTGCGTTCCACATCGCAGGATGTAAGCGGTGCATATTTGAATTTAAATATGTCAGACATATTTCTTATGCTTGCAAGCAGATCAAGTTTATTTTCAATTTTTGACACGCACCCTCCCGCCCCCGCATTCTCCCATACCCACAGCATTCCGTTCAACAGAAGCAATCTTAGTGAGAGAGAGAGAGAGAGACTTAGAGAGCGCACCGCGTTGTGCGTTGTGTTTTAACTGGCCGTTTGACTCATGAGCAAATGCGAGCTGCGACATTAAGGGTGCAGAGTATAAGTATTATAGTCGGGCTTGACCGACTTTCTTTCTTTTTTTTTATAGCACTTGTCCAGATAGGATTTCCGTAATGTACTTTCTTCTGGTATTTGTTTCTTAATGTATTTTTTAAGAAAGCCATTAAATGTCTCATTATTTAAAGCATTAAGGTATGTTGGCTGCAATCAAGGCTTAGCAGAGTTCAATGTTGAATTCACCATTTTCATCGTCCTCCACTTCAACTGGCATCTGCCATCTTACAACCAATTGTTTATGGCGCGCAGTTGCTAAGTGTTGCTCCAATTGCGACTTTTGATCGCAAGCAATCTGATTTAACAAATTAAAATATATTTTCTTTTATTAATATGAATATTATTAATTTATGGGGATATATTGTACTCACTCGTTTCTTATTGCAAGTAAGACAGACAACGTTGTCTTCCTTTATTTCAAAACAGTTTGATTCCAATTCTTTTACCCATTTTGGAATCAAACATGTTTTTTTATCGCTTAGTTTCGGCATTTTAATTAATTAAAAGTTGAATTGATGAAGTTAATTTACAAAGTGAAACGGATTTGCAACAAAATCAGAAAATGGTGAGCACAGAATCACAAAAAGAACACATTAACCCTGGCCTACTAGGATAATAATGTATCTGAAATATGTAATTTCATAAAAAAATAGGTTTTTTACATATTTTGCATATTTTTTTTAGGCAAATATACAATTTATGCAAAATGGTTTTTAGCGGACTTAGATCGTTTTTCAATAAAAATAAGATGTGTGCAATCAGAACTTAAATCGGACATGCGGTTTAAAATATGCAAATATGTAAAATTCGATGTCTAAAGATGATACTTATTTTTCACGCACTAGTCACAACGATAAATTACAAAAATAAACAAAAAAAAAAAAATTATTATTATATATAACTAACAATATTTTCTTACATACTACATGCATAAATTATAACTAATACATAGATTTGATTGATAGTTTTTTAAAAATTCTTTTGATTTACTATTAAATTGAGTTTCGTTTTGTATAGTTTTTATGTCATTAGGTAAATTATTCCATGTTTTGATTGCAAGCTTACAAAATTGTCGTTCAGAGCAAAACAGCTTAGTCCGTGGACAGATTAGGTTGTATGTTCTGGCTGAGGTAGCGAATTTAAGTTTGTTAAAAAGATAGTTCGGCTCTTTCGAAGTGAGTATTTTATGTAAAAACAATACAGTTCTATAGTCTATCCACTTTTTAATGCTTAGATCAAATATCGTATTCGCCAATTGCGTTATTGAATCAGACCATCTTCGGTTGAATATGAATCGATCAATCGAGTTAAAGGCAACATTGAGTTTTCTCATATCAGCAACACTGCAGTGTCCAAAAATTTCTATACCATAGAATAGAGAAGGAATTAGATACGTTTTTGCTATGAGTAATCTGATGTGAACAGGTAAAAACGTTTGACATATAGAAAATTGCCTTAGTAGCCCAAAGGCTTAGATATATGGTTACCCCACGATAGCGTTTTATTGAAAATTATGCCCAGATTAGTAGTATGATCAACATATTAAATTTTTAGTTCCATTTATCTGGAGTTGGCTCAGATGAGCAGTACTAAGGACCTACTTGTAAATCACAATGCATTTCGATTTGGTAGGATTTAAGCTCAGTCTATTTTGCTTGGCCCACTTATCGATTTTGTTTAGCTCATCATTACAATCAACAATACACTCATTAATTTCTACCAACGGGTACATCGTCAGCCAGTACATTTGGCAAGTCATTTATATAGACAGAAAACAAGAGAGGTCCTAACACAGATCCTTGGGGAACGTCACGTGTTAGAAGCTTGAATTAGGAAATAAATGAGCCAGAGACAACTGCTTGGGATCGATTTGCTAGATATGATTTTAGCAGTTTTATCGCAGTTTCCGAGAAATTATAAATATTGCTCAGCTTGGTACAAAGAATATCGTGATTGACAGTATCAAAAGCTTTACTGTGATCGAGAAGTGTTAAAAATGTAACTTTACTGTCATCCAACTGTCCACGAATCTCCTCAACAATATTTATTAAGGCTGTTGTACAGCTACGCGTCGCACAATAGCATATTTGAAGTGAGACATGCCTGAACTTGTATTGCCATTAAATGCTCGAAGACTTTAGATAGAAACGGAAGAATCGATATGGGTCTGAATTGCCTGTTGGTTTTTGGAATTGGAAGGATTTTGGCTCGCTTCCACATTTCAGGAAAAGATGAAGTCATAATTATAGTATTAAGGATGTGCGTTAGGTGATCTAATAAGAATGGAAGAAGTAGTTTAACAAACTTTGGACTAATATTGTCAAAACCGGCTGCATTGGACTTCACCCTAAGAATACTTTTTAAAACATCACAAGGACTAACATTTACAAAAGTAAAGCTATTATCACAGATAGATAGAGCACTCAGGTACGAATTGCATGGTGCATCAGGTACTTAAGTTGGAACAAATTGATCATTTAGACTATTTACATCAATATTTACACTTGGCTCAGACTTTTTAGAAAAGACTCCACACTTTTTAAGCTCTTTCCAAGTTTTTCCAGACGATATGGTTCCCATAAACTTTATATTATAATACTCACGCTTAGCATGATATATTGCAGTTCTTACCCTACCTCTTAGCCTTCTGTATTTCGTTAGTAAGTCATTTGTTTTATATCGCTTCCACCTGTTATACGAAAACTTTCGTTGGATAATTAGTCTTTTTATTTCATTTGTGAACCATGGCTGTACAGAAGGCTTTATTATTTTAGTCTTGAATTTAATAAATTTATCAAACAGACGGGTTAAATAGCTGTGCATAATCTCAAGCTGGACATGCTGCTGTTGGCGATTGATAAATCAATGACCAGTCACAGAGTAGGATAATTAACTGATATTTAATTTTTACATACTCCTATTAGATAAAAAACAAAACATATTCAAACTTTGTGGCAACACTATTTGGTTGACGGGCTGTTGAAGTCAGCTGATTGTGTGCCACGTGTTTTTGTGAAATTGGCATCAAATATTTTCCAACTTTTAGTGCGTCTGCTTAAAAAGTTAGAAGCAAAATAAAAATTGTAAAGTTGCAAATTTTTAGTCCAGATATTTAAGATTATAAGTTGATAGCGCGTTTGTCATTTTTGCTTTCGATTGCGCCCATGTGTGCCGCGTGTTGTTAATGTGTAATTTTAGGTTGACCCTAACCAGTGTAGCTGTGTTTTGTGGAATAATAGTTAAGCATGGCACAACGCTGCACAGGGTTTTAAATGCAAAGTTGTGAACTAAAGTGTGCAGAAAAAAATCGGCTTTATTGCAGCTAAGTTCGTGCTTTAGTTGAATAGATTACATGAGAAAGATATGAAAAAAATTTTTTTGCTTGATCGCGTCAAACACAAAAAACTTTTGTAAGTCGTATTTAGATATAAAAATGAAAGTACAAACCGAATTTCAGCTCAATAGCGTAAAATATCACAAAGTTGGAGCAAATCGGACAGATCAGTTATATGGCAGCTATATGAAATAGTATGCCAAATCGAACCATTTTCGCTAAGTCGCTAAAATAGCTTAAAATACGTGTTCAAGCCAACTAAGTTGATGCAAATCGGCCAGATTGGTTATATGCCAGCCTTTCGAACCTGTATATGGGCATTTCTCAAATGTCGAATGCGACATTCGTACACATGCAAAGTGAAGAAAAACATATGCCAAAATATTATTTTATTTTGACAATAGACGAAACTTGTAGCTCTTGATTAGCACTATAATTGGAGCTAAAGTTGATTTTGGGCAATTGTTCGATTTCAAGATAATTACAAAAAACCAATGCATTCGCATGCGACAAAAACAGAAGTCGTTTTCAAGGCGAACTGTTCAAACACTGATTCTAGCGGAACCTGGAGGAATATTTAAACGGGACTAATTTTAAAATATTTTGCATTGATGGATTTTAAAAATGTTTTTTATTTTATTCAAAAATATTTAGTAGTTTAATTTTTACTTAATTTTAATCGCTGTCGCACGCGACATTTCGCATGCGACATTTTGTTCCGTCATACTTTTATGTGGTTTCCATTATAATGCGAAGAAAAAACTTAAAGTTTATTGCAATCACATAGTTTCTCATAGTATCTTGTGCATTCTTTTTTGACCATTTTTACTCTCAGAAAGATTTTACATAGCAAAAGTAAATGGAATTTGAAGGCACTTTTATCAAAAAAAAGTGCAAAATTAATGTCCAAATTAGAAAAATTGCGATAGCGCGGCCGTAAATCCGAATATTTTGAAATGGGTTGTGTATAAATGTAAGATTGGCTTTCATTAGTTCAATTTGACTGTTTCCCCATGAAAATTTGATAAAACATAGTGTTTTTAACCACTTTACAATTTTTGGCTGCGGGTGACATTTCTGTGGAAATGCCCATATATTTAAATTTAAATTCGATTTTTGAGATCACCAATCCAAATTACACTTAAAAATAGTTTCAGTAGAAATGGGTACTGGGTCATTTAATTTTTTTTTTTTTTGTAAACTAATGTAATTCCCTTTTAACTTTACTGCGCCATTAACCTGATTTCTGAGCTCGCACTGATCAAATCTCAATAACCTAGCCAAATAATTTGTTGCATTTCTGTACACACATAATATACAAATACTTGTCCTTATGGTTTATTTAAATATACCCGCTCTTATTTCGATGAATTTCCCAAACGATTGCCTATCGATATACCTAAGCAGTTTCGATGCCAAGTATCGCATACTTATACTCGATTTGTTCGACTACTTTTACTCAATCAGCAGGCACTGCGAGAGAAGTAAGCTAAATTTTTAAGGCCATATTTATTTGAACAAATCAAACGGCACAACTTTATTCCGCTTTTCAAAACGTTTCAGAAAAAATGGCTTCGTTCTTGGCACGTACAGGCGGTACATTCATCGAATCAGTTAAACCGAAAACAGTCACAAAGGTAAGTGCTGGGCAAAAAAGTACATTTTTTACGCGATTTTACATAATAATTGCAAAGAGGCAAGGTGAAGAGCACGGCCGAGTTCGCTCTCTCTCTCTTGCACTCTCTCCCACATTTGCACAGCAGCCACCTGACTAGCGCGGAATTTGAAATTTTGATTGTGACGCAATTTTAGTCTGAGTGAGTGTTAGTGGGTGAAGGTGCCAGGGAGAAGGGGAGACCTTGAAACTAATAATTTTTTTTATCAATGAGCATATGACAACTTTTGTTGTTGTTGCATTTGCCGGGCCCACTAATTGAAAACTTAATCTAACTGAATTGGATTTGGTTATCAACGTTAAAGTTCCGAGTGGATTTTTGTTTATATTCGTGAATGACTCATGCAACTGTTGGTTTTTCTTTGGTTTTTCAGATCCTCAGCTATGCCCCCATTGCTCTACAACAATTAAGGAACCTTAATGTGCAGGAACATGTCTCATATACCCTGCTAAATGAACATAACATCCCAACGCCCCGGTAAGTAGTGAGGGTATATTTTAGCTTTAGTATCAGTCCAAAGTTCAAATGAAAGAGCTGCGTCGCTTTTATGGTGGCTTTGGCTTTGGACTTTGGCTTGCACTTCTTATATATGTAAGTGTGCGAGTCGCGAGTTAATCATTAAACGATTTGAGTTATAATTTGCATTAATTAGCAACTCGTAAACAAATCAGACCAGAATCGATGATAACAGAGATAAGATTTGATGGGATTGTGACTCCGGGTTAATGGCGAAGGTCAGTGACGTTTGTTTGATTAGATGTAAGCTTACTGAATTGCTACGATTTCTCGAGAACTTATGCATAAATTTGTAACAGACTTCAGGTAGAACTGGAAGATCAAGTTTTGAGATGGAACTGGAAGTGCCTATCGCTTCGACGTTAGACTTCAGAATTTTAGATAGTTCTAAAGACTTACAAAATTTACGAATTTCTGAGGGCTTTTAAAGCAGAAATGCAAACCGGTTCGTAGTCGAACCGCTCTGGGACTTTTGGAAAATTTTTTCAACCCGAACCGTAGCAAAAGAAGTCAAAAATGGGATCGGTTCAAAAATTTTAAAAATATTTCTAGATGCGCTATAATTGTTAACTTTGCCATTTTCCAATATATCTAAATGCACA
This sequence comes from Lordiphosa magnipectinata, assembly GCA_037044535.1. Taxonomy (NCBI): domain Eukaryota; kingdom Metazoa; phylum Arthropoda; class Insecta; order Diptera; family Drosophilidae; genus Lordiphosa; species Lordiphosa magnipectinata. The sequence continues at coordinate 28,155 of JBAMBO010000926.1, read as the reverse complement.
CTCAGAAAAAAATGTGCCCTGAATTTAAGGAAATCAACTTATTTCCAAACTTTCCCTGGTATTTAGAAAAATTTTCAGTCAAACAGAAAAAGTTTTCTAGAACTTTGAGAAATATGCGATAAAAAAAAATTTAAGAAAAATCTTTTCTAGAAATAAGAATATGAGAGATTTTTTTAATAATTAGGTCAAATTTTTCTAGTCACTTTATTAAAAATAGTTCAAAATTTACCTTTGATTTTAAAGTGAAATATCCCTTAAAATTACTATTATTGAGCTCGAATGTTATATTCAAATTATCAAGACTCTTTACTTTCAAATATGTATGAAATGTTTACGTTTCTTCCAATTACCATAATTTTTCCTGAACCCCGGTTCGAACCTGAACAGAGCGGATTTCTGAACCCTCTCGTGAACCCGAACACTAAAGGTTTCACGGGTTCGAACCCCCCCGATTTTTTGGAGGTTTGCAGCCATGTTTCTAACACATTTCGTTTTGTATTTTGTGTTGTGAAGCTTACATTACAATTGCCATATATCAAATCTTTATGATAATCTATGCTCAATTTAAAATTTTGCAAATATTGCGATCTTCGGCATCTATCTAATCACCCCCGTGTTCATGATAATATAAACTCATAAGAAAATTGAGTTATTTCCGCCATTTGTAAGGACTTTTGATCTTAGCCAACTACACTTCTTGATGATAATCTAAACTCATAATATAATTTATAAAAATTTAACGAATATTTAGACCAGGGGTACCCAGAATGAGCTTACGGCCGCGTGGACCACCAATACAAATGAAGATAATATATTTTTTTATCAAAAACAACCACAAAAAATAGAAAAATAAACCACCCGATTTTTGTTTGTGTGTGTGCTACTGCTGTCCGATGTGCACGTAGCCAACAACAAAGCCTTTGCTCGGCGAGAACGAGAAGAGAGAACACATTTAAACCCTGCAGAGAAATTGTCAACTAGTAACAGAACATAACTTTCCTACACCTAGTTGGAATGCTAGTAGAATATAACTGGTAGCAAAATAGCTAGATTCGGGTGAGTTGGGCAACAACAAATATTAGCATTCGAAGAAATGTTAGTTTGAAATACTAATTTGAGCTAGTTGTAATCCAATTGAACTTTAACTGGTTGCAAATGAATTGGTGATGAGTGAGTTGACCGACAGATTTCGATGTACTGTTATACTGAGCAGCGACATAAACAGACTGTCATAGGGAACACTCAAAAGGTCAACTGGTATTTAACTGGTTGAAAATGGCTGCTGCAGAGGACAATTCTCTCCCGCCTATGCCATCTGGCATTAAACTGGTTGCGAATGGCTGCTGCCGGGGACAATTGTCACATGCCTATGACATGTCTGTGTAAAATGGACGACTTCAATACATTGATTTGGATAGGAAGTGCAACCAGTTGCAAGTTTTTAGAGACAGGTACATTTCTGGTTGTAAACTAGGCACTTTCCCTGCAGGGAAGTTGTTGTTGCTCCAGATCAGTGCCGGCCAAATGGAGAGGACAAAAAAGTGTGCTTTTGTTCAATATTCCCTGATTTACACAATCATGAGTTCGGCTCGCGTTTGCGTGAAAACACGACTGACTTCGGCACGAGGTAGCTATGGCTGGCCGGATCTGCTCTAGATGCTCTGCGACAAAACCTTCGCTCGGAAAGAAAGAGTAGAGAACGCATATGAATTTGTTGTTGGTCTTTGTAGTCTTATGACACGCGTGGCCGGATACGCGCCAGCTATTGCTTTGCGTAAAACAAAAAGGAATGCTCGTTTTCGGAACCCCTGTTTTAGACCTTCAATCTTCACCTCCTATTTACAGGTCTATTTACCCGTTTATTAAACCGTCTTCTTGTCAATCTAAACTCATGTATAAATTTGGCAAATTTCAAGATTTTTTGGACCGTTCGTTGAACAACTTCCATTATTTTGCCGTCTTCTTGACAATCTAAACCAGCGGTGGGCAGCCTCATAGCCCTTCTTACCCGCGCAACCCCGGGCCGTTAGTTATTTTATTTATATTATTACTCATAATCCATTTCGAAATATGCGGTTTTTCTGCCTTGCTAGAGCAATTTTTTAATTTGAACATTAAAATTGCATATATTTTTTTGATAAAAGTGCCTATAGATTTCTTTTACTTTTGCTATCTAAAATCTTTCTGAGGCTACAAAGGCTCAAAAAAGAATGCACAAGAAACTATGTGATTGCAATTAACTTTCAGTTTTACCTTCGCATTATAATGGAATTCACATAAATACTATGATGGAAAAATTGTCACGTTCGACATGTCACGTATCGACAGAAATAAATATAATAATTTTTAAAAAGTGCAGAAGATTTATAAAATCAAATAATACACATTGCAAAGAACTATTCATTCCATAAGATATTAAAACTATTTGGTCTTAGTTATGTCGGGTTTCGCTAAACATTGTCTTTAAATTGCTGCATCCGAAAACAACTTCTGTTTTAGTCACGTTCGAATCGCTTCCTATTTTGCCATTATTTTGGAAACCGAATTTCACTTGATATACACTTTAGCACTAATTAAAGTACTTGCTAAGAGCTTTATTATAAAGTAAAAAACGAATTGAAAATTGGATTTTTTTTTAAATTTTTAATGTGTACGACTGTCACGTTCGGCAGAGTAGAAATGCCCATAAATAGATATATGGATATAAACTGCTGATACATTTTCGTGAGGTGGACCATCCCTAAGGTCCAATTTTGGCATACTTTTTCCAGCATTGTAGCTGTAATGTTGTCTTCCAGGGCTGCAATTGTGTGTGGCTTCAGAGACTTCACGTAGCCCCACAAAAAAGGTCTAGGACTGGTAGTCGGTATTCATCGCACGGTACTTTGCTCCATTGACGTTGCGGTTTTTATTATTTTTGAAAAAGTACGGTCCAATGATGCCGCCGGCTTAAAAACCGCACCAAACAATGCATTTTTCACGGTGCATTGACAGCTCTGGAACTGCCTTTGGCTGCTCTTCAGACGAAATTCCTTAATTCTGTTTGTTGACTTACCCATTAAGAAAAAATAAGCTTCGTCGCCGAATACTATTTTTCGATATTTCACATTTCTCAAACAGCACGAATTTTGATAATAAAATTCAATGATTTGCCTGCGTTGTTCGTTTGTTATACCCTTGTTTCACTGGCACATTCTAGAGGTCATCAGCTGGATGATCTAAATGACCTCATTCTTTCAGTGTATTTCCTCATAAGAGATAAATGTCCATTCGGTAGATCATCCGCGATGGATGATCAAGTCACTGTCATGGATGATCTAGCTACTGTCACGACATATAGCTATATTCCGCTAAAAGGCTAGATTTTCTATCGAACTGCTCAAGTATTACCGATAGGAACAGGTGATTTGTCTAAGGCGTTGCCTTGGTCGCAGAGGGTTTCAGTTCAATGGGTGGGAGTTTAGCACAGTGGCAGAACTGTATAGACCCCCTTTTATTGAAAACCGGTTTCGCCCTTGAGTTGTACATGGTCAAAGCAAGCAGCAATTGTTCCATTCTTTGTTTTAGAATGTTAATATGCAGTAATATTTCTTACGTATGAATTCCGTGAACTACCTTTATCGTGCTGGGACTACAGGAGGGCATGCTGCTTGACATGTGGATGGTGAACTTTGATTTACAATTGCAGACATAGCAATTCAATCAGCTGTTCTTTGTTGCCGTTTGTGTGACCGTAAACAACATTCGTCAGTGGAACAAGAAAACATTCACTTTTGGAGAATGTGATTGAATGTTCGCCAGTGGAACAAGGGTATTAGTCTGTTCATGGTGAAATGGCGATCCGTACTGAGCATTTTTGACGTTGCCTCATGTTACGAATCACGCGTGAGGTGTCAAGGAATTTATACTGAAAAACCAAAAAAAAACCAATGTGTCCCTTAGCTTCTTCAATAAACTTTGACATCGAGGATCAAAAAGGCTGTCCCTAAGGTACACATAGTATATTAAGTTTGTGCAAAAGTATGTATCAGGGAGAAGGAATCATTTCCGACCCTATAAAGTATATATATTCTTGATCAGCATCAACAGCCGAGTCGATATAGCCATGTCAGTCCGTCTGTTTGCCGCAGCGCTGCTTTCAGCTGCTACTGCGTGTACAGAGTAGTATATTACAGTCGGGCTTGACCGACTTTTTTACTTGTTTAATGTGTAATTTTGGTTAAATCGACACGAAAACTTTTGTTTCAATTATTTTTTTTTCGGTTCACATATAATATGTCGGAATTTCGGGTTAGAACAGGTTGGATATAAGGGCCTAATCACCATTTCGAATCAAAACCTTCCCCCGAAAACCTCGAATCTAAAATTTTCAAAAATTAACTATTGTAGCATATTTCGTCAGTTTCTATCTTAATCCCTTAAATACAAGTTTGAGTAAACGATTGGATTGGAGTATTCAAGCAAACCCACTAGCACATTCCCATTTGTTGTTTTACATACACTATTAATAGGGGGAATTCCGTTCATTCTAGTTTACAAATGTGTTTTATAAATTATGACCTCTAATCATATTAAAAAGTAATTTCAAGGGGTAGTAAATAAATAATAAAATGTAAATTAGCTTCTGATAATTTGTTACAACTATCAAGGCTACTGCCATTTTTCGAAAAAAACTGATTAGCCTCTATTTACCTTGCGATGCTCAAAACTTGGACTTTGTGTTCGTTCCCTCTCACTGATAAGAGTTAGTTGACTTGCCCGGAATATACTCCATAATGATTCATCAACTTTAAATTTTTATTCACAGTTTTGCTGTTGCCAAAAACGGAAAGGAGGCCCACGAGATTGCCACCAAATTGAAAACAGATAATCTGGTGCTAAAGGCTCAAGTATTGGCTGGAGGTCGCGGCAAAGGTACCTTCAAGAATGGCCTGAAGGGTGGAGTGCGTGTGGTTTACGAGTGAGTTAAAAATTGTAAATTAATTCAATTCGGCAATTTCTCAAATAAATTTCTCATTCTTAGCGCCGCAAGTGCCGAGGAACTTACCTCCAAAATGGTTGATCAGCTTCTGATTACTCGCCAAACTGGAGCCGCAGGCCGCATCTGTAAGAAAGTGATGGTGGCTGAACGAAAGTTTCCTCGCCGTGAGTTCTACTTTGCCGTGATGATGGAGCGTGCTTTCAATGTAAGTATAATAAAAACCAATTGGGTAAATGTACGAAAATAAATTGTATTTCTTTAATTTCAGGGTCCAGTGCTGATTGCCTCCAAGGAGGGTGGCGTGGACATTGAAGAGGTGGCTAAAGAGAGCCCCGATGCCATTCTCTATGAACCCATTGACATAGCCAAGGGTCTGACGGAAGAGCAAGCCTGCCGAATGGTAGAGAAAGTTGGATTGGGTGGCGACAATGCCGATGAGCATGTACAAATGCTAATGAATATGTATAAATTGTTTGTGAAGAAAGACGCTCTGTTGGTGGAGATTAATCCCTATGCTGAGGATGCCATGACTGGCTGTAAGTAGAAGGTTTTATATGTTCTTCTATAATTCAGTGCGTGTTCTAATCCCTCATGTTTTCTGTCACTTCCAATGAAATAACAATTCACGGAATATTTGTTCTAACTCATAAAGGCTGTAAGTATTGAGACTAACATTATCATTTATTCATTTATCATAGAAATTTGTGCTGTATTAACATGGTCAACAAAAGCTAAGAGTGTTTAATAGCTCCTAAATCTAATAAGATATTGATTTGATCGTTTTCCAAAGTAGTCAAAAGACCTGGCTTAAATTTCAGTAAAAGTGAGTTCAAAAGTCCTCAGCTACTTGACTTTCGGGTATTCGTAGTTGATTTGTAGCTTTGTCAACGAGTCGCTATGAGAGCTTGTTGCCGAAAAACACGATTCAAAGGCGGCACAAAAAATAATATTATTTTGCTTTGTTTTTGTTATCCAAATCAATTATTTGGGGATGTACCTCAATTTGCTTGCAGCGTTAATGCTGACAGCAAGAGAGTAAATGGCGAAATCGTTATTTCTGTTTCTTCTTCACTCAATTTTTGTATGAAACTTCTCGTTACTTCGCATGTCCGTAGAGGCCTTTAAGCTGTATACTTGACAGAACAGGGCAGATTATCTCTCGATCAAAGAATCTGTTGTTGTCGTCTGGAGCCAAGGTGCTAACGATCATTGACACTTCAAGTACACGTTGCAGCTTTTTGGTGTATTTTACATTTTTTTTGTTGTTTGTTTTTACATTCGCCTTGTTACTAGGTCGCCAGTTATTCGATCCCGACTGTCGCGAATTATTTCCTTCGACATTCCCGAATATCCCGAACAGACAATCTGACTTTTTTGCACATTTTACGGTACTCTTTGGGTCTGGGTCTTATATCGGGTTAGAGAGTCGCTTTCACTTCTCAGCGAAGAGAACGAAGCAAATGCCAATTGAGAAAGGAAATCAAATTGAGTTAAATTTTGGTTCTGGTTCCAGTTTCTGGTACGTACCACAACTTATAATGTGTTCCGGTATAATGTTCTGTTTTGGTTCCACATCGCCTTTTCGATATTTGATTTTTATGAGATTTTCTTGAAATTTTAACGGGTAAAGAAGTACAAAACAGGTTTGAATACGAACGGCAGCTCGAAAGAATATCGTTAACGCTTTTTTTTATGCTGAAAAACCGTCCCTGTTGGGAGAAAACTTAGCTTAGGACTACACGAAAAACTAAAATAAATTTATCGATGCAATGTTGTTGTAATGTGGTCTGTTTGGTTCTACGTTGCAGTTTTATTCCCTGATTATCATAGAACTTTTTAGCGGGCTCTAGGTCTATAAGTTATGATTTTCATCATATCATTTCTAAAACAAGACACGCACAACACCACAAAGGACGCTGGTTCATCGTATAGCTATTTCACAAACTACCACAGTTTGATCATCAGCGATCTTTTGCCCAACTACAATGAGTTTGCAGACGCTACCTCATGCCAGAACTGCTAAGATCGCTTGGGAATCCCAATTCGACTTGTATCAAAAATTCCGCCAACTGTAGCTGAATGCTAAGTCATAGAAGCTTTGTATGTGTGTGCGTGACCCGTATCGGCCCTTCTGTTGTTATAGTTTAAAAAAAGTATCTTCCCCATCTGTGTCGATGAAATCTATACGGTCTATCCCCAATATGATAGACCGCCAATGTGTACATTGTACCCGAGCCTCAACCTCTGCTCCTCAGTATGCCTTTCCGCTTACGTTAACTTTGATAGCATCCTTTGCTCCATTGCTCCTATTGTGGTTAGTTCTTTTTTAACAACTGCACCTAGTTAGTCCTCTTATACGCCCGCTCAGAATGCTTCACCTTCAGTCTGTGGAGCTGGCTATAATTACCCCTTTGACCCTTGACTTATTGTGGGTACCGATGCGATAATTGGTGGGCACGATACCAATAGCCCAAAATAAAGGAATCCGAATGAATCCAAAGCCTTATGACCTCTGCATTCCATATCGTGCCCTTCAATTTCATAAAATTGGTTTTACTTTACAAACCCTTTAACCTGATTTCTTGAAGTGGTTCTTTTCGGTTACATAATTATTGCAAGGTTCATATCAAAATTATAGGACACCTTGTATTTTGAATATAATTTTTAAACGAGAAGGTCAAGCTAACTTCGTCTGTGCCGAAGTTTTCCTACCCTTGCAAATGCTGGATCAGGGCGACGAGCTGAGTCGATTGAGCTTTGTCCGTCCGTCTGTCTACCCGTCTGTTTCTACGCAAACTAGTCTCTCAGATTTAAAGCTATCGAGCTGAAATTTTGCACAGAGTCTTCTTTTTACTGCACGCTGCTAATATGTCGGAACCGACCGGATCAGATGACTATATATTATAGCTGCCATAGGAACCATCGGTCGAAAAATGGGTCTTAGTGAGAACAACTTTTTTGTTTTTGCACAGAGTCTTCTTTTTACTGCACGCTGCTAATATGTCGGAACCGACCGGATCAGATGACTATATATTATAGCTGCCATAGGAACCATCGGTCGAAAAATGGGTCTTAGTGAGAACAACTTTTTTGTTTTCAATGCTAGCGTCATAAAACTCGGCCATTATTAATATTATATGCTTTCAAACAGATTTGCAAGATTTTGGTCAAAATCAGATGACTATATCTTATAGCTGCCATAGGACCGATCGATCGGAAAATGGGTCTTAGTGAAAAAAACTTTTTGGTTTTCAAGTTAATCGTTCTAAAGGTCGTTGATTCTTTATATTTAACGCTTTCAAACTAATTTGAAAAAGTTGATCGACATCGGGTGACTATATCTTATCGACCGATCGATCGAAAATGGGTCTTAGTAAGATTTTTTTTTTGTTTTATAATGTTAGCGTCCCTAAACTCGCTGATTACTAATTTTATAAGCTTTTAAGTGGATTCGCAAAATTTGGTCGAAATCGGATGACTATATCTTAAGGTTGCCATAATAGGATCGTTCGGAAAATGATTCTTAGTGAGAAAAACTTTTTTGTTTTCAAATTTATCGGTTTTAAATTCGGCGATTGTTAATTTGATATCGCGAAATTTTACATTCGCGAAATTTGGTCGAAATCAGATGTTTATCTGTCGGAAAATGAGTTTTAGTTACAAAATTATTTGAATTTTATGTGAGCGTTCTTAAACTCTGACATTTCAAAACCAACATTTTCAAGGGTACAAAAACTTCTTCACAGACGAAGTTAGCTTGGCCTTCTCGTTAGTATTTTGCTTACCTACAAATAACATTTGGATCTGTATTGAAATGGTATCTAACCGTCTGTCGGTCACTGCAACCAAAATCCTGTAACTCTTTTTAAATTAGTGACTTTGAGCCTCAATGCAGCGGACATTGTGGAATGAGTTTGTAACCATGGTTGCCACACTTGGTGTTTTTGCACCAAAAATAGTGTTTTTCTTTTCCTATTGGTGCACTGGCACATTTTTATTGGAATTGGCTCTTTTGCATGGAGCCCGAAAAAGACGTAGAAATTAAAAAAATTCCAAAAATTCTGCGAATTAAAACCAGATATAATTAGATAAATGGTATATCTTCGCTTACGAAAATCGTAGAATTGTTCGGCCTAATTTATTTTAAAGCTAAGAAATAGTACGGTACCATTCTATTAAAGAGAGTCAAAATAAAAGTAAGCTCCTTTACAAAACGCCCCTAAAAAAATTCAAAATGTCAAATCCCAAATTACCGAAAATTTAGACGGGATGGACCATTTTCGAAAACAGATTCGTGTTCAACACACGAAAATCATCTATAATCACCACCAACCCTCCAATCTACTGGAAATTGTTGCATAGTGTAATTCACACTCTTATAGATATCATTTGGAACTTAGACACAATATATGGATAGCAAGTGTATAAGGAAATCCACTATTTTATAAGTAATGAAAACGGTGCTTGAGTTTTACTTGGAGCTGGTTCGGCAAATTGTTGCAAAACTCGAATTTGATTCAGTTTCAGAGCCACATTATGCCTGGTCTGTAAAATACATAGAAATATAGAGAAGTAACTGATCTTAGAGTATGATTTATGTATGTAAACAAATAAAATATTAACTGTTTAGTTTTTAGAATGTAATGAAATCTGTGGCAATAAGGAATAAAAGCAGGAGTGTGTTTTCGGTATTTTTCAGAGAGCAATTATTACCTTTAAGGGCCGATTTCACATCTTTTCCAAAGCACTAACTGACACATATACTATCAAGTAACAGAGTAAATTTTAAGTTTGTCTTGCAAATAGCAGCTATATAGGAGATGAGATAATGGCCCTTATCGATATGTTAATAAGGTGCGTGGTCGTAAAGTGGAAATTCTTTACAGATAGGAAGAGTTGTTTCTTTAAGTATACTCGTATAAGTCATTTTGATAAGATCAAGTTGTTATTTTAGTATTTTGACTCACAGATCAATACTTATTCAGACTTCTCCAGACTTATGTTATTTTGTTGGCTCTTTTTTTAATGAAAATGGCTCTTTTTAAAATTTTTTTGGTGTAATTCAATATTTTCAAGTGGCAACCGTGTTTGTAACAGCCAAAGTTCGTAGTTAAAAGAGTCTCTATGGAATGCAACACACAGTACAGTTACAGTACCTATAGTAAACCTATTACTGTTGGAGAGCTATTAAACACCCTAACCACTGTTGATCTCTTTTTTATGTTTCGCCATTTTCTATATTTTTTGTTTTTACAACAACTCTTTCAGTCTTTGCCCTCGATGCCAAGCTGCGTTTCGATGATAATGCCGAGTTTCGTCAGAAAGAGCTTTTCTCTATGCGGGACTGGACCCAAGAGGATCCCAAAGAAGTGGAGGCTGCCAAGTATAATTTGAATTACATAGCTCTGGATGGTACCATTGGCTGCATGGTTAATGGTGCTGGTTTGGCCATGGCCACCATGGACATTATTAAGTTATATGGTGGTGAGCCAGCCAATTTCTTGGATGTAGGTGGTGGTGCCACTGCCGAGGCTGTTAAGGCGGCGTTTAAAATCATTACATCCGATAAGAAAGTCCTGTGTATATTGGTAAACATCTTTGGCGGTATTATGCGTTGCGATGTCATAGCCGAAGGCATTATTTCGGCCACCAAGGATCTGAATCTAAATATGCCTGTGGTTGTGCGTTTGCAGGTAAGATTTTGACTTTAATTTGATGCGCTTGTTCAGTTTAAATGCTTTTGTTTTCCTTTGTAGGGCACCAAGGTAAAGGAAGCCCGTGAGCTGATCAGAACGTCGGGTCTTAAGATTTTGGCACGTAATGATTTGGATAAGGCTGCCGATTTGGCTGTGCACTTGGCGCAAATTGTAAAATTGGCTCGCGAAATGAAAATGGATGTAAACTTTGAGATACCCGAGGAACAAAAGTAGATACAATTATACAAATTATCTTTGCCAAGTCAACATTTACTCAACAACAACAACAACAATGCCCATCTTTGCTTCGTAGTTAGATGTAACAATTGGTCAAACAAATTTTGCAAAAACATTAAGTTAAAAATCTTCTAAAATTCGTCGAATAATCCGTAAGCGTTTCTGATTTGCACTTGAAACCTACTGTAAATGTTAAATCTGCACCCAAAATAGATCAAAACCGAAAAAAGGGATTTTTGCAAATTTGTTTTAATTTATTGAAACTGCCTCGAAAAAGTAGTTAAAGAATGTTGTATTATGCTTTATAAATTAAAAGAAAAACCAAACAAATTACACTATGCTTTGTAGGATTATTTGAGAAGTTCATTTGATTAACGAAAACTAACGATTGTTTCTTAATACAACAGCGCCAAAGGTGGTAAAGACGGTAAGGGAGACAAGAATAAAGCTGGTGATGATGAGGCCCTAAGAAAGAAATGCGAAGAAGAGGCCCTGAAAAAGAAATGCGAAGAAGAAGAGGCCCTGAGAGAGAAATGTGAAGAAGAGGCCCTGAAAAAGAAATGCGAAGAAGAATGGGCCCTGAGAGAGAAATGTGAAGAAGAGGCCTTGAAAAAGAAATGTGAAGAAGAGGCCCTGAGAGAGAAATGTGAAGAAGAGGCCTTGAAAAAGAAATGCGAAGAAGAGGCTCTGAAAAAGAAATGCGCAGAGCAGGACAAAAACGCTAAATCCCAAAAATCCAATAAAGACAAGAAAAACGACTCGAAGGACAAAAAAGATAAATCCCAAAAATCCGAGAAAGACAAGAAAAACGACTCGAAGGACAAATGCAAAAAGAAGTAAATCCAAGATCAACCGCTGCTGAACCCAAGAATCTAGTCATTCTATAAATTCCAAATCAAGAAGCCCTTTTCTTTTAGTTTGGCCTCTTTATCGTTTTGAAAATTTTTAATTAAATTTTTGATTTAAATTTAAATTTAATGCCATAATCCAACAAACATTCTTCTGTTATGCTTTATTTTGGTAATGGAGGGTTCTTAGAAACGATCAACTAGAGATAATATATGTGTCTGCTCCTGCTCCCGCCAGTCAGTATCGCCATCACCCAGATTGCCAGCGTATTCTGTGAAATAAGATGGGGAAATTATGTTGGTGAATTTTTAATATTTGGTTTTTATTTTATTAGCTCTTTACCTCTCATAATGCTGCGTATGGTCTTCATGGAGGCACCACGCAAGTTTAGTATTTGTAAGACGCGCTGCTTGACAGTCTCAGAGGTGGCACTAACCTCTAACAGTATATAGTCTATGCGCTGGAGTGTGAAAAGGCCGCCGGTCAAGCGTTTTATGTAATTATTTTCAGCCTCCTCGTCCTCATCTATGCCGGGATCCTGCCGTGAGAGAAACAATATTTTTGAGTTATAATATAATTAAATATCGAAATATTTTCTTATTAGGTATACAAATTTAAAGATTTCTAGGAGAATAATCCCATCCCGGGACATGGGGAAAATGTTGACCCGAATAAGGCTTGATAGAATTGATATAAATCTTTGTTAAAAATTCAGGGTTGGTACTAGAAGTTAGTGTACTCTAAAACTGCATACTTGGATATGATTTGGAGGCCGGTTCATCTAAGGAACCCGGATATGCCCATTGTGAGGAAAAACGCTTGATCGTATCAGAAATAACTTTTTGTCCTTTTGTAACTCAATCTTTGTAACGTTTTACAGAACATTTTGAACTATAACACTAGATTATTGGCAGATTTGGCAGTCATTCCATATATAAATCCGTTTGCTGAGCCCAAAAATTGTTTAGTGGGGGCACTTTTTTGAGAAATCGCGGTAAAGCTAGTTTTTTTATTGGAAAGAAAAATAGCTTTAGTAATATGTGTATATCTTCGGTATTGGTTTATTCATTATGAGAAGGTAATGATTTCTTGGAAGATAATTGAATGCCCTATCGTTCATTCGCACACTTCTTCTTCATCTGGTGCTTGACTTCGAAGTTATGAAGGCTTTTTACCTACACCTCCTATTTACCTTTCTTCAATTGCCAACTATTAAATCTTCACGATAATTAAGATCAGCGGTGGGCATGAAATTTGAGTTTGGGAGCGTTCAAACAACAACAGAAACGAGAAAGGAAAGCTAACTTTGTCAGTGCCGAAGTTTTAATACACTTGAAAAAGCACGCTTCAAAGGCTAGCGATTTCGAACAAACTTCGCAGATCAGATTGAAAACATTTAATTTTAATAATGACCGAGTAAAAGAACGCTAACATTGAAAACAAAAAAGTTTTTCTCACAAAAACGCATTTTTCGAACGATCGTTTCTATGGCAGCTACAAGAAGTAGTCATCCCATCCGGGCGGTTCCGACATATTAGCAGCGTGCAGCATAAACAAGACACTGTGCAAAATTTCAGCTCGATAGAAACAGACAGACGGACGGACAAAGCTCAATAGACTCAGCTCTTCATGCTGATCAAGAATATATATGCTTTATGTGGTCGGAGATGATTCCTTCCATGCGTTGCAAACTCCTAGGCAAAATTATAATACACTTTTCAAGTGTATAAAAAGTATATTTGGAAACAACTTTTACATGGTTTTCTCTGGAAGCAAGTCCACGTTTTTACCACATTGGGTTTAAGCCAGAGTCCCCCAGCCATAGCCCCTGGGGGACGAACACACTCGCCAATTCACACAGAATGCTTGCCGAAGTCATGCAACACTGTGTGTTAGAGAGAGACACAATCACATTTTCGCGCTCTCTGCTTGGGGAACCCTGTTTTGAGCTGTAGATGGAATGCTAAAGCAGAGAGGACAAAATAACCAGAGATGAAATCGCTCTCACTGTTAAGTTAACAGAAAAAAAAACCATGAAGCCATCGAGGCATTACAGTTTTCGGAGTCCGCAAAGACAAACAGCTGCGTGCTGTTTTGTTTTGGCTACAAATGCGATGTAGAAAAGACACCAGCTAAAGGGAGGGCATGTATATCGCGCTCTGTCATTCCGTTCTGTGTGTGTATCTCTTGTATATTTTTATGTGATGTTGCCAAGACTGTTTGTATAGAAATTCGTATTGTTGTCATTGTCGGCATTGTTGCCAATCTTCACCAAAGTGACTTCTCATTTTATTGCCTAAGCGACTGGCAACCTGATGCCTGTTGAATGGCACCTGTTATTGAGTTCGCATTTATTTTAATTTATCTAGGCGCGCACTATGAAATAAAATTTGGGAAACTTTTCCGATTTTGGTAAATTCACACGGAAAAGAAATTGACCGAAAATCTTGTATGGAAATTATTTTTATCATCCGAAAACATAGTTTGCGAAACATGTTTTTTTCCCAATGAGTGGGTGTGGAAAAATAAAAATATAAATTATACAAAAACATTATTTTATAAGAATTTAAATAAGTGAAAAATATTGAAATGTTTTAAAAATTAATTAATTAATGAATCCCATCCCATTGAAGCATGTGCAAAGAGAACGCTCTGTGCGTTCGTGTCCGAAAACTGCCAGAGCCTCGATAGCCGCATGGTTTTTTTTCGGACTAAATTTAAGAGAGCGAATTCATTTCTGGCTATTTTGTCCTCTCTGGCTAAAGCTATGAGAGAACATGTTTAGTGTTGTTTAGTGACCTGCAAACCGAGAGATAAATAACGTGAAATAACTTATATTGTGTGGTAGCTATTGTAGAGAAAAAGATAGTGTGTCCGTAAATTGAATTCTTTGAGATGAATGTAAAGGGTATTGGCGAACAAAAATGATCCTGGGGCCTACAAGCCATGAATTGCATGCTGTGCGGCACATCTGTTAGTAATAAGATAAAAGTAATAAGCTTTGCGTAGGGTAAACTAAAAACTAATAAAGAGTCACTCTCAAGGGGGTCACTCTTAAGTGTTTTGGGCATTTTATACAGACCCTCAGTTGTGGTAGACTGAAGGATTATTGTTCAGCATATTTGAAAAGACTTTTGTTTCATAAGAAATTTCAAAAGTATACTATGAGGATTTATTAAATACACAGTTTGACCAAATCCAACTTTTTTTAAAAACCCGGCATAAGACCCTAAAATTATCATAAAAAGGACCTCTGTAAGCATCACCTCATACCCAGTTTTACGAATAAAGCCTCGGTTCGCGTTTTATGGGTACTTTTGTACTTGCAACACACAACGACAACAATTTTAATTAAGTTTTTAATGGCTTAAGATAAAAATCTGGAAAATTCAGCAAATGTGGAAAGGGTCTTTGGGAACGCAATATAAAAAATTATATATATAGATGACCCAGTGATGAATGACCGATAAATAATATATTCCTGTAAATTTATTATAAATAAAGGTGCAAGTGCAATGTATTGCAGCGAAAGGGGATTACTTTGAAGGGGATGAAATACATTAAAATAAATAAAGATTTTGAAAACATAAGAAAATTCACCATACAATTTGATCACAATAGTAAGTATTTTGACAAGAATGCTTACAGAATGAAAGAATTTGTATAAGATTTTGCACGCTGAACCCGAATCTGGCTTTGGAAATTCCACATCTCCAATGGATTAACTGTAAAATTGTTATTGAATTTAAAATGTGAGAAAGTTTTTCTAAGCCCTTCATAAATAAGAATGAATACTTGAACGTATAAAAAACGTGTAAGTTTGCATTTCCGTATATTGGAAGTTTAAAGCAACTAGAAAAAAGTGAATAGAATCAACAGGAGTCTCTCACTCCGGAGCGCTTCGACTTCGAATCGGGTTGCAGCCCTGATCTCAGTAACGTTTAACAGAACATAGTGAACTATAATCAACTAAAGCAGAGTCCGGCACGTCTCAGTCTCCAGTGTATTGAACAAAGCTCTGCGGCAGCGACATCGACACACCGACAGTATACGAGCTTATACTGCTCTCTTTTGCAACAACAAAGATGTGCTTAATGAGCGCGCTTTCGCGTAGCTAAACACACACACACAACGCCAAAATGTGCATGTGTGTTTTGCCGGCCCCTGAATTAAAGAATTATTACAGCATAATTTGGAAATCGCTTAAAACAAGGCCCGAGGGGATTTGTGAAAGGAAGTTAGAAGAATAGGGTAATATCATAGTGAGACTGCTTGCTCTCAAAAGTCGGCTTACACAGGAAAGTTTTTTTAGAACTTTAAACATCGATTTTGAAGGCGATGGTGAACTCTACTTGTGTATGTGTTCTTTAACGCCTGAAGATGCTGTTTTTAAAAAGCTAGCATTCAATTGATTGTTCACTCACCTTGGCCTGCTGATCAATCTCCTTGTCAATGGACTCCACCTTCGCCAAATATTTCAAATGCAGCTCCAGTAGACGATCCACTTTCTCATGATCGTTTTCTGTAAATTTGGCCAACATCCGCTGACGATGGGTGCCCTTGCAGTTCCTCAACATGGAGGCTATTACCGAGGTCACATGCTCTTCATGCTCATCCGCGGACAGCAATCTTTGCTTATTTCTTTTCGGGGTTTTCATAAACAACGGGAAAATGGTTCTTAAGCCTAGAATTTCCACAAATTTATTGCAATTCTCTCGACCATCAGGACCAGCCATGGCATGATCAAGCACCTTAAGTGAACCATTCCGGGACATTTTCTTTTCGCGCAACATAAGATTCATTAGCTGGAGACCCTCGCCATTAAGAAAACGATCACGATTCTCGCGAGCCATAAGAGCCGAGCAAATGCAATTGAAGAGGTTCTGCATAAATTCCTGCTCCTCATTACTGGCCGGATCATGACGCTTATAGATGGCCAACTGTTGAAGCAAGACATCCACACCATCCAGGTTACCCAACAGCAGGCGATTCTCATTCTCGGTTTGGATGAGAATGGACAGGATTTCGCTGCAATACAATTTGTTTGGATCGAATGGAGTCTTCCCCTTGAGTCGCTTAAGCAGCCAACCCAGTAGACCCTGCTCGGCAGCCTCTTTTACAAATTCGCCATCAATCTCTGTCAGATTTTCTACAATAGCCAGCGTATTGTGTACACCTTCTGTCTCATCCTTGACAGTCTCGTTAAGACGCTCCAGATTTTGCACCAGCAAGGCACAGATTTGCTCCTTTCTCAAAGCCTCAATCAGAGCTTCGGCTCCCTCACGACTCTCGCCCAAAATATCCACATCGGTGACCTCCTGCAGCAGATCCACCACAGCTACAGCAATGTCAGTGTTCTGATGGGACAACAGCTCCAGGAGACTGTGCAGACCGTGCAGCTCCACCAGCAGGGGATAGAGATCGGGCACCGTGGCTATACCCTTAAGTTCTTGTATAACCGTATGTAATTCCAGCTCAGATTCCATGAATTTTTCTGCACTATCCGCAAATTTAATGCGCATTTCCTGATTCTTGAGATTACGTTTCTCAAAGACTAAAATTAACTTTTTCAAACCCTGCTCATCCAGGACATCAGCATCATCAGCTTCCGCATTCTCCACATATTTAAGTATATTAAGGCGCTCCTCTGCGGTCAGTTCGGGATCGAATTCATAAGTGGAGCCGGAGTTAGAGGTTGAACTGGGGGTGGCTTGATTATGATACTTGGCCGTCTCCTTGGCCTCGGCTATGCGACGCATACGTTTGGCTTTGTCATCACGTTTGCCACCAGTTTCATGGGTGGCCGGCTCCGGCAGGGCGAAGTCATCGTCTTCATGCGGCCGCTTGGGAGTCTGCTCTGGCTGTGGGGGAGAACAACATATAGAGGGGGGCAAAAGAAGGTGTGGAAACGTACCTTGAAGGCCAACAGTTCGCCTATATCCATTTTAGAATCGCAAATTAAATAAACATTAACAAAACCCTTGAAATTGTCAGAGTGTGACCAACTGTGGCAAACGCCCGGTGCTGCAGTGTGCCCGTTGCACACTGCCAAGGGCGCTGCCAACTTACCAAAGGCGCCAAATTCAAATTTCTTCAGTCAGCAAATTGATGTTGGTTAATCTGTAGTCCTAAAATGTCTGCATTTTATTACTTTAAAAGTGTCAATTAATCGCTTTGGTTAAGTGTTTTGCATAACTGATCCAAGCCATAAACATGTCCAGCTCATGCAGCACACACACACACACTTGTGACTGACACCAAGGCCATGGGGCTTAACCTATTTGAATTGCAATTACATTTCCCTTTTCGGACTGCCTGGTGCCGCCATGTCCATGTCTAAAAATGGACACCTTGCTGAAATCCCCATTCCAAAATTAAAATGCTTCGGGAACTTAAAAATATTTTGCATTTTTTTGTACTTTTTGTTTAGTTTTGCAATTAAAATAGCGGCTTTTGTGGCAATTAACCATTCAAAAGGCATACGTACGCATTTTTGTGCGCTGTTTCTGACTGGGTGGCGCCATTTATAAGTAACTACGGGGCTGTTGGTCTGGTCAGGTGCCAAAAAGTTCAACAGAAATCTACAGCCTTGGCCTCCAAAATCAAATTGACATGTTTATCAGTGTGTTTTTAGGAACATCAGTGTCTTTGGAACAAAGCTGAAAAGTTTCTAGTAGGCTTAATTGAATTAGTTGTGGAAGTGTAGGAAACTGGAAACTGAAATTAAGTTTATTGTAATTAAAATTACTTAAAAGTATTCTATAGAACCCGCTCTAATATTTGTTACAAACCCAATAGAAAAGAAAGAAATCTGCCCATACCGCTACAATTAATCCAAATGAATCGTTTCAAAACTCAATCCGATACCGGAACCCTTAAAAACTATGAAGACTCTGAGCAAAGTTTCAGCTTAATCGCTTTAAAACTGAGAGACTAGTTTGCGTAGAAACAGACAGACGAGCGGACAAATCTAAATCGCCTCGGCTCGTCGCCCTGATCAAGAATATATATAGTTTATGGTGTCGGAAATGAATATTTCTATGCGTTGCAAACTCTGGACAAAATTATAATACCCTTTGCAAGGGAATACAAGATTGTTTCGAAGGTTGAATAGGACATTCACTCATTTGCCAGTTAGGGGCACTTAAAGTTGAGACATGGGATTTGCAATGTCATATTTTATTTATCAAAATGATTAATCATTTCTAAATCGTTTAGATAGGTTTTATGAAAAAAAAATTATTTAGTTTTCACGTAGAAGACACGTCAGACTCATTTGAGGCGAAATTTTCAGACCACACATCGAACAGCAACTTGAAGTTTAGTTTTAAAATGTTGCAAACTTTAATAAGATGAATTTAATTAATTATGTATTTGTTTTTAAAGGTCACTGGAAGTAGTTTATGGAATTTGGCAGATCTACAGAGGATAAAATTGTGGAAGAATTTGTGACTTCCAACTTTCTAGGAGAACTGTGCCCTGATCCTTTAATATCTTTGACAGAGTTAAACTCCAAAAATCTTGAGCACTTATGACTCCGTCCACATCAGGCTGACTTCGCGAAATCAATTATTATGACCTTATTTTCCTTGCATTTTCTGGGCACACTGGTCGTTTTGTATGGAGCAGCTGTGAACAGCTGTTCGACGAAATCTAGATCAAATCAAAATCCAAAGCAAATCACTTTCAGGAATACCACTAATGTCTTGCTGAAGATTTTAGAACAATTGCTCGACATGAAAAGAAAGCTTAATACAAATCAGCTTGGTAGTAATTGTGAATCCTGCAGCTTTAAAAAAGTTTTATAAATTGAATGCAGCAAATTACATATGTATATATTATATGTGGAGCTCTTTTAAAGAACTCTGAATGAAAAAATATTTAAGAGTTAGAAAAAGTTTGCACATTTTGTAGGTTGAGTTCTATCGCGTCACACAGTCTATATCCCAGCAAGAAATCTAACTGGTAAATACTTTTCAGTTAACTGTTATAGCTAACCGTTAAAATACGGAAAGTTTCTGGTCAAACGCAAATGGGCGTCGGGAAGATTCTAACCGATTATCGACATATCGGTGAGCGTTCGTGTGAGGTTAGTCCTACTAGTTAGATAACAAATGAGCTAACTGGTATTAATAACTGTTTTGGTTTGAGTACTTATATTAGGACTTTAACTGGTAGCTCTAACTGGTAAGCAAATTAGTCAGTACTATAACCTATACAATACTTATACATTAACAAGAACTAAAAGATAATGGAAAATTTAAAAACTATTAATTTGCCATTTTATTTCATATTTGCTCATTCTTAAATTTCGTGACAATTTTAATCTACATATATGTGCAGCTTTTGTTTGTGCCTGTTGTGAGACAGCTTGGTGGATTTTATTTCCTTAAGAAAATCGTATTTGCCGAACAAATCTGAATAGAGATTAAATAAATGTGAGATAGAACTGTTATAAATAATAAAAAAACGTAATATTTACCTGGGAATATTTTATTAAATATTAATAGTTCTTTTAATGCTCGCTTTTTTTATTTCTTTTCTAATGTTAGGAGGTTCTACCGACGACGAGCTTGAAAAATTTGAGCAAAGATCTGAAAGTTCACTATCAGTATTATCCGCCTCAGAGCTTTCACTTTGTATTTTTTTTTCATGGAATTCATCCTTCTTGGAACTTGCAAAGTCATCTAATTGTTCATAATTTTTTAATGTAGCTTGTAAGTTTCGTTTTTCTGCTGACACTAAGTTTTGAATTGTTTTTTTATTTATTATTATTATTATTTATACTATTTATTTATTTCACTTTTATAATTATTTTTTAACATCAATTGAACTCACTAACCGTTCACTTCGACGACCACGCGAAAAACGGCCAAAGTTCTTAAGAACTAAACAGGTGTTTATCGTCTATCGTTATAGCATACGTAAGGCCTAACTGCAACAACAACTAGATGAGGAAGAAGCCGTTAGAAGGAAGCCGTTAGGCGTCATGTTAGACCTACGTAAATTATACTGAAACCCATGTGTGAAAGTATTTGTGAATTCAGAAAAGTATAGTTGTATTGGTGACTTTCGGTATCGATTTCTTGCTGGGTATTGAGGTAACTTGGTCATCGTCCAAATCAAGAAATGCTTTTGATTCACTTGAGCAACCTTCACCCACATTACATTCTTCATAGTTGCAATCCTTTTCTGCTCTGCAGTTGTCATTTAAAAGTTCTCCTGCTGCTGTAACCATATTCGATCCATTATCAACGGTGATAGTATAAATCTGACCTAGAGAAATGTCGTAGTTCTCCAACTTCTTGAATGATAGGTGTCAGATTATAAAGTAATTTCTGTTTCCCTGTGTGTGTCGTTGGAAAAACTACTTAACTTTGTGAGCCGAACCTAATTTTTCGAAAAAAACCTAAGGGTTCAGGTTCGAGGAGTACAAAATATTAGTGGTTCGGTTCATGGTCCGGTTCGTCGGACCCAAAAAACCCGAACCGAACCTGTTCTTAGGGGACCGGTAAAATATGCCTAAAACATTTTGTCAAAGATAAACGTAAATTGTAAATTAAAATCTGTAAAACCCAATCGGTCTTCGAAAATGGACATTTGGAGCATTTATCAATTCCGATTCTGCATAAACTTGAAAACGGCAACCGGAAGTCATTTATAATGTCAAAATTTTATATCGGTTTTTAATAAATGCTAATGGTATAGTTTTCAAAAGGTATTCTTATCAGTCTTAAAAGCTGAATATAGTCACACGTGCAAAAAAGCTAAAAAATTGATAATTCATTTTTAAAAGAGCTTATTCGAATTTTTGAACTTTTGAAATAGCTAGAAAATGGCCAATTGTTTTTCAAAATAGCTAGAAGTCTCCGGATATCGACCATACAAAATAGCTAGATCAATTGGGAAAATAGCTAAAAAGGCAACCTTAAACTGAACCGATTCAAAAATGGTTCAAAACTATATTTCAAAAATGATTTAAGATGTGATCTAGAAAATTGATTTGTATGGTAAATAATATGAGTGTAAGACACTTAACTGGTTCAATCTGGTTCGATGACATATCTCAGAAGTTATTCAAGCTAGATTGGAAATATAAAGTTTGATAATTTTAAAATATAAAAATGATTCCAAAAAAGTTTGGACGAATTTAAATATTAATATCAATTTTCAGCCAGTTCAATCTTAAATAAAAAAGCTCTCATAAGACACATATCGACAATACTTAAAGGACCCGTAAGTCGCCGGGTATGCCGTTACTAAAAGAAACATAAAATATTTCTTTGTATTTAAACTATTTTGGATTATGAATACACCAAACTTTTCCCCAATTTCTTTTCATAATCGCTGTCGTTTCAATTAGTTAAAAATTATGTGAAAAAAGCACTAAATGTAAATGATGTGCTCTTCTGTCATTTGTTTTTTTTTTTTTTCTGTTTTGAAGTGATGCGCGTACTTTAAAAATTTCACTAAAACATGCGCAAACATGGGCGAGGCATAATCCAGCGAGTTCCGTGTGAGTTCCGAGAGATCTGGTAATAAGTGGCACCTGTCCCGATTGTCGTGTTTACTGCCCTGAGATCTGCAATGCAAGATAGTGGGAATGTTAAGTTAAGAAAGACAAAGACAAAAAAAATCACAAATTTTAGGGTGACATGCTCTGCTGCACGTGATCGAGATGGCGACAACAACAACAACAACGACCGAAATTTATAAAAACCTTATCGACTCTTTCATGTTGAAATGCGTGAAAACGTACATGCGAAGTGTTTATTATGTACCAGCGGCTGGTGAAATTTTCGTACTCATCATCAGCGTGGCTGGTGGCTGACCTTGATCTGGAGATGTGGAGCCGCAGACACAGAGACCCAGCTCTGAGGGCTGACGGTGAAAATAATGCAGATGCCCGCTTGTAATTTTGTATGCTTATGCAATGCCATGTACAGCAGACACATAAATATGTATGTTTGTGTATATCTTCTGGCTGGTTTATGGGCCCCCCATTATGCAATGGGTTACTGGGGTGGGGTTACATTGATAATCTGTCAAATGTTTAAGAGAAATGTGAAATCTTAAGAAGGTCTTGCTGGGGGGTCATTTGCACTCAGTGTCACATTTCAAATTATCATAAACTCAATGCAATTTACTCACCAGAATCGACATTAAAAGATCCCATTAAAAACAATATTCAAATATTTAAAATCGACTCACGGCTTGAACATAAAGCAAAACTTTTAATTAAATTTGTGGCTGACATAAATAATAAGCCAGATACATACCGACAATTGACATTGACACTCGGAAAGGGAAATCCAATTTGGCGTCCATTAAGTATTTCTCTATTTCTTTCAATATTTACACAAATTATCCACACTTGAGAAAATAGGACACAAGTTTTTACTGCACCTTGCATAGGCATGGGGCACTCTCTTTTTGTGCAAATAATTAAACAATATGTAACTTGTGCAAAAATATTTTCGAGATACCAAAAATGAACGATGCGCACTTTCTCCTTTAATATTTACCCAACTCATCGGCAAATTGGCCGCCCAAGAGTCCAACACGCTGATCATGATCATCTTTGAGTCTGGGAACTCATTGCGTAAAAATGCGGTAATTTTTTGTTGTTGTGCGTAATCAGTTTCAACTGTTGATATATTGGACACTTGGGTCATCTTATCAGCAATTGACATGAATAACATGGACATGGATATTAAAATTGATTATAATTATAATGTGAACTGGTTTGAATGGTTGCCCAAGAAATCATGCAAATACCTGAGCAAGGGTTAATATTTTTTTTTCCAGCTGAAGTAATATAAATTATGTTGACAAATTTTATAAAAATACGTGCCTACTAGGCCATTTTGCATATTGCCTAAGATTTGTAATTTCAAGTAGGCTTTTGTAAGCAATTTTTGAAATTCAATTTGAACCCAACTTGATCTTGATCCTAGTACATAATAACACAGGTATACCACAAGGTCAACTTTTCCACCAGAGAAGATGGCAAACTTTCGTTAGTTATTTTTGGTAGCTGAATTTAAATCAATTGTCCCTTTTACCCCTGATCTTCTGGCTTAAGAGATATTTGTATAAACGTGTGTTGAACAAGGTTTGCTTACATTTGTAGCTCATGTGAGTCTGGTTTGCTAGTAAGAATTAGTATCACAGAATGGCCAAGAGTTAAGAGACTATGTGTGTGAGTTATGCTAGGTTTACATAGCGTCACACTGTGCCAATGTCGACCCCCTGTGCCCAAAGTACTCAGAAATTAAAAGTGTTCACATTGGCGGCACAGAAATTGCATGTCACAGCGCTGAGCGCAAATGAGTACTTATGATGTGAACGCTTCTTGTTATCGTCACAGAGGTCACATTACTCACATTGCGCACAAAAGTGAGCATGGAGCGAGTTCATGAGCACTGAGCCAGATCCACAAGACAATATCAACAACAATCCAAACAGGCATGTTCCAAAAGCTCGAATAAGCCAAAAATCAATATTCGCGATCGCCGTGTGGCCATACAGTGGAATGCCGATATGATCCCTAAGCTTATTGAAGCCGTCGAGGAGTCGGAATGCCTCTGGAACATGACCAGCGTCAATTATAAAAATCGTGATGCCAAGGAGTTTAGCTGGAGCAGCGTTGCCGATCAGTTTGGCGTCACCAAGAAAGACGCTGTCGACAAGTGGAACAGTTAGCGAAACATATTCCGTGTGAGTTTGCAATTCAATACAAAAGCAGCCCGCATGTAATTGAATTTTTATTGATATTTTTGCAGACCCCAAGTCTTGGATAAGATTAGATAAGGATAAGGATAAGATTATTTCGAAGATGAGCATCCGGACTTTCCTTTGGAGTACCTAATAGGTGTTAACAAACATGCAGGAGAAGGTCCTACTTGGTAATATGAGGCTTCGGCCTAACTGAGGCAACTCCAGCTACACGGCCAACCGATGCTACTCAAGCCGCACATTCAAGTCAATTGATGAATTTGACCAAATTGTAGGAGAGGAGAATCTCTTTAAAAGTATGAGGTTCTGTAGGATCTTAAAGATACTTACTTTGGCATTAAGTGCCACCACTCCTATTTCAATATACTTATATTAAATAAATAAACATATTTAATTACTCGTCTCCAATACTTTTTAAATGCATGCGATGTTGTTTCCGGAATTATTCCACATATTTTTGCCTTTGACACTCTAAACTTGTATGAGAGGGATGTCATACTGGATCCTGAAGCACAATAGCGCAGTGTCAGCACTGCTAGTCTATCGCCAGGTGAAATGGGCTCACGAAAAGTCGACGTCTACTTTCTCCCAACAAAAGAGCTAATTGAAAGTGGCTGCATCCAAGCGCACATAATTTATATGTTTGTGCGGAATACTTCGCAACTCTGCATTCAACTTGGCAAACATTCCTTCACTTCCTTGAGTCAAATTAATTTTGTCGATCCATCATTAGCGATTTGCCTTGGGTTCATCATCATCTTCAACTTCGTCCAGCACCCACAACGCAATAACAGCACACGCCACTAGCTCTGTTGCCTTTCGCGCATACATTTCTTGCAGCTAAAGAATTTAATTTACCCGCCTAGGTCACAGAACCACTGTGACGCCAAATGAGTACTTGTGTTCACATTGAAAAGTACTCGTTCCTGTGACACACGATTTCTGTGACAAGGCATTGGCCGTTCACATTGCACTGTGCCACTGTGACCCTGAAATGTGACGCCCTGTGTGCCCCAATGTAAACGCAGCATTAGAGATGTAAGTACAAAAAGTTCTTATCGTGTATGTGCGAACAAGTTGGATGAAGTGGATCTGTGATTGGAGCGGGATTAACTTGAACCGCCACACCATTAAGTGAATCAAAAGTCAGTGTTTTGTTCCACTCATAATATTTATTCTTAACTTCAATAATGTAATATAATTTGTTTTGCCGTTTCGAGATGATAGTTCTTTGACTACCATAGTTATCGATAGCTATCGATAGATGGTTGGCAGGTAGCCACATGGTTATCGATAGAGGGCTGGTCAGTTTGTTATATGACCGCGAATTCGTGCGCGTCATTTTATCTTGTAGACAGTTTCGAGTTCGCAGATTATAAAAAAAAATCACAATCACAACCAAATTTTCTAGGCGCAAGGAAATTTCAGAATTAAATGTTAATACCTCTCCCGCACGACTACACTGTGAACTTCGGTTCTAGCGATATTTCCGTCCCGCGCCCATATGAGTATTGTGGATTTCACATCAGCATCAGCATTCCATATTTGGGAACGTATAGTATCCTAATTCTTTCCCTAAATTTAAAGAGACAATATTTTTTGATAAAACTTCGAAATCCATAAAAAAGTAGGGGTGAATATGAACTAATCGGGCGTATCATGGGACGCCCGGCTCGTGCGAAGCTCTTTACGACGATAAATCTGATTGTACATTTAAATACTGGCGAAAAGTCACTTTTTTGGATTCGTTTGGATAAACTCAATCTTGAAATAGCAAAAAATATAACTAATTTTGAACAAATTTTGGCATATGATATCTGAAATATAAGAAATAACGATTTCTTAACCTTAAACCTTAATTTCTGTTAAGGTTTTGCTTCTTAATTCCTTGCTTAAGGTCGCAAGCAGATTCGATATTTAATTCAGGAACGGATAATGGAAATGAACTAAACATTCTAATTTATCGCACAGAATTCACAACTTGACCTCACGGCAGTCACTCTTCCATTAATATTCAATTCAAATTTTCTTTCCCTCTTTTTTCCCACCACTTCCCCCACTCTCTCCACTCTTCCGCCACTGTTACCCCACTGTTATATGGTTTTCACACTAAGCACATCTTTGGGGAACGAATGGAATTTTTGAAAGATGTAAAACACCGATCCACACTGGCCACATCCACCATCCATTGACAATGTGCTCAGTTTGCAAACAAAGAAAGAAAATGTCTGCAAATTTTAAGAAATTATGAATATGGCCAATTTTTTATTAGTAGCGCAACAACATTACCAATTCAAAAGAGCTAATTGAAAAATTCGACGTCGAAGAAATATTTTCATGGCTTTCAAGTTCCATGTGCTACTAAAATGAAAGTTGGAAGATAGCTTCATGTGAAGTCCGGAAACAACCACATCGGAACAATACTTCTGCAGATTTTAGTCCGAGTAGATCAGATCTGCTATATGCTATAGCAAATAATTGTGTCAACAGAAGCTAATAAAGTTATTAAGTCAGTTATTTTTAGCTAAATATGGCACTGGTGGCTATCAATGAGGTCGAACTGCATATCAAGGTCCATCTCTGCAAACAACGCATTATATTAATAGATTGGAAACATTCAAATTATTTGATTAAACTTTCTAGAACGAGTGCAGCTTCTCGTTGGATGTAACACCACCGCTTGGATGAAGGATGTCTACCTTTCTACAAACATCCGACCAGGCAATGTCCATCCCGCCGTCTTTCACGACCTGGGCCATCTCCTTGTACACATGGGAGTTCTTTCTGGCCCTCCTCAAGCCCTCAATATTCTCCTGCCGTACGTCGGTGAGAGGGTTCTCCATCTCTGCAAACTATTTCACTCTGCTGGCGGTTGCTTTTTTATCGGCTCCAAGGAAACAAAATTTTAAAATTAAAGAAATAACAAAAAATAGCTGCTGCTGGCTTCGACATTTATCTTATTTCAAACATTCTTGACAAACATTGTTTACATGTTCACTGCGAATTCCAAATTTTTCACAATGAATGACAAATTTTTAGTGCTACATCTGAAAACTATCGGCTGATAATGTAGTCGAACAGTGTGAGATAGGAACATCCACAATGGATGTTGAAATGGAAGAGAAAATTTCGGCACGGCAAAACCTTACGGCACATCCAGTCAATAGATGGTGGATGTTGGATGTAGCCCAATGTGAATAGGTTATTATCCCACTTTTAACTCACTGTTAAGGCACTGTTTAGTCACTGCTAAGTCAATATTAAGTCACTGTTAAGTCAATGTTAAGTCATTGTTGTTTGTTACCCCCTCTTCCCCCTGTCAGAAGACAAAGGCATTTTTGATCAAATCATTGTGAAAAAAAAGTTCCAAGTGTGGCGAATAAACACCAATCGATGCTCAATTTTGTGAGTGAAAGACTGATTAAAGTCCATACGAGAAAGCATAATCAATCAGACTAAAGATTTATACATTAGCAATGAAGGAAGTCCATATCCAGCAAACGAGCGCCAATCTCACGTCAGTCTTACAGACTTTCAATGTATTTATGCGTCAGGTGTATACCTATTTTATTGTAATTTTGTATATATTGGGTAAAACCAAGGGTCGAACCAAAACCAAAGGCCCAAAACCTCGAACCTCAAATTTCTGAACCT
>JBAMBO010000924.1:0-346647 GCA_037044535.1 Lordiphosa magnipectinata | reverse complement strand
CAGGCAAAAAACTTCCTACAGATATCGAAAAAACATTGTCGACACATCTACTTATACTATGCCTGGAGCCCCAAAAGAGTCCATGAATTAAAGGAGTTCCAAGATAACTGTATTGAAAAAGTAAATGTAATCTTACGCATTCTGGAACAATGGGATGCACTCCAGTTATTCTTTTTGGCTCAGTGCTTAAAGGTTAACAGCATTAAGCCAAATGAGGTAGCCAACTTAATGGCTACACAAAAAAATTGAATATCTTTTTATTTTTTAAGCTGTGTTTTAAAATTATTAATGACCTTAACATCAAATTTCAAACTAAAATCGTTCTTTTGCCTTATCTGTATATAAAATTAGAATCAACCTTAAAAATAATCATAAGTAATTTTGTGGCACATAGTTATGTTAAAAATTTGCACCTAAAAGACTTTGACATTATCAGTTTAGAACCATTTTTTGTACCAATTAATAAAAATTCATTGGGCTGTAAGCTCAGCGATATCTGGAAAGCCAATGTTTAGAGGAATCAAAAATAAAGGATATAAAAACAACAGTGCGCGAGTTATATTTGGAGTTAGCTGTCCAAATATTAAAATGCTTAGAACTCTCACGAGAAGACATTCAATACCTAATATGGATTATATTCAATACCTTAATGGACAGAAACATTCCAAGAACTAGTTACTTTTGTAAGAAATATAATGTCGCTGCCACATAGCTATGCTTCTACAGAGCGAAAATTTTTCCTCATAAGTTTAATTAAAACAAAGCTTATAAATAATCTGGAACTTCCGCATGTAACTAACATAATGCTCTGTAAAGAGCTTTGTTCGCCCACCGATTTGCACTATGGTTGGTCAACAAATGACCTAAAACAAATTATTCATTCAACGATTTACTCCTATTATTACTTAATGAAGATCCTTTTGGTCTCTAATACGACAAGAATCTGTAATATATAAGTATTTGAATAAATTTTGTTATGTTTAGCTTAAAAAAAGAATTTGGTAATGTTATGGTTATAAAAATAAATTTGTTCTATTGTTCTATTATTACTCCTGCGATAAAAGAGCTTGCTTGTTCTGACTGTCGAGGGATATGTCAAAAACTCGATTTTTGTTCATGTTTCGAAAATATTGAAATTACTTTAAGAAAAAGAAAATTCAAAAATGCTTCAAACTTGATAACGAGTGGACCAAATTGGATACTTCCTTCTGCGGATATGTTCGTAATTGCTACGCGAAGGCTAAGAAAAAAAGAAAGATCGGAAAATTCTTAACAGGTGGCGCTGTAGGAGTTCAGTTCAATTCAATTACTGTTTAACACGTGGCGCAGTAGACGGTCATTCAATTTGACAGCTCAGCATATACTCTTTATGATTTGTTGAGTTTATTCAATTGTTTTACTATTATCAATTGCACCTTTATGCTTTCTTTATTTTGGCTAATGCAACGGATAATCAATGATAAGTGAAAACAGTATGTGCTATTTTTACAAAGTGATGATCTTTGGGATTGGCTCGAATCGGAATGATTCAAAGACGACCGGACGGTCAGTAGAGCTTACAATGTGCAAGAACGATTGAGAAGAGAAGTTCGTGCTCGGCAAAGTGATGAAACAAGATTACAAAATGCGACTACGCAACGTCGGCCACAACAAATATTTCAGGTGAACATGGAACGTGCAGCCTTACGATTTGAACCAAACATTCCATAAAATGCTCACGCTTCAGTGCTTCTACCACCAGAGCCATGGCGCACCCTGCTTTACGGTAAATCTCATAATTCAAACCATTTCTTACAACACAACAACGACTGTTTCCAAATGATGTGGTTTGGTGATGAAATTGTAAATGAACAAAATTACAATCAAGGTGATGAATACTAATACATCAGCACTAACACCACAAAATACACAAAACACCACGATAAGACACAAACTAACACTTATCTAGATAACAAAAGACAAAAATTAC
The DNA here is from genome assembly GCA_037044535.1 of Lordiphosa magnipectinata. Classification (NCBI taxonomy): domain Eukaryota; kingdom Metazoa; phylum Arthropoda; class Insecta; order Diptera; family Drosophilidae; genus Lordiphosa; species Lordiphosa magnipectinata. Next base: position 344,678 of record JBAMBO010000924.1, on the reverse strand, counting down.
TGAATTTGTCTCCAACTATACTGATTCATATGCAAATTTTTCATTTCAAATTTTTCTTGCTGGATCGTTGTTGCCTCATCCAGATCAAGATAGATTTGCGTCATCTGAACGATAACTTATTTTCGATCAAAAATACAAATTTCGGCAAGCAATAGCTCGCTCGCATAGGGGGCACGCGCACCATAAGCCTACATAAGGCCACAACAAATTCGTATGCGTGCTCTCCTCTCTTTCTTTCCGACCTAAGGTTTTATTGTTGGCGCTTGCAGACCTGCAACAACAACATCATATGTGACTCTCTTCTCTCTCTCCAATGTCTCTGGCAAATAAAAAAGCATTAACAATGTTGCTTAAGCGGAGTTACCGCTCTCCTCACCCGCAGTGGCCGAACGCTTTTCTCTATTCACGGCGGCACACACACTCACACAAACTAAAATCGGGTTTCTCTTTCTATTTCTTGTTGTTATTATAGCTTGAGTTGTATTTTCTGCATTTGTATTTCTTTTCACGCGGCCTTAAGCTCCTACTGGGCACCCCTACTTTATAGGGTAGAAAACGATTCCTTCTGCACGACTTTAGTATACTCTTTTTACTCTACGAGTAACGAGTATACAAATTTTTAATGGTATAGAAAAAAACCGGTGTGGTTGTGGGGGTGGTGGTGTGGTCGGTCGTGTGTTCCCTTCGCTTCCCCGCCCTTGTAACATTTTATGTAAGTCTTTCAAAGTTAGTTCGATTACACAGGGTTACAAAAAAAAGGCCAACTTTTGCAACAGAGAAGTTAGCAATCGTGCCGAAGTTTTGAATATGTTTATAATATCGCAATTTATTGATTTAAATATGGAATATATGAATATTTTTTGATAAAATGGTTTTATTGCCAAGCTTAAATAATTCTGAAAAATTGGCTGATATGAAAAATCTCAGATTATAATAGTTGGTAGTGATTTATCCCCTCTAAGGAGGAAAGCTTGAAAAGCCGCCACTTCAAAAAGAAGGAAAATTCAAGGGCGATTCCAGGAGCAGTGGGTGCTTTTGACGACGGTCATATAAATTTAATAGTATGTTCTAAATTCTATTTTGCAGTTTGTTGTCAAAAATTCAAAATTTCCGCCAACTTAAAATATCGATTACTTTGTTGCCTGAAAATTCTATCAAACACGTTCACCAGCAGCGAAACACTTTTTTGTTGATTGATGATTTATGTTAGATGATTGGTATGTGCTGGTGAACGCGCTCAATGCAAAATAACTTTTTAACGCCCACTTGTTTGTTTCACAATAGCTACTTTCTTATTTTTAAAGTACAAGAAATGTTAGCGGTAAATAGTATGCCAAAAAATTGAAATTTTGTATAGTTTTTGGGTTATAGCTTTTAAAAGCGAGGTGATATCGAAAAACTTAAATTTTAATAAATTAGAGGAGACAATTTTTTCATTATCAGAATATTTTTAAGAATAATTTCAACTGGGAAAAAAAACCGAGATTATCATAAAATTACCATATTTTCCATTTTAAAATCCAACAATTTGTATCTTATGAACAAAATCAAGACTTCGGGGTTGGTTTTTCTGTAACGACATTCAATTCAGCTTATATTAAAACAAATTGGGTTGGAAAAGGTTAGTAAGGCCGATTTCTCATGTTCATGTCTTTGCTCAAATCGAAATCCATCTAGATTTTGCAACTAGGTGGTTTTTGTGCAATTGGTTGTCTCATGTAGGTTGATTATAAATTCGGTCATTTGCGCCACGGTCACACCGGGAGGGCTGGAATGGTATAATACTAGGTTGGCAGCATCTCTGCACTCGGCAGATTATTGTTTTTTTTTTTATTGCGCGCCAATGTTAACGAGAGCGTAAGTTAAAGTCGGCTCTAACCGACTTCGATATACCCGTTACTCATGGAAAGAAATGTTTAATAGCCTTCCAGTGTTCCTGAGGGGGGACAGCCGAAAAGTATGCAGCATTTTTTAACTCTGCTATTTATTATCCGATCTTAATGAAAATTTCAGATATTAAAGATATTGCGAATGTAAGTAAGATTTAAATTAGAGATCGATATCTTTAAATTGGGGAGCTATCCAACATTTTTTATTGTGGGGGCGGGGGTGGGCGTGGCAAAAATTTGAAATAAACTTGATCTGCGTGCAGACAATAGGAGTCTACATTTCCAACTTGGTTGCTCTAGCTCTTCTAGTCTCTGAGATCTAGGTGTTCATATCTCATATCTCATCTGTGTATTCAGCAATGTCTGCAGATGTTCTTTTATATTAAAGGCACATCCAATATTTTCCATTTTTGTTTTACTTAATAACAATTCAGACTTTACTGTTTTTAGCAGCAGTTGGTTTTTGTTTTCAAATATTTTTCAGTGTGACCATATGCGCGGATACATAAAAATACTTAATTAGCATTAGCATGTACATGGTTTTGAAATCAATGAGGATGAATGAAGTAGATTGCTACGAAATTCATCTAGATGGTTAGCATTGAACATGCGCAAAATGCAGCAAATCCAAATTGCAAATACACCAACATGAGAAAACGTCCCTTAGTGTGGCCGCAGGACCTGCAAATGTAAGCAAACCTCGCTCAACTTTCGTTAATGCAAATATCTCGTAAGCCTGACGTGCTGGGAGAAAACGGACAATTGTTTTCAACTCTCGCGGCCAAAAATACATCTCTGTTGCAAAACCTTGTAAGCCTGTTTTATATGGATTAGTTATATTTCGACAAGGGTAAAAACATCAAAATAATGAGCCCTGTCGGGTTTAGTTATAGCCATTACGGGATCAACCCATTAGCCCATTATAGCCCAACTGGACAGATGTATTCGATCAGTGAGAGATCACCACAGTTATCAGCTCAAAACAATAGATTGCTTACATGTTTAATAGTCACACCGACATTCACAATTTGGAAGAACTTCTAAATAGATCAGTCACCCGCCCGGGTTAGTCACGACTGGATTTCTTATAGTATTTTTTGGCATTTTTGGTATACTAATTTTATATTTAGTATAGTATACATATAGTATTTTCGCGATACGATCAATAGATCGGTTGACTAGCTAATACACAGAAAATATCTTGATAAATGCCCTTTAAAGTATGCAAACTTTATTTCCTTTACAATTTATATTTTTCAACGACATAATTGATAGTCCATAATGGCAGTTTCATACATAATCCACACTGTACATACACTCGGATTGTCGGAGCAGCTAAGGGTACACAAAATAGCTTAGTATTAGGACAAATATCAAATAAATATGTTCTTGAATTAATAATATTTGTTAATGAAGCTTACTTAGAAGGGCATTTATCATGATATTTTATTTGTGCATAAGACGGGTATAAGATGGGTTGTACACAACACTCAAAAGCATTGACAGAGAGTCAAACATACACACTCATTTAGAAGACACGTCTATGAAACACACAGTCATTTCACTCAACACAGCAATTCAACAATTCGTCATCTCAACATAAAACAAAGTCATCTCGAAACAATTTCAACACTCGTCTTTATAACACAGTGTCATTTCACCAAACACAACAATTCAACACATGCCAACTCAACACAAAACAAATTAAACACGAAGAAATTCAACATGGAACAATTTCAACACACATCTACACAAATATCACAAAGCCATTTCAACAAACACAACAATTGAACACTACGTCAATTCAACACACTAAATCTAATAAGTTGAGATAGTAATTAAAATGCAAGTGTGTAGTACCAACCTTATCAGGTTTACAATCGGCAGGTAAAATTTTTTTTGAAAATATGGCGCAATTTTAGGTGTTTTAGCATCAACGCATCTGTTTTTTAAGTGTCAACATAAGCAAACCTTTAGTTTACAAAAAGGTATCAGTTGTGTGTTAGCTTATCGTGTTGTGAGTTAGTTATTTGTGTTCATTTCGTTAAAAATGGCTCATCAGGGATAGAAGGATGACACAAGTTGCCTGTGGCGCAATTTCATGTCAATTCAACATACGTCAATTTAACACATTCCAAATTATACAAAACCAACGAGTAACGATTAATTTTATTAGTAAAAAAGTTGTGATAGTAAATAAAATGCAAGTGTACTTACAAATGAGCATACACTTTCGAAGGTACGGAGTATACCACACTTGTGATCGACTGAAATTTGAAATTGTTGTGTGTTCTATTTCCTGGTGGTAAAATTGAACTGTGTTGAATTGCTTCGTGATGAAATAAATTATGTTGAAATTGTAGTTGTGTTGAAATACCTTGTGTTAAAATTGAGTTGTGTTGAATTTGTTTGTGATTATTTTGATTTGTGTTGAATTGACGTGTTGAGATTGTTTTGTGTTGAACAGACGTGGAACCCTTATTTATCTACTTATACTTACTTTTCGAGGTATGCACATTTTTTTTGCCTTTTGGACTCGTCGTTGAATTCTAGGTCATGCTCTCTGAATGCTGATCTAATTCTAAAAAATATTTTTCATATTTTTATATTCATACTTTTTTTTGTCACTGAATGCCATCTCTAAGGCTATTGTCATGTTCAGGTATATCTGTCTATTCCTAAGTCCCTGGCCTGTGTGCTTGTTTGGGGTTTGTATGCGTGTTTGAAGTTTTTGCTTTGGTATTGTGTGAGTTTATTTCGTTTCGTTTTTTTTTTTTTTGACTGCCTAAGTTGGGCGTTGCGCCACACCGTGTGTGTAGGGTGGCGGGGCGGGGGGCGTGTCATAGTTGGTCAGGTTGCTGTTGCTGCAGTGCCAAACTGATTGTTAGAGCCACGGCACAAAACGTGCAGCTAGCAAAATGAACAGCCGGAGCAGAAGCATTAGGAGCAACAGTGTGCAACTACAAATGTACACATTGCCCATACGCAGCGTTGGCCAGCTCGATGGCACACACACAAAGGTGAGTTTGAGTCGTTGTTGGGAATTCTCGAACCAAAAACGTACTACAAGCCAGACAAGCAATTCACATGGCACTTCAGGTGACCTCCGTGGGAACCCCTCGCTTTGCAATTTGCTGCATATCATAGCAGATGGCCAAGAGACAGTCATTCGACGGACAGCTGCTTCTCGCAAATTGGAGTTAATGGACAGCCCTAAAAAACCCGCAGATAGCAGTTGCTAATTAAAAACGCTGCGTTTAATTGAACTTTCGGAATTTTTTTCTTGCTGCCTGACGTGTGTCAGGTACAGACTGTGGCCGCAAACCTAAACAAGTTGTTTCTACCAGTCAGGCCTAGTCCGGCGCAGGGGCAGTCAGTTAAAGGCTCGTCATTCCGTTTGTTTATTGTGCACCATGATTGCCAGAGCCTTAAAAACTGCTGTGATTGCGCACAGGGTTTGACTTGACTCGACTCGAATCTGAATTCGAGTCCGCATCCGAGCGAGCTTGGCCCCTGGCCCATGTGCAAATCGTTGGCAACAAAAATCACATATGGTGCACACGTACGCCAGCTTAGAGGCCCCGCCATCCCCCTCCCGATGGCTCCCGCTCTGCATTCAGATGGTAAGCCATGGCCCAGCCGTGTGCCGTGCCATGCCATGCAATTTTTCCCAGGTAACAAAATGAATTGCCTGCTGGCTAGGAACGTCTGCTCCTGCTGCGGCTGACAGTGTCGCATGCTCAAAGCGGACTATTTGCTGTTATTCCACTGATATTTTGAGAGTGCCACTGGGCAACCCCAGCGCCCTCTCTCCACCCCCCTCCCACGTAGCGTTCTGGAGCAGAGTACGAGCTGTGCATCCAATAGTACGTATAGATGAGTGCAATTTACCGCTAACAATGCCATGCACTGGTAGTTACAACAAATGTTAGGCGCAGCCAACAACCGCAGCCCAATGGGTGAGCGGGCCCAACTAACTACTTGGTAGCTACCTAACGACTGGTACACACACACACACGCACACTCGGGGACTATACTACATATGTTGACCATGGAAATGCATAAATAATGCGCCACAGTATGGGGGACAGGCAGAGCCAACATGGCCTACAACTAGGAGCAGGACCAGAACCAAGTGCTTGGACTGCAGTTATTGCAGTTGTTGTTGTTGTTGTTGTGTTTGTTGCTGGTGCGCCCCATGGCTTCTGTTTGCCATATTCGAACATTCACATCAGGATTTCCCGCCATTGTACTTTTTGGCTTTTGTTTATTTACAGTCAGCGCAAAAATGTTTGTTATGCTCCGTGTGTGTGTTTGTCTGTCTTCATGCATCTCTCTCTCACTATCTATCTCCCTCTGTTTGGCTGGATTTAGGCTAAGTAAGCCGCATCCACCTGGTCACACACACAAACAAACGTCGAGAGGAGGTGGAGCAATTTAATACATGATGCCAGAACAAGGCTTTCAATATTTGGCTGGAATTGTTGCTGTTTATACTCTGTATTAAGGTTAGAAAGGGTATAACAGTTTTGTGCAAAAGTAGGTAGTAGGTATTTATTATCGATAGAGAACCGCTTAAAATGGTTTCTCGCATTTTTCTCTAATAAAACTATCGAGAATGTATTACGATTTCGGTCCGAAAAAGTATTACCTGTCGCTCAGTTTGTGGCAGCAAAAACGGAATCGTTTCGAGAAAGTGTCGAGAATGGATTTAAAAACGTGTTGTATACGTTTACTTTCGCGATAATTGATAAGAATGTTTTGTTTCATTTCAATTTTCAGCTAAAGACAGAGAGAGAAAGAGAGATTTAGATGAAGATTTAGAAAGCACTTTAAGGGCTCACAATATAGGGCAATATGCGATCCAATACGACTTAGTTAAAGAACCGTCTGTCGCTCACCACCTCGCAACCTCTACATGTAGCCTAATACATCTGGCTTCCCGGGTCTTCCCCAGATACCAGATCGTTCAGCCATGCGCTTTGAGTTTGAGGATTAGTGCTAGCATGATTTACAAATATTATAAATAAGGAATATATTAAATAAAACAACATTTCCTTTTAAAATAATCCAGTTATGATTCTATTTCTATATGCTAAGGCTTTAATCACATAACTCTGCAGCTTTGACCAGTCCACGCCGTTGAGGATGTTTAATATTTCGTGCGAAAACAGGGTACACTTTCCGAAAATTGAGAGCCGGAGTTCCCCAAGAATCGGGCAACCTCCAATGAAATGGATGACATTTTCTAGCTCCCTCCTGTTACAGAGAGGGCAGTTTGTGTCACTCCTCGTGACATTCGGTATAAAGTTCAAGTTTAATATCTCACCTTCTTATTCCTTCAATGGAGAACTCATCGGAGAAATAATTACTCTCTCCCAGATCATAGTGCAGCTGCCCATAAATTATTCGCTCAGAGCTTCTCCGGGATTCTTCAACAAATTTCATCCTATATGCTGCATCCATTTTAATTGTGATGTTCTTAGCCCAAGTTTTCCATGTCATGTGATCTTCAAGATTCAGTCGAACTCCATGTTCCGCGGCTAGACAGCCCCACTCTCTGAAACATTGCAGACGTTCTTTTAATATAAGGTTGTCAAAAAAGTCTTGCGGCATTTTTATTAAATTTTCAATTGTTCATAAAATTGGTTATAATAATGCGATTTAAGTCAAATATGCGCCGTTTTATTCGATGACGAGTTCCCAACGAGATGCCAACTTCATAATGCCCCTCTTATAGAAGCTCGCTTCCCTATTGGCAAAAAACTCGGAGAGCCAATTTTCACAGGACTCTCTTGTGGCCAACTTCCGACTACCAAGCTCGTTCGCCATGGACAGAAATAGGTGGTAATCACTTGGTGCGAGATCCGGACTATACGGTGGATGCAAAAGAACCTCCCATCCGAGCTCCCGGAGCTTCTGGCGCGTCACCAAAGATGTGTGTGGCCTGGCGTTGTCCTGATGGAAGACAATTCGGCCTCTGTTGATCAAAGATGGCCTCTTCTGCATGAGTGCTGCATTCAAGCGGTCCAGTTGTTGGCAGTACAGGTCCGAATTGAGCGTTTGGCCATGGGGGAGCAGCTCATAGTGGATGATTCCCTGCCAATCCCACCAAACACACAGAAGAACCTTCCTGGCCGTCAATCCAGGCTTGGTCACCGTCTGGGCAGCTTCACCGCTTTTCGACCACGACCGTTTGCGCTTCACGTTGTCGTAAGTGACCCACTTTTCATCGCCAGTCACCATCCGCTTCAAAAACGGGTCGATTTTGTTGCGATTCAGAAGCGATTCGCATGCATCCATACGGGCAAAAATGTTTTTTTGCGTAAAGTCGTGTGGCACCCATACATCGAGCTTCTTTTTGAATCCAAGCTTCTTCAAATGGTTTATAACGGTTTGATGACTCATGCCCAGCTCTTGGCCGATGCTACGGCTGCTACTATGCCGGTCTCTTTCGATCAATTCAGCGATTTTATCGCAATTTTCGACGACAGGCCTTCCGGACCGTGGCGCATCTTCGATCACCTCTGCACCAGAACGAAAACGTTGAAACCATCGTTGTGCGGTGGAAATGGAAACTGTATCGGGTCCATAAACTGCACAAATTTTATTGGCAGCATGAGATGCATTTTTGCCTTTATCGTAGTAGTACTGTAAAATATGCCGTATTTTCTCTTTATTTTGCTCCATGTTTGCGACGCTATAACTCACGAACGAATAAAAAAAAACAACAATAAATCAAACACGTGTTAGCGCGTGAAAAGAGCTTTCCAAAAAGCTCTAGCGTGAACCGATGCGACGAATACAACTAGAACTACGCGCTTGCAAAGACAAGCTTGCGGAAATACCGCAAGACTTTTTTGTATTATTATATATTCTGCCAAGATCCTAGGTACCCCTCTTTCTTCCATGGTTATGGCTTTTTGCATATAATCGAAGTGCAGATTAGCTGTATATAAATGAAGTAACGATAGTCCGGTCTCCAGATATAACATTCTGTTCGGTGTGTATTGTGGTAGACGAAAAATTTTCTTAAAAAAGTATCTTTGAAGACTTTCCACTTCTTCGTATCGTTGTAGCCCCCATACTTGTGCTCCATAACCCATTATTGCCCTCACTGCGGCATTTAACAGCTTATACTTTGTGCTGGTAAGAACCTAGCATCGTTCTCCAAGTACTATTTATCGCTACTTTAGCATCTTTTAGTTTTTCTCCCAGGTGAAAGTTGAATTGGGCATTGTGATAAATCCAGACTCCTAGGTATTTGTATGATTTTACCACCTCCAAATCAATGTCGCCCAGTTGCCATTTTTTCGCAAACGCAAGCCTTCTCCAGTGTTTTTTTTTTTTAATTAGCACCTTTGAATTTTCGCAGTTAATTGTAAGCCCCCACTCCTTGCAATGCTTCTCTAAAGCATTGATATTGTCTTGCATAGCCTTGGGTGTTTCTGCGAAGACCACTATATCATCTGCGTATAATAAGGTTTTTATTTCCAGGCCGTTTATTGTGAGTCCTTTCGGAAGGAATTCCACTATATCATTTAGGAATATCGAAAAGAGAACAGGGCTCAGCAAGCATCCTTGCTTAACTCCAGACTCCGTAGGGAACCATTCGGATAGCTTTGCGCATTCCCAAACTTGTAACGAACACGGGAATGTGTGCAGCTAACTGGAGGCGTACTCTGCCTACGGGGTCGACTGTGCTCAGGGAAAATGGGGTGGGTGCTTTGCCACCCAGAGAGCTGCCCCGTCACATAACTAAAGATAGTAGACAGAGTTAAGGAAGGACGGGACAAAACAACCTAATACTGGTCTAAATGATCACACAGACTATGTATTGTCGAAGAACTGAGGTGGTAATGTTCTTCTTCTAATACCCTCCCAACCTGCAAAGACATAGAATCCATTGCCTTTACCCTTTTCCAATGATGCGAACAATTTACTTTAGGTGCCCATACAAAGTGAGTTTAATTCATATTAATTCATAATATTCACTTTGGTTATACAACATTTTCATATCCATTGTAGGTCTTCATTACAAATGGTTCATGATGGATAATCCTGAACTTATAGAATTTACTTGTCAATTCAAAATTATTCATCATACTAAAACAAAAGGTACACGATATTGATAAATGATTAATAAGAGAAGTAGGTAAAATCAAAAAAAAAACTTCAATGTAATCCGCGAATGCTTCTATGCTTAAGGCTAATTGATTACGTATTGGTATTTATATGAATATTAGGGAATATATGTAGATAAGAATATGATAAGAATAGATATGGATATAAAGGAATGTATGTATGTGTATATGTCAGATAGGTATGTACGAAATCTTTAATTAATTTGCATTTCTGTTGGGACTGACGGCTATGCCGTACTTACACGAAGCTTATCCATCGATGTCAGCAGGCCTGATGACTGATGTGCTGTATGGACTTTAAAGTTAATTAGATAAATGCAGAAATAATATATTAACGTACATACCATACCATATGAAGTTAGATTAAGTTTAAGAATATTATAAAAATTAATTATTAAAGAAAGAAAATAAGCTCCAACGTTTCAAACATTTAAGCTATTCGCGAAGTCTCATAGATAACTTGTTTCTACTACGCAAGCGAATTTAAGTAACAAAAGGGTGATTGGGCGCCACATGTCAGTGAACCGGCCCTGGGTGGTTTCTCGAATTGACATCAGAGCGTGATAGCAGCAAAATGATTATGATCCTCAGGCATGGCTTAGAAGTAGCTGGCACGATAAATTCACTCTAATCCAAATGTCCGCGAAGATTTGAAGGATCCTAAGCATCTGTGGTAAGTAGTGAGTGGAGCGACAAAATCCGTACGTGATTGACCAATTCGCGGTACGCATTTACGACACCTGTGCTTCTCTGGTCACAACTGCAGGTATTGGGAACCAATCAGACTCTGAACACTAAATCATGAGAATAATAAGTTTGTGATTCTCTGGTGCTTCTTAGCAATAATTACCTTTGGCTTGATCTCAGAATTAAATAAGTATGTATGTGTGTGTGGGTGTGTTTGACACCACGCACTTTCGGCATCCAATTGCTTAGCAACGCAACCGCATGTACAAATGCAAGGGCTTGTGTCAACAACAACAAAACGGAATCTTCCAGTCGACAGTTTATCCAGATCTAGACAAATTGCAAAGTTAATTCACGCCCGTGTGCACTTTTCACTTGTTACCTTGGATTGAGGTTATGGCAGCACGTGTACGTATATAAATGCGTAATATCGTTGGCCGCAAAATGCTGAGTGATCAACTTGGCCGAATTGGCCGCAACGAAATGCTCACTCTCCATTATTCGATGGTTGGGTATAGACCGATATTGAGATTCACGTGGTATATCTTTACTTTCGCTAACGCACAATATTTTATGACCGTTCTCGTCAAGCACAAAATCCAAAAAGAAAGAGGCTGGCAGGAAATGCTCTAACGCTAGTTGTCAAGCCATTTGACAATTGACCAGTATTCGTTAATAAAGGGATCATGCTAACAGAATACTGGGTAACAGCTGTGATCTATGGGTTGCCAGACTGTTAGCTTTGTGGCTTGTTGGACATTGGCACAGTCTCCAACAAAAGTTTATGTTCTGCAATGCACTACGCAAACTCACACCCCTACAAACTGCTGCTTCATTGCTTTCATACATACTTTGCAAAGTTTGTATAAATTTGGAAGATATGCCGATATTGCTCAGCTTATACATAAAAGTCCTTCTATCAATCGAGTCAAAGGCTGCCTTAAAATCCACAAAGAAGGCATAGAGTTTTTTGTCGTTGTCTTAATAGGTCGCGCAATCGTATTCAGATTTCAGTTTGAAATAAACTCCCCATTTGGGGCACAATGTGTTTAGTCCTCGTACTGAACAGATCACAAATCGTATTCAGACAGAAGATATTATCTACTGTGGAGTTCTCTGTTAAAACGTCCACAGTGTTGAGCCACTTACTTAGACGTTCAAGGAGAACGGCAGAGAGAACTGTAGCTATCGCATTCTGAAAAGATATTCCTCTGTAGTTGCTGGTTACTTGTGGATCGCCTTTCTTGAAAATTGGGAATATTATGGCTTTCTGAAAACTGTTGGGGGCTTTTCCGGTTTGCAATATATTGTTGTATGCTTCTGCTAGCCTTTGTAAAAAAGATGGTGAGGCAAATTTTATAAACTCAGCGGGTATGCGATCAGGACCAGGAGCTTTGTTATCTTTTATTTAAGCGACAATGACTGTGTCTATCCACGTATGCAGGAGGTGACCACAGTTATGATTAAAAGAGACCATCACCTGGACGAATCCTTTTTCTCACCTGCCTACTCTTCCTATATCGAATATATAAACATATATCATGGAGGCTAAGAATTGGCGAAAGCGCTCATTCTCATTTGTTATAGCATACGTGGCGTATGGGTAATTTTTAGTTAAAACTTTGTGGCCTCGTCTCGTCGCACCCTTGAAAAATGGAATTTATTTTTAATCTATGAAAAAACAAGGAATAAGTTAAGGGGGCGCCCTCCCTAAATTTCCATTTTGCCTTAAAAAAGGCACCCTGATGTACAATATAAGTGTCAGTGGAATCAGGCTCTTACTCTATACTTGACATTCAGTACTCCACACTTAGTCCTTGATACCCAGTGCTCGAAACTCAGTGCTCGATTCTCAGACCAATACTCAGAACTCCGCTGCCACGACAAATGGCAAAAGCGGCTTACTTTCAATTTCAAAGGCGTACCCAAAAGAATACTATTCAATTTTTCTAGCTGTAGAACCCCACTCGTAAAAGAGCCTCGCTTTAAAAAAAAACTTTATATCTTTCACAATTATGTAGAGCTACAAGCAAAAGTGCAAAAGAGCTATTGCACAAAATTATGATAGATCCACGGTACCTGTACGAGAAACTTATGTGTATTTACCTCCTCAAGAAGGACAAAAAACGTTATTTGCCAAAGATTTGCACTAGCTAGTTCAACGAAACACTTCTTCATATACGCTGTTCGCATTTGGAAACAGTTAAAGTGTTAGTATCGTCCACTTATTTACAAATCAGTTAATAATGCACCTAAGCCAGTAAATAAACTAAAAACAAGATAGAAAGTCGATCAAGCCCGACTGTAACATACTCTGTACCCTTAATGTCGCAGCTCGCATTTGCTCTCGAGTTATACGCGCTCATCTCTAAGTTTCTCTCTCTCTCCCACTAAGATTGCCTCTGTTGAACGGAATGCTGTGGTTATGGGTGGGTGGTGAGGGGTACGTACTGGCCGTTTTTTGCTCATAACTTGAGTATCGTTCATCCGATCTTTATCATTCCTTCAGCAAATAGATAAATAATTTGGTGAACAATCTATCATCAAAACTGTGGGAGATATGACGTTTTTCCAAATTGCGGGGGCGGGAGGAAGCGTGGCAAAAATTGAAAATAAACTTGATCTGCCTTAACCAAACTGCCTGTCAAACCTTTATCTCTTACCATCTCTGAGATCTCTTCGTTCATACGGACGGACGGACATACAGACAGACAGACAGACGGGCATGGCTATTTCGACTCGGCTGTTGATGCTGATCAGGAATATATATACTTTATAAGGTAGGAGATGATTCCTTATGGCTGTCACATACTTTTGTACCTTCGGTACAGAGTATAATTAAATTTTCGATGTTAGTTTTATTATAATTATACCATTTTTAGTATAAGTAGTAGTATAAGTACATGTTTATTGATCGTAACTGTTGTGATTAGTGAGATAAAAAATGCTTAGGCAGGGATGACACATTCAATTTCTAGACACAACTTATTGTTGAGCGAAACCGACGAATTCGCCGCATACTTTTAAAAGTTATCAAAGAAAATCCCAAAAACGCCAAACAAATGTTACAAATTTAGTATTTTTTGTAATTTTTTTGGTATTTTGAAATGTCAGGGTCACATTCAAGGTACGTAACGGATAGTTTAAATTGCCTTTTTGACACTGTCAGAAACGGTTGCTTTGTCTAGGTCTCATCATCAGTTTGTTATAAGAATAATCAACAAATATATCTTTTCTGGACATCCGCTGCAGACAACATCAATTCTGAATGTGTGGATTCTGCATTCTTCATTGTCCGAATTTTGAAATGTTTGCCTTAAACTATTTGTGAACATAATATATATTTGTTCCAACAACTTTCTTTTGTTGTACCATCAACTGCGCCAATACAACTTGCGAAAAAATCGCTTGCTATGCTCTTCCAGTTTGGGCATTATATAGTGCTAGAGATCTTTGACTACTGGACCCTAACATGCAACTGAAAACAATATTGAGATTCACCTAATATGAGTGAGACAGTCATCCATATCCATATATCCGAACTCATTCTTTAAGATTTTTGTGGTTGAATTCTTCCGGATAATTTTTCTATCACCAAAATGCAATATGCCTGGTATATTTAATTCATATATACCGTCTGCTTCTCTTTGAAGAAAACTTAATTTTACCTTCTTTCGTGATTTCATTTTCAGCAATGAAATAATTATAATATTTAATAACAATATGGAAATCTCCTAGATTTACCAAATCTATTAAATGTCAACCGAATTGTTACAAATATTGAATCTAGTAGAATCAATTTTGCCTACTGCGCTGCCGGCAGCAGCAATGCCTCTGTCACTCAACAACAATATTGTGAGGCGAATTCAATAATTCTTTGTCTCGCTCACACCAACGACGTTTCCCCATTATCAAAAAATTGTGACAATAATTGTTCGTAAAAATTGAATGTGTCATCCCAGCCTTAGCATGTATCACTAGGAATATTCCAATAAATACAATACGATACATAATTTATATATAGTGGGAGAGAGAGCGGACCAACTCATTTATCTCGCAATTCTGGCTATTCTGAATAAAGTATTTGCCATTTCCTAGATTTTTCTATAATTCTAAAGGATTTTATAATGAATCGGAAATATTTTTAAGCAATTTTCCGCTGCTATTGATACGGTTAAAAATTCCCATTGAAAACTATAAATTTTGAAATCTTACTTATATAACATAACTTTCTTTGTTTAATTTAAATTATTCAGTTTTGTTTCGTTTCAATATTCTGCTGATCGCAATTGTTAAAAGCTCTGAATTCCAAGAAACGGTCACAAAATTTGGTTCACCTAAAACATTTCACCAACTAGAAAGTCGAATTAATTGGATGGAAATTGGAAGTTAGAAGCCGAACATCAAAATTAGTTTTTGAAAACGGGCATCAGCAATAAAAGCAACATTTTGAGGGAGAAATCTCTAAAGAGTTTGAATGACACAGAACATCGAGAGATTTCAGTTTCGTTTTTGAAAATCTAAAAAGACGATTTCAGTTAAGTTAAGTTAATGAATAATTTAAGTTTTTTCAATGATTTTTATGATTTATGATTCAAATTGATATATTCAGGCCTGTTCCCGTTGTCGATTTCACAAATCACAGCTCTTGCAAGTTCAATCTGATTTGGAACCGAGAACAGGCCTGAATAATATAAATTCAAGTCATTCTTATTTCGAGTTTGATAGATCGAAATTGGAAAATGTTTTTAGTTCCAAGAAACTATGAAAGAATTCGGTTTAAACATTTTGACTTCAAAACAGTAGAATTATAACAAATCGGAATATTTTAAATCTAAAGGCGATTCTGCATGATTTAATTTTTCCTGACCTTCACCATAAAATAATATTCAAATGAAACATCAATTTATTAAGGTAGGAAACATTTATTGAAATGCAAATTTCATTAATGGGAAAATAAAATATTTTGTTAATGTGGGAACCAGTTAAGACCAACAATACCTAGTGGGGACAAACTAGAATAAGGCAAATGTTGGATTTCGATTTCATAACAGGACTTAAATTTTTAGCTTTGTAGCAACATACATATATGTCACTTAAGGATGCTTCTTTGCAGCACAACAAGACATTTCATTTACACATACACGGGCCGAACGCATGCCGAAGCTGAGGCCAAGAGAGTAGACAGGCCTTCAGTCACTGGCTGGCCTTCGACACAGATGAGAGAAGGATAGGTCCAACGTCATCGGCTGCGCTGCTACGGCGCTCAGGTTCGAAACTCGCCCTGTCTTGCTCTGTTGCAGTTGCATTTTGTTTGCGCCATAGCATGACTGATGGGTGGGAGTGAAACAGGGCTCAATTTGAGACCAAGACGGTTCGAGTTTGAGACGAAGACGGATGCCGTTGCAAGCTGAACTTGGTTCGACCGAGCAGACGTTTAGTCTAGATATTAGATGGTCGTTGCAATTGATGCGGTCGGTTTCGCACACCAATACACTCTCATTTTTTGGCCTCGCTCTCGTTGACCAACGCTGATTTACATGCACATGAGCCGAATGCTTGACTCTGAAGTCATTCAGTCACAGTCAGCGTTCCGATACATTCCAACCCCGGTAGTACATAATCATTTACACATTTTCTGTCCTCTCTTTTTGGGGAACCCTACCCAAAGTTGATATCCAAATGCTAGATTACTGGGCATACTGCAGTCGGGTTTGGCCCACACTTTCCTACTATCTTTGTTGTTGCATTTGGCTAAACTACAAATGTCACGCGTGGACTTGCCTCCAATTATTCATGAGGCAAACGTTATTAATTTGAAAGCAAATTTATCACAAACGAAATCTACGCCACATGCCATAATAAATCAACAAACGTTTTTCGGTCCCACATTAAAATCTCTCACACACACACGCACACGCACAGTAAAAGTCACCCGACTCAAGTGTGGTCTATGTCATATCCATATTTAAGCACGCCAACCAGCCAAGCGACAGTCAGTCAAATCCTCAAGATTCAGGAGAACACTCCAGGTGATATGAACCTTTTAGCCAAGCTTAGCGTCCTTTTGGTGTCCTTGGCGCTTTCGCTGCGGCACCAATTGTGCCAAGCAAAAGGTTGACAATACGTC
The DNA here is from genome assembly GCA_037044535.1 of Lordiphosa magnipectinata. Lineage (NCBI taxonomy): Eukaryota > Metazoa > Arthropoda > Insecta > Diptera > Drosophilidae > Lordiphosa > Lordiphosa magnipectinata. The sequence goes on along the minus strand of JBAMBO010000924.1, from coordinate 327,828 downwards.
ATTGTATGTCAGACATTTTGGCTTCGACTTGAAAAACCAGCCACAAAAAATAAGGCTGGGTGGGGAGGTGGGGCAGTGTCTAACAGAACGTATGAAATTACAATTGTTTGACGCTGCTCTGCTCTTTTCATTCAGTTTTCGTGTTTGTTGTTTTGCGGCGGGATATGTGGGTTTTGCGGAGAGAGCGAACCCAATTGCAATACTAAAAGCCTGGTCGCTGCAGAAAAGTTTCCAGGCCATAGCCAGGCGACAGCGAGTGGCAGCCAAACCGTGACGACGCCTGACGCTTTGCGGCTCTACTGCGGGCGCTAAGCTGCCTGCCAAACTCAGAGTCAGAGACCAAGCAGGCCAACGCCAGCGCCAAGTCACGACGACACGTTCAAGGACACCGCAGCCAGAGAATTTTACAATGTGTGACGCTTATTCTGCTTACGAGCCACGAATTTTTTTCTTTTAAAAATGTCAATTTACCGCATGAAATGTATACCGAAAAGTATGTTTGTTTGTGTAACCTTTATGTATGTAGAAAAGGTAAGGATTATTTATTAGGGGGATGAAGACGTTTATAAGTTTTTTTTAACCCCTCCATCGAATAGCACTCTTCAACGTCCCCAACATAGACATGTGCGTCGGCTATAACCTTATAGGTTGATGTGAATTTTGCAACTCCGAGAGGAAACAAATCAAAAAATTAGCAAGGAGTGAATTAAAATGCATTTTAATAACAGAACATAACCATTTTTAAGCCTAAGTTGACATGGAATTTGTGAAGGACCTGACTGTAAATAATGCTCCTCAAAAATATCTTCATACAAATCATTTCTTTTGTGTCCCATAAAATAGTGGCCGATTGAACCGAGTTTTGCATATTTCAGAATGTAAAAGTTTGGTGTGAAAAAGTCTTTTGCTTTGCGTGTTGCATTGTCTCTGACATCCTGCTTTCAACAACCGTAAAGACGACGCTTAGTTTCTTTAAGACTTTTCTTCGGGAGCAATCGAGGCACCCATAAAGTCGATAGATTATTTGGTACGAGTTAGTGAAGTAAAATGCATATTTTTATACCCTTGCAGAGGGTCCAGATGTTCTTAGCGCATAAAAGGAAGCATCTGCGAGTTGAGTTGATAACCTTGTCCGTCTGAAGCAATTGTTGTATGAAAATAATGTTAAAGCATGTTGTTTTACTGAAGCTCCTTGATCACAGCAAGGCTTTTGATACTGTGAATCATGAAATTCTTTGCACTAAACTCAATAATATTTATAATTTTGCTATTACTGCTACCAAACTTCTCAGGTCTTACTTATCAGATAGATTACAAGCCGTGGTCTTTGGATCTTCCACTTCTAATTTCAAAAAACGCACGCTAGGTGTTCCTCTAGTCTCGATACTAGGACCTCTGTTCAGTAACAACGTTACTGTTACGAATGTTAGTAACAACGAACTTTTAAAAACAAGAAATAAAGTCGGTCAAGCCCGACTATAACATACTCTGCACCCTTAATGTCGCAGCTCGCATTTGGTCACGAGTCAAACGGCCAGTTAACTCACAACGCACAACGCAGTGCGCTCTCTAAGTCTCTCTCTCTCACTAAGATTGCTTCTGCTGAACGCAATGCTTAGGCTATGTGTGGGGTGGGTGGGGGGTGTTAACTGACCGTTTTTTGCTCATAACTTGAGTATCGTTCATCCGATCTTTATCATTCCTTCAGCAAATCGATAAATAATTTTGAGTACTAGATATCTCTAGAAAGTACGAACCATCTATCATCAAAACTGTAGGAGATATGACGTTTTTTCCAAAATTGCGGGGGGCGAGGGGGCGTGGCAAAAATTGAAAATAGACTTGATCTGCCTGCAAGTATAAGAAATATATGTCCCAAACATGTCAAACCTCTATCTCTTACCATCTCTGAGATCTCTTCGTTCATACGGACGGACAGACGGACAGACAGACAGACGGACAGACAGACAGACAGACAGACGGACAGACGGACAGACAGACATGGCTATATCGACTCGGCTGTTGATGCTGATCAAGAATATATATACTTTGTAGGGTCGGAAATGATTCCTTCTCCCTGTCACATACTTTTGCACAAACTTAATATACTCTATGTACCTTCGGTACAGAGTATAATTATCAGGCTTGCTAGGGATAATGGGCCCTTCTAAATCTGAATGTATTGTTATACATAAAAGAGTAAGTAAAAGAATATATGAGAACCAGGCTTCCATCTTAGGCATCATACAGGGTGGGGCAACATAACTCCCGTATCTGAAATGAGCGTCATTCCGCTCAACGATAACCTGAAGGGCTGGGCGTGGGTCTTAAAGTTCTGTTGCCTCAGGTAACAAAAGGTGTGAACATGCGGTGGAGGAACATGCAAAGAGCATTTGCCGTAGAGGCCTATTTATCCAACGGTCGCTCAGTGATCGCAACGCAGCGCAACCAAACTCTGATGGAGTTGTCGGGGGTTTGTCTCAGCCCAGTATCGCATGTTTTGTTTATTGAAAGTGCAAGTGAGCTTCATCACTGAAAAACACAATTGCATCCTCAGGGAGGTTTTCAAGAAACGCTTCACATACATTTCTTCGAGAATTAAAGTCGCGTTCTGAAAGTTCCTGTGCCATGGCCAACTTGTACGGATGAAGATGAAGGTCATCGTGAAGAATTCGGCTTACAGTACGCGCAGAACGCTGCGGTGATTGGAGAATTGATTGTCTTACAGCCACGACGTTTTCTCGTGATCTGATGGGCCGGGCGCCAACAGGTTTTTTTTTTCACCACACTACCGGTTACACGAAAACCGTTGGCCCAACCAACAATTGATTTCCCGTCTGGAACAGGGGCCAAGGGCGCGAGATAAAAAAGTGATTCATTTAAAATATTTCAATTTTATTATATAATTGAAAATATTGCAGTGCCACTATCAGAGGCATCACTAGCCTGTGACTGTGCTTTCCGAATTAACATATGCCATGTATGCACAATATAAGTGGCACTTTATTTAGATACAAATATAATTAAATACTTCTGTTATCGTGATTAAGTAATCCAATTATTTAGATTTCAATTGAAAACAATGACCTGTATACTGTCTACTTTTTTATACCAGATGGTATTTGTATTACATGTGGGATAGAAGTTAAGCATTAATAACTCAGGCTTACAAAAAAAGGCCAACTTTTGCAACAGAGAAGAAAGCAAACTTCCCATATGTATTTTTGGTCGCTGAATTCAATTCAATTGTCCGTTTTCCCCCTGCATGTCAGGCTTACGAGACATTTGCATAAATGTGTGTTGAACGAGGTTTGATTACATTTTAAAGTCCTGTGACCACATTAAGTCAAATTCTCTAACGAAATTTATTTTAATGTAAGCTGCATTGAATGACATTACAGAAAAACCAAACACAAAGTTTTTATTTCTCTCATAAGATACCAATTGTCGGACTTTAAGGCATGCACTCAGAACGACAGGAAATTCTTTTCGTCACAGTATTTCCCACAAACACGAACACTTTCTAACAGCACATGAGCATCAAAGCAAAGCCATGGTGTTTCTAATCATATGAAATACTGTGACGAAAGGAATTTTCTGTCGTTCTGAGTACGGGGCCTTAATATGTAAAATATGTTTGGTTTTTAATAAAATCAATTTTTTCCCAAGTTTAAAATTCTGGAAAATGGTCTGATGACAGAAAAAAAACTAAGGAAACATTAGTGGAAAGTCCTCTGTCTCCTCTAACTTACCAACATGTAAATTTCTTGTAGGTTTAACAGGTTATTATTCGAAAATAAATGAGTTAGAGATCCTAAAAAGCTATTTTAAATTGCTTTTTGTTAATCTAAATACAATTTTGAAAATACTGCAATAAAAAGATTATGAAATTTTTATAGTTTTTGGTCCATTACTTTTAAAAGCGCGATGATATTGAAAAACTGAATAGAGACAAAGGACCATCCATTAATTTTTCCTAAGATTCTTTCTGTCATCAGACCTATTTTATACACTTGAAAAGTGTATTATAATTTTGCCCATAAGTGTGCATAGCATAGAAGGAATCATCTCCGGCCACATAATGTATATATATTCTTAATCAGCATGACGAGCTGAATCGATTAAGGTTTGTCGGTCCATCTGTCTGTCCGTCTGGCTGTTTTTACGCGAACTAGTCCCTCAGATTTGAAGCTATCGAGCTGAAATTTTGCAGAGTCTTCTTTTCGCTGCACGCTGCTAATATGTTGGAACCGCTGCCATAGAAACGATCGGTCGGAAAATGGGTTTAAGTGAGAAATCTTTTTTGTTTTCAATATTAACGCTCTTAAACTCGGTCATGGTTAATATTATATGTTTTTACGCTGATCTGCGAAGTTTGGTCGAAATCGCTTACCGTTGAATCGAATTTTTATACTCTATACCAAAGGTACACAGAGTATATTAAGTTTGTGCAAAAGTATGTAGCAGCCAGAAGGAATCATCTCCGACTCTATAAAGTATATATATTCTTGATCAGCATCAACAGCCGAGTCGATATAGCCATGTCCATCTGTCTGTCTGCTGTCCGACTGTCTGTCCGTCTGTATGAACGCACAGATCTCAGAGATGGTAAGAGATAGAGGTTTGACATGTATCGGACATATATTTCTTACACTTGCAGGCAGATCAAGTTTATTTTTAATTTTAGCCCCGCCCCCGCCGTTATGAGCAAAAAACGGCCAGTAAACACCAATCATCTCTCCACCCATAACCACGGCATTCCGTTCAAAAGACGCAATCTTAGTGAGAGAAAGACAGAGAGAGAGAGAGAGAGAGAGATAACTCGTGAGCAAATGCGAGCTCAGACATTAAGGGTACAGAGTATGTAATAGTCGGGCTTAACCGACTTTCTTTCTTGTTTAAAGTATATTAAAGCTTAGGCACAGACGAAGTTAGCTTTGCTTTCTCGTTTAAGAATTTTTTAAAATTGGAAAAAATCCACATTTTGTTAACTTGGCTATTTATTTTCCGACCTTAATGAAAAATTTAAGGGATTTTAGATATTGCGAATATAAATGTAAGTTCCAAATTTGAGATAGATATCTTAAGAATTCTGGGAGTTATTCAACATTTTTTTTTGTAAGGGCGGGAGTGGGCGTGGCGAAAATTTGATACAAACTTGATCTGCGTGCAGACAATGGGAGTCTACATTTAAAATTTGCTTGCTCTAGCTCTTCTAGTCTCTGAGATCTAGGTGTTCATACAGACGGACAGGCAGACAGACAGACGGACATGGCTATATCGGCTCGGCTGTTGATGCTGATCAAGAATATAAATAAATTATATGGTCGGAAATGATTCCATTAGCCTGTTACATACATTTGCACGATTTAAGTATAACCTTTTTACTCTACGAGTAACTGGCTTAAAACTAGAGGAAAGCCCTTGCCGCTTATATAACAACAAAAGTAGACTTTTGCCAGTATATTGAAGAGTTTGTGGTGATTCTGGATGACTTTTGTGTGCTGAACACTAATCTGTTTTCAGAAATGGTCCACCATGTCGAGATTTTTAGTAATTTGAGCTTAAAGTTGCAAAAAAATGCCTGTTTTGTCCTTGCTTAGACGCGTTTTGTGGGAATCGTATATTTTTGTTTTGACTATCTTTGATATTATAGCAAAGTACTACTCCTTAACTTTGAAATAAACTTGCCCAAACTTTTCTACGATTTTTTTCAATGAAGATATACCATTTTAAGTAGTTGTATACGTTTTCAGAACACGAACATCATATAGAATAACCAACAACCCTTCAATATACTGGACCTGGTTGCCTAGTGTAATTTATATAATTTAATAGCCTGATTCCACTGACAAAATATGTACATTCGGCCAATAGTACATATTTTTTAATGGCCTCCTATATACATTTTCTTCACCCAATTTCTATGACAGGTATACTAAGCAGTTGTCCGATTTTTATCAAACTTGGTGGAATTATGAAAAAGCATACAAATACGAGGTTTGGGAACGTTTGCGTTGAAGACGAAAAAGTTTTTCTTACTAAAAAAACTTTTTCGACCGATCGTTCTTCCGATCCGGCCGGTTCCGACAAATGTGCAGCGTATTTGTAACAAAAAAGGAGGAGATAGCATAGAAACAGACGGACATGGCTATATCAACTCAGTTCGTCATGCTGATCAAGAATATATATACCCTATGTGGTCGGAGATGCTTCCTTCAATGCGTTTCAAAAAATTTGGACAATTTGAATTTACCCCCTACAAGGGTATAAAACTACTCAAATTTTAGAACAACTAAAAAGCATTTTATTTCAAACTAGCCTCAGAGGGTTATCAGAATAGACTTTTATTTACTCTATATATAAAACAGTGTGTCCTGACTGACTGATTCACTGATTGGCAATCAACACAGAGCGCAAACGGTAAGAGATAGAAGGCTGAAATTTGGACAGGAGTTTCCATTAGTGTTGAAAGTGCGTACTAAGAAGCGGTTTTGGAAAATTCCAACCGGAAAAGTCGTAAAAGCGTCGGAAAAGTTTGTATGGGAAAAATTTTGTTTTTGATCCGATTGACTTGAAATTTGGTTTGTATGCATAGTACGCGAAATAATTCGACACATGTTTTCCCGATTTTGGAAAATCCGGCCAGGTGGAAAATGGCCGGAAAATTCTGCATTCAAAAAACTATTTTTCATCCGATTGAGCTGGAACTCGGTTTGTAAGGATAGAATACGAAATAGTTTGAAATGTGATTTTCCAATGTCGGGAAATCCGCCCCCAGGCGTGAAAATTCCCGGAAAATTCAGTAGGCAAGAAACTATTTTTCATCCGATTGAGTTGAAACAAGGGTTTGTAAGGATAGAATACGAAATAAAGTGAAATGAGGATAATAATAACGATAACGATAGCGATAGCGATAGCGATTGCGATAGCGATTGCGATAGCGATAGCGATAGCGATAGCGATAGCGATAGCGATAGCGATAGCGATAGCGATAGCGATAGCGATAGCGATAGCGATAGCGATAGCGATAGCGATAGCGATAGCGATAGCGATAGCGATAGCGATAGCGATAGCGATAGCGATAGCGATAGCGATAGCGATAGCGATAGCGATAGCGATAGCGATAGCGATAGCGATAGCGATAGCGGTAACGATAGCGATAGCGATAGCGAAAGCGATAACGGTAATAATTCACTATACTGATGGCGACGCAGCGAAGTGCGACGGGATATATGCTAGTGCTACTTTGGTATAAACCACAAGAGCCTTATGAACCACAAGCCTTAAAAGAATCCTTTTCTTACCTCCCAGAAGTGTTAGATGAGAATGCGAAATATATGTGATAACGACACCTAAGTACAGGAAGAATTTTGCGTCATAATGTTTGCTGGGTGGGAGGATGATGATGAGAGACTTACAGGCAGTCCAAACAATACAAACACAAATACAAGAAGAAAGTGGCTAAAGTGGAAGGACACATGAATTAGTGATCAGGGATCAAATTAGCCTGCTGAATGCACTCATTAACCCAATGCAAAGCCTTGAAATCTCGAAGTAGCAATGTACAATTTGCAACACCTATTACTTGCCTGTAATGACTCGTTGTCTTAAGTGGTGGGCAATTTATAATATTCCTTTTCTCTGCCATTCTCTGCAGCCCTCGTGCCCTTTTTGCATTGAATTTTTGAGTGGCAAATGGCAAAGTAAAATTTGTATCATCGAGCAGGGCTGACTGACTGAGTATCTGCCTCTCTGTCTGTCTGTCTGTCTGTCGCCTTCTCTGTATGATTGTCGACTCGACATGCCTATTGCCTCGACGACACTTGGCGATGACACTTCCGTGCAATTGTACGCCGCTTTTGAGTTCCGGCCTTGGCTTCGTGGTCCGGATTTGGCTGGGTGGGGGGGGGGGGGGCAGGACGAGTGAGTGTATATACCATGTCGTTTATTGGCTGTGTGCGTGTTGTCAGTCCGTATGTGAATATTTGTGGCAATTCTTATGAATTTTCTGGCACGTTTATATGTACAATATGAATATGACAGGCCGCACGCCACGCCGGCACAGGAAGCGTGAACGAGGACGAGTACAGAGCAATCGCGCTGTAGTCATTGTATGTGCCGTTATTATGGCCATTTCGCCGCGCAATGATGCGCTCGGTTATTTGGTTATTTGGGCAAATCAAGCAATTTATTCGCAATTGTCGTCGACGCTGCAATTGTGTGGAAATCGATATGTGTTGTAATTTTAACCGATCATTTCCTTTATTGCCACGCAGCCGCACGGAGGTGTGGGAGGCGGTACAAAAGTATGATACCGCTGGCGAAATTTGATTTATGCAAATTTCCACATGATTTATTTCATTAGCATTATTGTGGACCGATTCCTCGCCTTCGCCTTGACTCCGTTCCACTTACCTTTCCTTTTTCCATTTTTTTTTTTTTAATATTTATTTAAACATTTGTTGCAGCATCCGTTTTCATTTCTCGTCCGTTACGTTTGAGTGATTCAAACTTGACGTTTGCCTTTGTATAAATTTTTCTACCTCATTTGATGCAGAGAATGAAAAGTTTTCATGCATCTCCCGCACAAAAAAAGGCAAAAATATTCCATAAAACGCAAAACTTTTGTTAAGAAAATATGAATTCGAAATGAAAATATGCTAGAAATGAATTGAAACTGTAACGTTTCAGAGGGGAAAAGCGTGCACGAGCGAGCACCGAAAAAATGCCAATCCCCTGCTCCAGTCCCCGCCCTTACCACCGCGCACAAAGTTGCAAATAAAACAGCGCATAAGAAACAATATACAATAAAAAGCAGAGAGAAGCTGACGCTGGAGCTGGAGCTGGAGCTGGGACTCTGGCAGATGGAAATGAAAGGCAAACACGATTCAGTTAACGAGTGACGAACGCTATTGCTAACTGGGGACTGCTTATATGTATGTGTGTGGCAGCTTCTATTGAAAATACTGACTGCCTGACTGAAGGATAGGAACCGTCCAGGTCCTAGACGCGAACGTGCCATTGGCAGCGGGAGACGCTTTGGCTGAATGATTGCCTTGCTGGCCATTCAGACTGACTAACCAATGAACGGTTCGAAATGAATGACTGAATGAATGAATAAGTGAACGGATGAGCGCACCTCCACAGTTGGTTGCATTCGCAAACAGAGCAAAGATTCTGCCGACTGTCTCTATTGAACTCGGACGGTGCCGTGGCAATACAATGGAAGTTAGTTTCCCAAGTTGGCTACTTTATTGGGCGTAAGTTTCGGCCACCAAGCCATATTATTTGATGTGGTCGGTGCTTGGTTATGAAGTCGAGAAAGGGAGCGAGAGAGAGACGATAAAATTAACTACTCGTATTTTGCCAGAGTGCACGTAATGGGCGCATCATTTGCCCTGGGCCAGCCTGTTAGCCTGTTAGCCTGCTTGCCCGGCTGTCTGGCCATAGTCTCAGTGTTCATTTCCTGTTTCAAGTGCTTTAAATTGCCATAAAAATGCGCTATCGACTGCCATCTTTTGCCCGACGCTGTTGTGCGTTTGGCTGCCACATTTCTACACTCAATTTGTACAAATTTAATTGTCTGCTGCCTGCGGCCCACCCCTGCCTCCCACATCCACTCCCTGTCTGTGTTTGTTTGTTGTTGAATTTGTTGTTGTGGTTGTTGTTATATTATTTGTTGCTTCGTTTTTTCGGTCAACGCCTGGCAATGCCAAAATGTCCAATGTCCATTTGGGGGAAGCTTTTATGCCATTTTATTTATTTACGAAGCGCCCTTTAAATCAATGAAGCATACTGCCAGGCGGCAGCCGCTTAAATTTACGCACACACAAGTTAAGTCTGGTTGGACGACTCTTCAATGAAAGTGGGCAGCAATGGGCTTATTGGGCCCTTCAACCATCTTCGTCGACATGGTGGGTACTTAATTTGGAAGGTATTATTTTTGATTTGCGCCACATTTTTAATTATGATACGGAAAAGACTCCGGCAGAGACTTCGGGCAACATAGTTTCTAGCGAAATTAGGTTGGGTAAGAGCTTGGGTTGCTGATGATTCACCTAGCATACTTTGTAAGGATTTGGCCCTTCAAGCCTTAAAAGAAGAGACTAACTTAGAAACATTAAGGCCTATTCGAAGGCATGAATGATGTTGAAGTAGACTTAAGACAAAGGCGAGATGCAAGCGGTGTAGAAAAAGTGGTATACGGCTCCCTCCTCTTTCTCATCCCGACAACAGACTGCTGAGCAGTGAGCTCTAAAGAGTCTTCAGAGGTCTGTTGAGCGCTTGGCTCATCGATTTGGTCAAGTCGGCCTTGTGAGCGCTTGTGATCGCTTGCTAATTGTGGTTTGCTTTTGAGCTCAAAGTAATATCGTAAAATGAGAATACACTTGGCCATGGGCACGTTCTACGTTCTGTGAATTGTGCTTCGCAGTTGCCCTCGATTTCCAGTTGGCCTTGGACCCAAAACAGGTGGATGTCGTACTCCTCTGCAATTTCAGCTTCAACTGCAAGCGACTTGCTCGGAACCTGTCTGCCGTTTAAAATGCAAAATATACTCAGTGTTTTGCTTATACGAGTCCATGCTTGATAGCAAAAAACTGTGCCTGGAATATCCTAGGCACGAAGAAAAAAGTAAAACGAATTTTTTGAGAACGAACGCTCTTAAAAAAAAGTATTCGTTCTTGACTTTTTCCGAATTTCATTCTTAAAATCAAGGTGAGGTGAGGTTAAGTATCTGAGAGGAGAGAGAAAGCTAACTTTGAAAGAATAGCGTTAAACCTGCTCTCACATATTTGGTTTTTTATAGAAGAGGGGTGTGTAATACTGAGTGAAGAGCGCAATCGCTTATTGAGAGCCGAACTCTGGCTGTTAGATGTCAGAGAGCGGCCGTCTATTCCAGCGTTGGCTAACGAGAGCGAGGCCAAAAAGTGAGAGTGTACACTCAAAAAAAAAATCAATCCATACCGGATCAAATCATTCCCAATCGGTAATGAAAACAACGTAATCCCGTATATTATTGACCCGTTCCGAAAAAGAATTGAGTTGATCCGACTTTTTTGATCCTAAAAAGGATTACATTTATCCCGGGGTAATCTTAAAAAAGATTGAATTGAGCAAAAAATTCCAGAACCATTTAATCTCAATCTAGTATCAGTTTAAGCATGTTCGAGATTGTTTTGAGCTCCATATGTAATATTGATTTGATCCCAGGAAAGATACCTCTCTTCTTCCTCCGCCATATTCCATAGGACATCTTTAAAACACTTCAAAACCCACACCAGTTTTGGTTTATTAAAAACTTCTGAAAAATAAAGAAATATAAATATTTATTGGGCTCAACTGGGATTCGAACCCACGACCATACGCACTCTCTCTGAACACGAATGGAATGGCATCTCATCGCTCACGACCACCGCCATCGTTTGTGGCCGCATGTCAAAAATGCTACTTAAACTTTGTCGCTCTCGCTCTCAAATCCAAAATGCTACTTAAGTTTTGTCGCTCTCTCTCTCTCTCTCTCTTAAGTATGAACATGGGATCTCGAAGCTGATTAAAGTAAGCACATTTGGAATGATTCAAGTTCGAAAGGCTTGGACCATTCACTGAAAGCTTGAATTGTGTCAAATATCCAGTAAATCGAGATTGAATTTTTAAGCTCATGCAGGGCTTACTCCAAGATTAAAAAGATTCAAAATATCCTAATGTTTTTTTTCTGTGTATTGGTGTGCGAAAATAAAGCGCCGTGAATCATAGAAGAACTAGAAGAACACCACTTGGTGTTTTTGCACCAAAAATTGTGTTATTTTTCCTGTGAGTGCACGGGCACATTTTTATTGGAATTGGCTCTTTTGGATGGAGCCCGAAAAAGACGTAGAAATGAAAAAAATTCCAAAAATTCAGCGTAGTAAGACCAGATATATTTAGGTAAATGGTATAATATCTTCTCTTAAGAAAATCGTAGAATTGTTTGGGATAATTTATTTTAAAGCTAAGAAATAGTACCGTACCATATTATTAAATAGAGTCGAAACAAAAGTAATCTCCTTCACAAAACGCACCAAAAAAAGTTCAAAATAGGCTTTCTACGTTACTTTAATCCCAAATTAACGAAAATCTAGACGGGATGGACCATTTTCGAAAACAGATTCGTGTTCAAAACACCAAAATCATCTAGAATCCCAACCAAACCTTCAATATACTGGAAATTGTTGCATAGTGTAATTTTGAAAACTTTGTTACACACTCTTATAGATATAATTTGGAACTTGGACACAATATAATTATTTGCTATCCATATATTGGATAAGAAAATCCACCATTTTATAAGTGGAGAATAAGGTGCGTGAGTTTTACTTGGAGCTAGTTCTGCAAGTTGTTGCAAAACAAGAATTGGATTCAGTTTCAAATATAATACTTTGCAAAGAGCTGAGTACGAGTACAGAGCCACATTATGTCTGGTCTGTAAAATTCATAGAATTATAGAAAAGTAACTGATCTTAGTTTTTAGTTTAGTTTTTTTAATGTAATAAAATCAGTGGCAATAAGGAATAAAAGCAGAAGTGAGTTTTCCGTATTTTTCGGAAGCAATTATTACCTTTAAGGGCCGATTTCACATCTTTTACAAAGCACTAATGGCTCTTTATTGAATCTTTTTTGGTGTAGTTTAATATTTTCAACTGGCAACCGTGCATAGAAGCACAATCTGCTATATGCACAATCAGCTGATCGCTGTCATTTTGGCTCTTTGAGTTATTTTTTGACTCTCTGAGTTTTGTTTTAACTATGTCCGTTTCCCTTTAACCACCGTGTTTTCCTACGTCGACAGTAATTTTGAGTAACAGATTTTGTTGTCTCTTTGAAGAATCTCCTTGTCACAATGGAGTTAACATCACTCAAAAGACAGAGGCGTTTCAAAGTTTGCTTCTATGTTAAATTTTCTTTGCGTGAAATTGCCTGAACCCGACCGCATCAAAAGTTAGCCAGAGACTGAAAGGCTTTTTGCTCTCTTCTCCTTAGCTTTGGCATGCGTTCGGTTCGTATATATGTGTTAATAGCGAAATGTCTTCGCCCCCCAGGGGGTACTGCTGCCCATCGCTGGTCTATTGAGTTAATGTTGAGAATTTCGAGTGTAAAGAAGTTTTGACCTTGTCGTACTTAAATCATGTTATCAAGATCAAGAAATTCGGAATCAAAAATTCATTATTGGAACAAGAATTTTCATTCTTACCGTACATCTGACATCGGACAGTCTTAATCCCAGTATTAAATTCTTTATTTTTAACTCTGAGTGTGGTGGATTACCCTGTTGCATCTTTCTGTGACCGAAACGGAACTGCACATCGGCTCTAGTCTTGAAATAAGGGCTTCCGCTTCCGCCTCATTGCAAAAGTATATAACGACATAAATTCGCGAGAAATGTCATTTGTAAACGATGAAATCTCATGTTTCTTTCAAACGATATTAAGAGATAAATTTCGTCAGAAACACTGACATTTTTAATCTAATACCCTTGTTCCACGGGAAAACCTTCAATCACATTCACAAAGAACAGTTCATTGGATTGCTTTGTTTGCAAATGTAAACCAAAGTTTGCCATGCACATGTCAAGCAGCAAGCTCTTCTGGTAGACCAAACATGATATAGCTAGTTTTCGGTATTCATACATAAGATAAGACTATTGGTATTCCAGAAAGTGATTTGTTTTTGATTTAGTTTCGTGAAACAGCTGTTCACAGCTGCTTCTTACAAAATATGCAATGTGCTCAGAATATGTAAGGAAAGTAAGGTCATACTAATTGATTTCGCTGATTTCGTTTTAGAGAGACCGTTCTCTTTAAAAAAAATTGCTTAAATTTTGCTGTGACTTAAATATAAAGACCATTGTAAGTTATTTTGCAATTCATATTATGTTAATTGTTAATTGCATTTTAGACTGCAATCGATCCTATTGAAAATAAAGGCCCGCGGCGTAAAGTGTACGGATTCATTAGTGCTCGAGTTTTTGGAGCTTGTGCTTGACATAGTCAAATATGTTCAGTATCACACAGTTTTCCTAGAGTGTCGGAAGTCACACATTCTTCCACAATGTTATTCTGCCTCTCTTCTTTAGATCTGCCAAATTGCATAAATTACTTCCCGTGACCATAAACAAATTCATAATTATTTGCCCACAAACTATTATTAAAGAAGCTTAGAAAAACAGATTTCACAATGTCATCCAGCACTTTTTGCATTCGAGCCTTTGTTTAAATTTTGCGCCAATTCTTAATGCACGAAATCAAATCGAAAGCAAATCACTTTCAGGAATACCACTAATGAAAACGTGAATTTTTCTTTCTTCAAACTTTACAAGGTCAGCACAATTTCAGTGACTTACATCATTACAAAATTTGTTAAGACGTTGGTTGTGTAGATTCATCATTTTGGGTATTTCTGTTAATTTGTTTAATTATTTAGGCAATTCAGGCGATTAAGAAAAGCTTGTTTTTTTCTTCCTTTAAATATTAAAGACCAAAATTAGCACAGTTTGTTCTCAAAACTTTATAAAAATTATATACGAAATCACGCTATGCAGTATATTAAGCTATTATACTTTTCAAATTCAAACACAATAGAACTCCACATTATTTAGGCAACTCAGTTGGCTCAACTCAGTTCAGCTTCACACCCACTCCCATTAGATTTCATCATCTTTAGTAACAAATAACGTTTATATGCACATTTTTACTAACACAAGATAAATTACATGTTTGTCAACACTAATTCAGTCAAATATAATAAACGATTGCCCTGAACATTTATTTTTTTCACCTTTTCGAAGTTAATTTTATCCATTCGTATTTTGGCTGAGCCCCACATCATTAAAGTGATTACTCGACGTCAGCGACAATCATTTCAATAAGCAGTTATCATCATAAGAGTTTGTTGACCGTATAAGTCTACCTTTTGAATTCAGTAATATTGACCTTACATCGCCTCTGATAATTTGGCTCAATGCTATTTTGTTCCAAAAAACAAGAATTGTAACACCGAAACATTATTGTGGGCGAAATTGTGCTGATATCAAACACCCAAAAAAGATTTGTATAAATATCAATTTGATACGCGTTGTCTCAAATTGACACTGAAACTAGTATAATTTTTTTTGTATCAAACTGATATTTTGGGTATTAATTTGATACTTAGACTAATAACACTAGTTTACAGCCAAAAGGACCCATTTGTGCTGGAACTATTTGAAAGTGTAGTTTTGATTGTTGATCTCAAAAACCGTTTTTTAAAGATGAATTTTTCATTTTTGCGATAGGTGCACTTTTTTTTAAGCAATATCTCACTTTATGATCACAAATGTTGCCAAGCAGAAAAATTCACTCTTGTATCAAGAATGTCCCTTGGATCAAAAATTTTCACTCTTATCGTACTTTTGAGAACGAATGCTCTTGACTCAAGAGTCAGTCTCTATTTTTTCTCTAAGTGCATGTAAAACGAAGCAGGCCGAATGTGGCTGCTTTTAGTGGCATTTAGTGGTTTGATTTTAGTGCAAACACATCAGTGCTTGGTTAGTAGTAAATGATATGGAGGACACTTTCCTTGATGACGTGCAGAAGATAAATTAATAGATATATTTTCAATGTAAGTTTTAGCAGCTATGCATATGTTGTTGTCGTCGTTTTTGGGAAACATATGTACAAAAACACAAATGTAACTCTTTACACAGGACATATACGACGCCACAATGCTGCGGTGGTTGCTTCTGCGCTTTGCAAGATGACGTCCAATGCAAGAGGTTCTAAGCGACGACAGCTGCAGAAGAGTCGTTTTGCTCGTTTTTCAGTCACGTTCCCTGCGAATGCGAAAAGATCTACATGTATGGCTTTTAACATGAGGCACACCATTACAGTCACTTCTTTTTAAACAACATCCTCGTGGAGCATACAGAGTGAGACAACAATGTTTCCCATAGTGAGGTGTGCACACCTGACGATTTCATTTCATTAGTGTAAATAAAATACATTTTGTAAGAGTTAAAAATAAAAAGTATCTAAAATGATAAGTTTTAATTTACATGGCAGTTCGTAGAGACATATTAACATGATTAACATATTAATTTGATAAAAGCTATTTTCAAAATAATAGCTAAGTTTGAGAATCAAAATAACATATTAATAAGATCTGGTATCAAATTGATAATAAATAATAAATACAAAAAAGTGTCAACCTGATACAAGTTAGTAACAGTTTGACATCCCTGAAATATAATTTAAATACTTTCAAATATATCAACTTGATACTCAATAGTTTCAAATTGATGCATAAATAGTGTCATTTTGATGATTACTTATTTGGGGTGTACAATTTGAGTATATTCCAAGGTGCGTACTGGATATCACAATGGTCGATTCTTTCACCGAATTTTACTGACTTTTTTGTTTTTGTTCTTTCTGTACGCTAACAGCAATCAGCTAGTAAATCGAATTTCTTGCCTAAAACAACAGCAACAACACTTGACCGGTGGGAAAAGACTACAAAGCATTGCCTCAGCAACAATGGCAACAGCAAATTCAACAAATAAATACAAATACAAGAAAAAATGGAAAACATGGGGCAAAGTGGGGCGCTGGACGCGTCGGACAAACTAAACACTGCGTTTGTTTTAGCAGCTTCCGCTTCCTGTTGGCAGCGGCGCACTCATCCTTCCATCCATACATCTATCCATCTATTGGGCCAACTAGACATAAGAGTAGCGCATACGCATGGCCATCCATCTATACAGTCATCCATTCAACCAACCGCCCATCCAACGAACCGTTCATCCCATCCATCCATTGAAGCAAACGTCCAGTCACCGCTTCTTTGACAAGCTCCAAGGCTTCCCGTTTCACGTTTCCCGTACCCGGTCAAAGCTAAACGCATTTGTTCGAAGCTTGTTTAGTTTAACTTTAATTGAATTTTGTGAATTTTGCTTTTCTTCCCTTTGCCAATGCTTTTTTATTCTAGTCGAGTAGGTTTTGTTCTTGTTGTTGCGATTTCTTACAGCTTTTTTATTTGTTGGCCCGTTGGCAGCTGGTGCCACTTTTATATGGCCTGAATTTATTATGGACCAGAACAAAAACTGAGCAGAACTGTTGCCAGCATACTCCGAGCAGTCCACAGAGAACTGAGGAGCTCACCTTCACCATATGGTCAATGGCACGAGTTTGGCTCGTAAAAAGGCTTATGTAAGCCGGCCGCCATTGGGCTTACCTTTTTGCCAAGCAACTGTAAAATTGTCTTGCAGGGCTGGCAACCCTTTTTTGTTGTATTGTTGGTTATTTTAACTAAGGCAAAGGGCACCGAAGTCTGAAATGTGAATTCAATTTTATAGCCAGGCATTTTGAAATAATTTGTATGATTTAATTTTTAACTTTATTCCAAATGAGCCAATAAAACGGCCCCAAAAACGGCACACTGGCGTGCTTGTGCGGTCGATCGACTGCTGTACAATGGGGCGTATACACAATGGGCAGGCATATCACGACGCCAACGACGACAAGTTAAGCCCACCGAGACCGATGCCTTTGTGATTGTCAAAGTCGAGTATGGAATTAGCTATTTGGAGCAGTGAGAAATGAAATAAATGGGAGAAAAGTGAAACAAAAACAAGAGAAACAAAACATATAAGAATTAAGGGAAATTCACCTTCGATTTGTGCACCAATCAAGATTGCATTCCTTGCATTTTCAAAAGCATACATAGCCGCTCATATATTCAGTTTTTTTTTCGTGGGTAGCGAAGATGTAGCCAATTCGTCTTACGCTCTTCACTAAGATACAAACGCCCATAGCCGTTCTTTCACGGTCGAAAGTGGTACACCCAAAAAAATTTGAATCAAAATCAATTCTCAAATTGAAACTGAAACTAGTATCATTTTTTTTTTTGTATCAATATAAGCCTAGAGAGAATTAAACTGATATTTTGGGTATTAATTTGAAACTTAGAATATTAATTTGATATGCAGAAATATTAATTTGAAACTACAAAATATTCAATGTCAACGAATGTCAGTTCGAAGAATATATGAATCGGAAAACGAAGCAAGCCGAATGTCGCAGCTGGCGGTGTTACATTTAGTGTTTTAATTTTTGTGCAAACAAAGCGGTACTTAGTTCAAAGTAAATGCTATGAGACATTTTCCCAGACAACGTGCTGAAGATAAATAAAAGAATTTAAGTTTAAGCAGCTAAGTACAAGTGTACCTATTATGTATAGTATATAGTATATGTAGTATGTATATATAAATGTTTTTTGAAAAAAAAAATGTAACTCTTTGACAGGGCATATACCACGCTACAATGCCGCTGTGGCTGTTTCAGCGCCATACAAGATGACGCTTAATGATAGAGGTTCAAAACAAAGACAGCTGCTGAAGAGATGTTTTCTTTCGCGTTTTTCACTCAGGTTATCTGCAAATGCGAAAAGATCTACATTTATGGGTTCCAGAATGAGGAACATCCTTACAGTGACTTCTGCTTAAACAACATCCGTGTGGAGAACAATGTTTCACATAGAAAGGAGGCCCGCACCTGACGATTTTATTTCTTTAATTAATGAAATTCATTTTGTAAGAGCTCTAAGTAAGTATAAAACGTTTTTTAAATGTTGTTTTCATTTTAATGGCAGATTTTCAAAAACTGACTTAAAATTTGCTAAGACGAAGTATTAAATTGAGCTTGACAATTGAAATATCCAATTGATAAGATCAGTATCAAATTGACACCTGATAACACCCGATTCAAGCTAGCGTTAGTCTGATTTTTTCGATCGATAATGTGACTGCTAGTAATGATGCTGACATCACCAATTTATTCGCATCATTTTTTCAGCGTTGCTATTCCGTTTCATCGACTAGTTTTGGTACCTATTCTATTACCCACTCTAAAGGCATTGCGGTACACCAGAAGTTACAGAGACGGGCTTTGAAGTATCTGAACGTAATACAACTTGGTGGATTCTATTTTTTAAATAGGACGAAATCCAAAGCAGAAAAGAGGCGGGAAATCATTACCGATCAAGCTTATAGAGGAGAAGATCATGATTTACAGAGTCAAAAGCCTTCCTAAAGTCGGTGTAAATGACATCGGTTTAATTTTTCTTAAGGAACCCATCATTAACCAATGAAGTAAATTCAAGCAAATTGGTCATAGTTGACCGACGCTTAATCAACACATGCTGGAAAGGTGATAAAATCGATTTGCAATTATGCTGCAAGGTGGAGGTTATAATCTCTTCAAATAATTTAGGAATAGCGGAGAGCTTAGCTATGCCTCTGTAATTGGAAATATCAGACTTTCCACCTTTTTTATGAAGAGGGATTATATAGGACTCTTTCCAAAGAGTTGGAAAGACTGAAGAATCGAATGATAGATTGAAAATCTTAAGCAAATGTTTGCATACGGAACTACAGCACTCTTTGAGAACACAACTAGGAATGTTGTCTGGGCCAGGGGAGTATGAGGATTTTAGAGATTTCAAATGCGAACGTAGGGAGCTTTCACTAATTGAGGGAGCACAAATCGAGCTAGAAGAAGAAATGTAATAAGGATAAGGATAAGTTAGTAAAGTGGATAGAGGAATAAGTTGATTGAAATAAGTCTGCGAATAGGTCGAGGGCAGCGGAATCATTGCTAGCCTTTTGGTCACCCAGAAAAAAAGAAGAAGGTAATGATGAAGATCTACGCTTAGAGTTCACAAAGCTATAAAATTGTTTAGGGTCCTCTGCAAATTGAATTTTGCACCGGGCAAAATAGTTCTTATAACACTCAGAGTTAAAAAGTGTAAGGTTGAATTTTGCTATTGAATATTTAGAAAAATCAACAGCCAAGCCAGATCGTTTATACTTTTTGAAGCATCTAGACTTAATATTTTTCAAATTTGAAAGTCTAGGACAGTACCCATGAGGATTAAGTGACGCGGGAGAGGCTACGCTATTAGGAACACAGATATCTAAGAGAGAATTAATGGATTCGTAGAAAAAGGCAAAAGCAAAGTCTAAATCAACCGCATTGAACAAAGTAGACCACTCTGTTGCACAAATAAGTTGATTTAATAAAGTAAAGTTTCCTTTACGAAAACAACGACGAGGTTTATTAGGAATTTTAGAGGTTGATGAAGTAGTTTCAGAAACTGAAAGAGAGATTTCAAGAGTAGGATGGTAAATATCTTCGGGCAGTGATAGAATGGCGGACCTAAAAACTACAGCATTAGTACTGTCAGCGACAAAGACAAGATCCAGCAATTTATTAAGATCGTTTGGAATTGAATTTATCTGAGACAAGGACATATCAAACAGATGATCTAAAAAGTCATGCTGTGTTGATGGCACAAGATAGGTTGACCCATTAGGATATGATCAGGCGATGTTCGGTAAGTTGAAATCACATACAACAACCATTGAGTCAATCTCTGGTAATTGGGCGCAAACATCTTTCATACAAGTTATATGGTTCATATAAACTTGAATATCGGAAGAAGGAGGGATATAGGAGCAAGTAATATATAACGAAAAGGAATAAAAAGAAATCTTTACGGCTACAAATTCCACACCATCAGGCAGATTTAGTGGAATTAATTCCGAACGGTGGCTAGTTTTGACTGCGATCAGTACACCACCACCTCTTCGAGTAGGTCGATCATGTCGATAGATAAAAAAATCATTTGAAAAAAATGTCACAATCAGAGATTGATGGATTTAACCACGTCTCTGAGAAGGCAATAATGTCAAACTCAACTGAAGCACTATTCAAGAACAAGATAGAAAGTTGGGATAACAGACCCCTAACATTCTGATAGGCTATATGAGGACTGAGGGACAGAACTAGTTTTTTGAAACCATGTTAGAGCTAGACCCTACATTTAAGGGCAATCTGACGGGCATTGGCCTGACACGCCTAAACTCATGAACAATCATATCTGGCAGCCAAAATTCTGGGTCACATATGATTGGAAATGCTTCACCTGGAACACTTATGTATGTTAAAGGAAGCAACATCACCAGGCTGGGCATAATTAAACTTTGAAGTCGAAACACTTGCTCAGGATTTGCTCGCAATATAGGCAGCAATTTTCTCGCAAGTAGTTTCAGGAGACAACGTAGACACAAAAACTGTGTTGCGAGGTGCTATAACAGTAAGAAGGGGAGTCTGCGAAGAAAGGGAAGCACTTTCATCATTCATTCTTAGTCTACGATTTGGAGGTTTATTTAGAAAATTATTAATAACTCCTTGACTTGGGGTGGGAGGCACTGGAGACAAACCAAGCATATTAGGTGGTGAAGCGGACAAAGAAATGATCGGCGACAAGTCTTGACACTGAGGTGAGACTGGCAACGATGAAGGGGGATCAGTCGACTTGTCAGAATCGGGACCCACGTGTGGGTGGTGACTCAAAATGGAATTTACTAAGCAACTCATCACTAGAGATAAACTCACTGGCGAGTTGCTTATTTAATTTATGCAACTTATTGAATTTATTTCTCATGTAATTAGACATGAGATTTTAGAAGGCCTCCTCCTTCACAAATTGTATCTGCTTGGTTTTCCTCTGAACCTTCTTAACTGGATAAAGGCTTATTTGACAGACCATTCCCAGCGTGTCCGTTTCAATTCGTCGCTTTCTGAATCCATCAGCGTACTCACTGGGGTACCTCAGGGTAGTCTCTCACGTTCTGCTTCATTCGCATGCTTTGATGTACGCTGATGACCTAAAACTCAGCTTGTCCTATAAGGACCCGATGTCCGCTCTCTTTCTTCAATTGGACTTAAATTCTCTGCATACATGGTGCTCGGTAAATTGCCTCCCACGCTGAAAAGTGTAAATGTATGACTTTTCATCGAACACAGCCGTATTTATACGACTTTTCGATTGATGACAGTGCTCTTGAACGCATTTACAAGGTTGATGATTTGGTGTTTTTGTCCCCAAATTAAGCTTTAATAGTCATATTTCTGTCATCTCTAATAAAGCTATGGGTGTTCTTGGGCTTATCAAAAGTTGGTCCAAGGAATTTAACTCACTAAACATTTATACGTCTCACTAGTTCGACCAATAATTGAATATGGGTCGTGTTGTTGGTCACCGCATTACCAAAAATATCAGGACCAACTTGATTGGGTTCAACAAACAGTTTTTAATTTTTGCCCTCCTTGGCCTCAACTGGGATTCCAACATCCATCTTCCATCTTACGAGCATCGACTACTCTTAATCGATCTTTCATCTCTTAAGAACCGCCGGACGTGCCATTGTAATCAGGTGATATTGACTCTTGCGCTTACCAGCAATTTCTCTGCGACCATCTTTTCTCTGCTCACTCTTCTGTGTTATATGTAAGAAATAATTTACTGTAATTTTTTAAGCAACCCTTGCAATATTGGCAGAACTTTGTCAAACTTTGTTAAATAAATAAATTACTTTGAAATATCATTTTAACACTTTTGAAAATATTAACTTGAAACTTGATAATTTAATAGTGTCATTTTAATGATTACTTTTTTTTTTTGATGTACAAAAAACAAAAAAATCTACATTCAACAATACTACAAATTTATGAGACGAGACGGCTAAGCTATTTTTCTCAATGGCGAAGTTTCATACCCTTGCAATTGCTGGTTTTGAAATATCAAAGTTAGGTAATTTACCATGTTTTCAGTTTTTCAATGTGGTCGCGCTTTTTAAAGTTCTATAACTAAGAACTATATAAATGTTAAATTTTTTTTGCATAATAATAAACATAAAAAGTTCTTGTAGGTTGAAAATAACAAAGTTATTAATGAGCAACAAAATAGTGGATACTAAAAAGTTATTTTAAATTGATTTTTGTTAATTTATAGACATTTTTGAGGTTAATATTGTTAAAAAAATGTAAAAAAGAGTCTTAAATTTTGATTGTTTTTGGTTCAAAACTTTTAAAACGAAGATATGGAAAAACTGAAAACATAGTAATTTACCATAGAGGAGACAGAGGACTATCTATTTGTATTCTTTAAATTTTATTTCTGTCATCAGTCCCTTTTATACTCTGTACAAAATTAACATTGAGTAAATTGCTATAAAGTACATATATTCTTGATCAGCATCAACAGACGAGTCGATATAGCCATGACCGTATGACCGTACGAACAAACCAGGGGCTGAAACTAATAGTTTCACTAGGCAACATGGTCCAGTATATTGAAGGGTTAGTGGTGATTCTAGATGATTTTCGTATGCTGAACACGAATCTGTTTTCAGATTTTTAGTAATTAGAGCTTAAAGTTAACGTTAAAAATTTTAGTCGAGACGGAATCTCTATCTCGGACACTTCCGAGAGGTTGAGTAGAAAGGGGTGACCAAGAGTTTTGAGCCTCCTTCTACTAAGAGCTGGGCAATGGCAAAGAAGATGCAGTAATGTCTCCTTCTCTTCCTCACACTTGCAGCTTCTGCAGAAGTCGTTGTGAGCGACGCCCAAGCGGGCTGCATGCCTGCCGATGAGGCAGTGACCCGTTAGGGACCCAACCATTCTTTGGCGCAAAAGACTATTGGTTCGCTTCAGGCCACGTGACCCTAGCTACAGCGCAAACCGGATGGTTATTCCATCGTTCCGTAGCCAGGCGCCATGTTTCATTCCTTGTGAGGCTAAGTGAAAACGTATACAATTACTAAAAATGTTATATCTTAATTAAAAAACACGTACAAAGTATCATCACCAATAACATAGGTACACAATCTCTTGCACCAGAGAAGATAGTAGACTTTCCATTTGTATTTTTGGTCGTTGAATTCAAATCAATAGCCCGTTTTCCCCTAGCCGGTCAGGTTTAAGAGATATCTGGATAAACGTGTATTGAGCGAGATCTTTGTTAAACACGAAGTATTCATTTGGTTTTTTTTTTAAATCGGTTCAAGTTTAGATAGAAAAAATGTTAAATCTTTCTCGGTTGGCAGGCTGCATCCCTTCCCTAATCGTTTACGATCCTTTTACTTACTTTATAATGTTATATGTGAGCCAAATCTTTGGGCTCAATAGTTTTAGAAACCGCGTAGAGAAGCTTAAGCCTTAGGACGGTTTCGAACCCTCCATCCGAACACAAACTTGGACTGCAAGATTAATTTTCTCCTTTACCAAACATTGCACTTTAAATGTACTTCAATAGACAAAAATAAAAAAAAAAATTGTATTTTAATTGCCTATTTACTCGTCTAACTTTAGTTTCTAGACAGTGCTATTCTGGCCAACGATAAAAGGCCATATCTGTGATGCTCTTTGTTATGTGGCATAAATTATGCACAAAGCCTCTTTCTATCCTATACAAACCAATGCGGTTTACCCCAACCATTCACTAAAGTTGCTTCTAAGCCTAAATAAATTTAATCAACCGCAATCGGAAGTGCTGGAATAATGACACAATAAACAATAGCAATTAAAATATCAAACATAAATCATTGTGCAAATTTACAACAATTGCCATGAAAGTTAAATAGCAAACCAACAAATCTGCATTCAGTGCAATGCCGGGAATTGTGTGTTGTTTGTGTGCATATTTCTCATAAAAAGTGATAAAAAGCATTGCAAATACAAAACAAGCAGCCATGCACAGTTCTGACTGTGCGTGCTGGTAGGCAAACACACGACCAATCACCAGCCGCACTCCCCCGCATTGGACACCCGCACCGCAGACAGACGTAAACGCATGCATAAATTTGCACGCATAAAATCAAATCAAAATTCAACGACATGTGACAATTTTATGTCCACAAAATTATGTATTTGCTGAAAACACACAAGCAAAAGCCGAACATGACAAAACAACAATAATGCAAAGCAATGAAAATAACCACAATGGCAGGCTGCGATGAGAAGAGCAAACAACAGCATCGACGGCGGACAGCCGACAAGGACATAAGCAATAACAACAAACAGCTAAAATAGCAACATGAGCAGATTATAATGAACAACATATTCGCACGGCCGCACCCACACAGAGCCCTCAATCCACCTTCCGGCCCTCATAATCGCACACGCACCCACACGGCGGATGGATGGAAAGGAGGGAGGGCTTACAACAAAGCGCCACGCAACAATTTACGTGTTTGGACACTAATACAAAAGCCATTACAATACAGTCACACACACACACACACACGCATGCACACACAGTAAAAACTTTATATGTGCCCTCAATGCTTTCTCGGAGTCGCTTTATTCACTTTTAAGGCCAGCGCCTGGGTGTGAGTTCAGGCAAAGCAAGACCAAAAAGTTTTGAAACCGCCGTAGGGGCATATTTAACTAGCTTTACAGCCGATTTCTTAACCTCAACTGAAAGCTGAAAAAAAAGAGAAAAAGAGGGGCACGACCATTGTTTGGTCTCTGTATGGCGTGACTTAAGCAGCGAGGGACCGCACCTTAGCTTTAAGACAAAATTTCTTATCATTGACCAACGTCAGAGGAGACTCGATGGACGACAAGGGGGTATGCTTGCTCTGGGGGGGGACTGGTCGAGGTTTTAATGATGAATTGTTTTTGGGCCACAGTGCGTATACTTTACATTTGACATTGACATATTTTGTATTAGCATAAAAGTATGCTACATTTTTTTATCTAATTTTTTTTTTTTTTGGAGCCTTGCAGAAATTTTAAAGCTGGTGAAATTTTTCAAAAATGTTTATTAATTTTTCAAGCATATCAAGCGAGTGAGCTACAAAATTTATTTGATAGCCTTGTCCCACTGACATTGTACATTGAACATTTTTAAATTTGGTGATTCCAATTACCAATATAAATGCCAAAACTAACGAAATTCTTCGCTCAATGCCGAAAAAACAAGGAATAAATGGTCATGATGTTTTGGTGGAATGCAACATATTTTCAGAAAAAATATGGCATAAAAAACAGAAAATGGTTTGGGTACCATGATGAAAAAATAGGTACATACGGGCGAGTGTTTACATTGAAACAGTCGGATGAAAAGACTCATCCATTATAAGTGATGATTGTGAAACAGCTGAAAAGGCTCAGCTGGTCAATCATAATAAATTTGGTTCTTGAATTTATGTTGAAAACATTAACATTGGGATTTTAAAGTAGTTTCAACCATTTCTCTTCACTTAGATTCTTAGCTCTATTTGTAAAACAAACTTACAAATAAAATACCAAATTTTTAAGTCTATCTGACACATGGCAGCTATCAAGAACATAAATGAGTTTATTGAGAATTTAAACTCAAAAATAAAAGAAAAGTTAGCCACTAAGTGGAACCGACACCGCGATTCGACAAAATAGTGTAAGATAGTGATTTCACAGGACAGCCTTGTTTGTATTAAATTCTGTTTCAGTTTTGTACATTGATTCCAAAACTGGTCTCGAGTTTTCTCCATCAGCTCTTGTTTTCAAGATATCGCGGAATATCCATTTTGCAGAATTTTTGGCATTTAAAAAAAAATGGAGGTTACACCGAGCAAAAATATCGGTAATTATGAGTTATGTGCGATAGTATACCTATTAATGCAGCCTAAAACAAGTGAGTAAGTCGGTCAAGCCCGACTATAACATACTCTGCATTTGCCCCCGACTATAATATTATAATATATCCAAGAAGTCACGCGTTTATCGTGCAATATTTTAAATTTACGCTTATCTCTAAGGTTCTCTCTCTCTCTCACTATGATTGTCTTTGTTCAATGGAAGGCTGTGGTGATGGGTAGGGGGCTGCGGGGTGTTAACTGGCAGTTTTTTGCTCATAACTTATGTATCGTTCATCCGATCTTTATCATTCAAATCGATAAGTAATTTTGATTACTAGATACACACCTGATCATATTAATAGGTACACAAATCAACTCTGACTTTAAGGTAACAGAAAACAGTTTTATTCATTGTTTCAAACTTAAAATTTGTTCTCTTTGGTTCTTAAACAATTTGTTTTTAATAAAATAAACTTAATTGTGACATAGAATAATAATATAACATAATAGAGATCATTTTGTGTTTCAGATACGTTTTCAGTGTGATCATAATAATAGGTACACTTCATGTGTTGGTAGAAAAAAATATTAATTTCCATTTTGTGTTCTTTTTTTAGGTAAATTAGTATTACCTAACTTAGTATCCAGTGTATCCACCTCTATTTTTGGCCACTACTGCTATTCTTTTTGGCATACTTTTAAAAAGACCCTGGCAGGTCTCTACTGGTGTCTCATACCACAGTTTTTGGACACCTTCCCATAATTTTTGTTTATTTGAAAATGAATGCTTTGCCAATTTCTTTTTTAAGTCTCCCCACAAGTTTTCAATGGGGTTAAGGTCGGGGGATTGGCTTGGCCACTTCAGAACGTCAACTTTTTGGTCCTCGAAAAATTTAGATAGCAGTCTTGATGTGTGTTTAGGATCATTATCTTGCTGAAATACACAACGTAACGGCATATTTTCCTCAGCATACGGTACCATAACTGTTTCCAATATGGATTTGTACTCTTCAGCATTCATTTTGTTCGTAGTCTGAAAAATTGGACCTACGCCGTACCAGGAGAAGCAACCCCATACCATTATATTGCCACCTCCATGTTTGACTGTTTTTTTTGTAAACCGTGGATAGAATTCCTTTCCATTAGGGCGTCGAACATTCCTTTCACAATCATTTCCAAACAAATTAATCTTGGTTTCATCGCTCCATAATACATATGTTTCTCCATTTTTTCTCCCCGGTGCATCCTACCCAGTCTTTGTGGTCCCTTGCAAAAGTTTGCCTTATGGTGATATTTTTTTTTGCGCATAAGGGGGACTTTTCTGGCAATTCTTCCTGGTAGGTTGGCATCTTGTAGGCGTCTTCGGATAGTTGGAGCACTAACTGAATTCCCGATTTCGGCTGCAATAGCCTTCGATAACTTAAATGGGTTCTTTTTGCTCAAAGTTTCTATGTAGTGGTTAAGGGTTTCTGTTGTTTTTTGTGGCCTTCCACGGGTTTCCTGTCTTGGTTTTCTTTCTAATGCATTTTTAACAAAATGATTAGACCTGTTCATTAATTTGGCGATGGCTCGTAAAGATTTGCCTTCTTTTCTCAGACTAAGAACCAATCGAGCTTCCTCTTTAGTACAATGAGAATTTCGACCCTTTGGTACAGAGTATAAAAACAACAATTCTAGTGGGTAACAAAAATGTGTAGAGCAGCGTTGGTCAACGAGAGTGAGGCCCAAACGTAAGAGCCTTTTCTTCGGCATGCGTTCGGTTCGTATATGTGTAAATAGCGAAATGTCTTCGTCCCCATGGGCGGGACCAGTAGGTGACCATGGCTGGTGCAGAGCAAGCAATTGTGTAAGGGGTTGTTCGGCTCCGGACCGATTTTCAGGCTTGCTTTGTTAGATATAAAATCACTGACAATTTCGTGCGGGTTTGCTGCCTAGATTTTCGAATGGAATAGTTTCACATACTTCACCAAATGTCAGTTCAATTTGGCATCCTTACAACTCAATCCTCGTCCTTCCACTGCTCATTTAACTTGATCCCTTTGAATTCCAAGTTGAAAATGCTCACGTTTTAGACAATTACACAAAACGCAAAGTTTTAGCAAGGCAAATATTTACCCAAATTTCTCACATTCCAACTACAAACTTAAATGCCGTGGAAAGTTTACGTTAAGAGCAACTCAAAAAGCCAGGAGTGTGCGTGAGTGTGAGGCAAGCAAAACGGTGAAAACTGTTAAATCATATTTGCTTTTGCAGTGCAAATAATGCTTGCATATTACAATTAAAATTAGGCGTTGCATCTAAGAACAATGCCAAATACTCATGCGGGTTGCCCGGCAGGGGTGGAGAAAGATGGAGGAGGTAAAACGAAGAAGAGTATTTGGTGATTTTGCTGTCGTTGCATTTTGCTGGCATTGTCTTGGCTCCCTTTCTGCGCGTGTGTGTGTAGAAAATGTATTTATAGTATTGACAGATTGAAGGATTATGGAATGATTTTATAATATGCTGTGGCTGCAGTGAGCTTTAAGCTCCCAAACACACATCCTCACACATAAGTACTGAGGGCGGACGACGAGTTTGGGGTTAAACTTTGGCCACACAGTTCAAATATATTTGCAGTTTATTTTGTGGATTTCCGGTTGCAGACAAATCAAAATTTCTGCTCAAATACACAAAATGTCAGTTGGCAAATGAATGGAAATGAAACCACAGGCAACATCAATGGTCCTGATGTCCTGCATCTGTCCGTGGCGCATGTGACAATGTGACAATGAGCGATGAACCGAAGCCACAAAAGACAACACAGCATGTGAAATTAGTTTCAGCTGCTCCTGATGACGATGATGATGATGCATTGTCGCAAATTATTGGTTTCCATTTCGACTCGTCCATCCCACCCCATCCCCCACACACGCATTCCATCAATCGGCCGACCACTCTTTTACACTTTGAAACTTTTATTTAAAATAACAACCAGAGCAAATATTACGATTACATTTCTGTTCAAAATATTTTACTATTTTTTCAATTAAAGTGTCAGCCAACAAAGCAAAAGAGAAAACCACAATAGCTAATAAAAAAACACTCGAAAATTGTCAAAACTTTGGCCGCATGCTGTTAGCCATTTTGTATTTTTTATTACTTTGCTTTTAACTTGAAACAAGATTTTGGAAGTTCATCTCGATGCTTGCGGAGCGTTGTCTAACACAGTTTGTTCATCAGCCTTCGGACGTGGCAACCAGACGAAAATACATTGTATCGGTTAATAAAAATAAAAAGTTGTCCAAACACATTCTACTGCCACTTGCTGTGTGTTTGTTGGTAAATCGAATGCCACAATTTCAAATATTAATGTTTGGCCAGACCAGAAAGCCCAATAACTTTTTCTCAAATGTGCATTAAACTGAACAAGCGTGGAAACGAATCAAAAGGACAGCAATATTGACCCTGTTTTATATCGTTTACAAGACGCTCAACTGCACTATGGAACAAAGGCCAACACTTTCGGCCAAAAGTCTCAGCACAGCTTTAGCTTAGACGATATAAAATAAGGTTTCCGCTAATTCTTACTGCATTTCATTAAATTAAAATGCCAAATTAATAAATGATTAATTGTATTATTTGCTGTAATAAATTGTAAAATTGTAATCTGCTGTGAGATATGTGCAAAATTAATTGTAAAAACTATATTCACAAAATAAACTAGAAGGTCCAAAAATAACTAAGCCACAAGCCTATTCCCATTTCTAAAACTAACAGGTTTGATTAACTGAAAATAGTTTTCTTAAAAATAAGTGAAAGCATTTAACACAAATTAATATATAACGTATATTTCTGTGTTTTTGAAAGGCGAACAAAGAAGATTAAACCCGTTAAGAAATTAAGTTGCCGAAAGAAATTTTCTCTGAAATTTTGAGTTCAACTATTGCAAATCAACTCAACCACCGGACAGAAAAGTATAAGTAGAATCTTATAGTGAATCGATAGTGAAGAGCGATATCACACCATTTGTAATATATTTCGCTTGTCGTTTGAATCGTTTCTCTATATTCAAAAATAACGATTTTCAGTTTAGCATTGCTTGCTGCGACATATCAGTCAGCTTTTGTTTGACTGAAACCTGGCTCCAAGTTGGCAGCACCAGTTAGATCGCAGTTTATTGTCTATTCGCATTCGCCGAATTGTGTATATGAGAAAGCAAGCTTAAGAGAAAAATTGCGCTAACACTGACTTCCTGGGTCCGATCTTTTCTCCTCGTGGCCGTCAAAGTGTGCAAAGATGCCCACGCCAATAAATACATATGCTAAAAAGTTGTGGAATTATCGTCAAGAATCCAATTGTGAGTAGTTTGAGTAACCCTTTTTGCATAATTGCACTTGCTGAGTGAACGAGTTTTCCGCACATAGAATTCTGCCCAGCGCACGGCCTTCTCCGTGGGCTACTCCGTCCTCACGTTGGTTCAGGCCTTACGTTGGAGAAATTCTAAGCGATTTGTGGAAAGCATTCATACCGTCGGTGGTGTCATCCCATCTGGGGTAAATATTGTTAATTTTCATAGCTGACACTGGCTTATGAATGTTTAATTTCCAATCTAGGTTGGCACCACTAATTCCATGCAGGAAAACTGAATTTCATTCCATAAGTAACTCGTCCATGAGACACTGATGTCGCCTAAAGTGCCCCCCATAGTGTGTAGTGCTCGATAGAAACTCGTCCCATGGTGCTCCCGGAATCAAGGACTGATTGAACCTGTGATTAGGGAATTTCTGCCTGGTGCTGGGGGCTATACCAGACCCCTGGCTTGGGCTTATGAGCCAAACATAATTTCTGGCACGTTGACATTGGTGTTGTCTCTGGCCACACCTAGTGGAGTCGTACTTCCATTTTCGCAACGATCGAGCCTAACCTAAGTGGGCCATAGCTGTCCCGCAATCACTTGAGGAAGCTTATAGGCCACCTCACTCCTAGATGACCTCTTCCTACCATAGGATGCCTATGACATATTGGGTCTATTGAGGTTATAGATTATCCGTCGCTGAGAAAAGTGATTTAATACTCAATTCTTATCTGATACGGCAACACGTCAATCTCATACCTCATACAAAGGCAAATAAATCGAAATGAATATGAACTAATTAATACACACTCAGGAAAAAAATGGCACAGTTAAAACTATAACAATCATATTTGATGTTACTATGCTATTTTTATACCCTTGCAAAGGCTATTATAATTTTGCCCAGAAGTTTGCAACGCATAGAAATATTAATTTCCGACCCCATAAACTATATATATTCTTGATCAGGGCGACGAGCTGAGTCGATTGAGCTTTGTCCGTCCGTCTGTCTGTCTGTCTGTCCGTCTGTCTGTCTGTCCGTCTGTTTCTACGCAAACTAGTCTCTCAGTTTTAAAGCTATCGAGCTGAAATTTTGCACAGAGTCTTCTTTTTACTGCACGCTGCTAATATGTCGGAACCGAACGGATCGGATGACTATATCTTATAGCTGCCATAGGAACCATCGGTCAAAAAATGGGTCTTAGTGAGAAAAACTTTTTTGTTCTTAATGTTAGCGTTCCCAAACATGGTCATTATTAATATTATATCCTTTTAAACAGATTTGCAAGCTTTGGTCAAAATCGGATGACCATATCATTTGGCTGCCATAGCACCGATCGGTCGGAAAATGGGTCTTACTGAGAAAAACTTTTTTGGTTTCAATGTTAGCGTCCTCAACCTCGTCCCTTATTAATATTATATGCTTTCAAACAGATTTGCGAACTTTGGTCAAAATCGGATGACTATATCTTATAGCTGCCAGAGGACCGATCGGTCGGAAAATGGGTCTTAGTGAACATTTTTTTTTGTTTTCAAGAAAATCGTTCTTAAGGTCAGTGATTATTAATATTAAACGCTTTAAAACTAATTTGATAAATTTGGTCGAAATCAGATGACTATATCTTCAGGCTGCCATAGGACTTACCCGTCGGAAAATGAGTCTTAGTGAGAAAAACTTTTTAGTTTTCAATTTTATCGTTCTTAAACTTGGCGATTGCTAATTTTATATGTTTTCAAAAAGATTCGCGAAATTTGGTCGAAATCAGATGTTCATCTGACGGAAAATGAGTTTTAGTTACAAAAGTTTTTGATTTTTATCTAAGCGTTCTTAAACTCTGTCATTTCAAAAACAGCTTTTGCAAGGGTATAAAAACTTCGGCACAGACGACGTTAGCTTGGCCTTCTCGTTTTGTATTAAAATCAATTAATATGCACTTTGATTTAACCAGAATCATATTTAATTACCTAATTTTCTTTGCGCCATTTATATGAACTATTCGGTGAATTCGAACTTGAGAATTACAAGTGGTCTGATGTTCTTAGGCAGATGGTAGATTCAATTTAATACAAGTATTATCTTAAAAGGCTTTCATCCTGAGCGCGTTCCAATTGTGTTCAGTTGCGTTTTCAAATACACCATCGAAGCTTCAGATCGCGGGCTATGGGTATCTTTGTACTAGCAATTGACTTTGAGCAACATGAGGAGGAGCTTCTCCAAAATTATGAAATTAATCCTTTGATTAAAATTCATCATTTCCACTAAGAAAAAGCAAAATTCTTTCGAAAAATGTCTTAGGTGAACAAACCGCGATACGCTAAGATGCCTTCAACTGAAGTATTCAAATGAAATTACCTGTTTTTCTGCTGATAATGAAGCAATTTACTCATAAGGTTAATTCCATAATTTTGGTGAAGCTAATTTTGCCTAAATGGCCAATGTTGCTCTAAGGCAATTGCTACTAACAAAATGCCTATAAACCGCGAACCAAGGCTTCGTTGGTAAAACTGAAAACGCCATTCGGTCTATTTTTATCTCTAATTTATGGCCTATATGGACTCGATAATGGGTGCTGTCAAACGTGGTACTCACTATTGCGGTTTTTCGATGCATGTTACCGTCTCTTAAGGACACATTTTATTGGTCAGCATCTCAATATATGTACTTAAAATCTTACTTAATTCTATCGAGTGGTTTTCCATTAAAGACGGGTAAATAGGAGGTATCTGTTAATCGATTTAAAAAAATTCGAGAAATTTCCACAAATTTTTTTATGAGTTTAGATTGTCATTTATTTTTGAATTTATTTCATAGAGGTGACAAAATTAGCTGTCAACATAATAATTAAAAAAAAACATTGACCTCGAGCCAGCAATAACACCCAGTATAATAAAAAAAATTTTTTTTTTTTAAATATAGTTAATCCTAATCCCGCCTCCGTCCGATTTAGGACAACATTTTTATGATGGTCTCCGACTCACATCAGGTGGGCGGAGGCAAAGATTTCCAATTACTGGGAAGATAAGTATATCAAAATATTAGAAACATTTTCCAACATCGAACCCTCAGAATTTAACAAATGGATGGAAATGGAAAGATTCGAAATTAGATCTACTTATATTTAAGAAAATTGGTCGCAACTGTAGTATAGATCTAGCTGGGATTGAAAAATTAATATGGCTCAAAGGAAAACAAGAATTAATATGGCAATTTATTAGTTTATGAAGGAACATAACTCCATGACAGATTCTACGATCTTGCAGAGACGGTAGGCTTAATAGACGAAGTCTGTCCACATACGATGGCAGTCGACGGTGTTGTTCCCAGTTTAGTCTACGTAAGGCGAACAGGAGAAACTGGAGTCATTAAGGACCTGGTATGTTGCATGCTGTGGTGAATATACGCATGAGCAGTACTCAAGTATAGGTCGAACAACTGAGACGTAAAGAAGCTTAGTGGTGTATGGGTCATCAAACTCTTTAGACGAATGTTTAACAAATGCGAACACCCCTTTGGCTTTGCTAATGATCCCAATCCCAATGTGATCAGAAAAGTTCATATTATGGCTGAATAATACGTCAAGGTCTGTTACCGCATGTATGCGCTCGAGGTTGTGTGGGCCCAGGGAATAGTTACCCATAAATGGGGCAGAGCGGTAAAAGGACATAGCACTACATTTAGAGTGGTTAAGGTACAGAAAGTTGTTAATGCACCAAGATTGAAGGTGGTTAATGTCGTTTTGCAACAGACAATGTGAAACGGGGTGTGTGAGCTGCATACAAATTTTAACATCGTCTGCATACATCAACACATGAGAATTAACAATGACAGAAGGAAGGTCGGTCCTTCTGGCCCTTGTGGAACTCCGGAAGTGACGTAAACACACTTGGAGAAAGTGTTGTTACATAAGACTTTCTGTGTGCGGTTTGCCAAGTACATTGAAATCCAATCCATCCTAAGCGGTTAGGAAACCCTAAAAGTGATAATTTCTTTAAAAGCAAAAGGTGATTAACTGAATCAAATGCCTTGCTAAAATCTGTGAAGATAACATCTGACTGATTTTTATACTCTGTACCGAAGGTACACAGAGTATATTAAGTTTGTGCAAAAGTATGTAACAGGGAGAAGGAATCATTTCCGACCCTATAAATTATATATATTCTTGATCAGCATCAACAGCCGAGTCGATATAGCCATGTCCGTCTGTCCGTCTGTCTGTCTGTCCGTCTGTCCGTCCGTCCGTATAAACGAAGAGATCTCAGAGATAGTAAGAGATAGAGGTTTGACATGTATGGGACATATATTTCTTATACTTGCAGGCAGATCAAGTTTATTTTCAATTTTTGCCACGCCCTCGCGCCCCCGCAATTTGGAAAAAACGTCATATCTCCTACAGTTTTGATGATAGATGGTTTGTACTTTTTAGAGATATCTAGTACTCAAAATTATTTATCGATTTGCTGAAAAAATGATAAAGATCGGATGAGCGATACTCAAGTTATGAGCAAAAAACGGTCAGTTAACACCCCCCACCCACCCCACCCATAACCTAAGCATTGCGTTCAGCGGAAGCAATCTTAGTGAGAGAGAAAGAGAGAGAGAGAGAGAGTGAGAGACTTAGAGAGCGCACTGCGTTGTGCGTTGTGTGTTAACTTTCCGTTTGACTCCTGACCAAATGCGAGCTGCGACATTAAGTGTGCAGAGTATGTTATAGTCGGGCTTGACCGACTTTCTTTCTTGTTCAGCTTGAATCCGTCCCTAAATATGGAAGTAAACTCGAGAAGATTTGTTGATGTAGATCGGTGCTTCATAAACCCGTGCTGTGATGGAGACGTAAGAGAGCAAGACTGGTGCTGCAACTGAGAAGTTATAACCAATTCAAAAAGTTTGGGTATGGCACAAAGTTTTGCAGTCCCACGCTTATTTTGAATATCAGTTCTACTTCCGTTTTTATAAAGTGGTAAAATAAAGGATTCCTTCCAGATATCAGGGAAAATAATCCAAAAATTTTAGAAAGAGGCTTGCATAAAGCATTTGCACAATTCTTGAGAACACAGCTAGGAACTTCGTCCGGACCGGAAGAAAAGGAAGTTTTTAGAAGTTTAAGATTTTCCAACACAGTGCTTTAATTAACAACTGGCATGAAAATGCCTTACGAGTGCGGAATAGAGTAAGTATGAAGACGGGCAAATAGATGGGTTAATAGGAATTGTAAATCAAACGGACCAAAAAATGGAGAAATTTTCCAAATTTAAAATATGTTGAGATTATTCCGAAGATGTAATAATTGGCAAATTGAAGATAGGTAAAGAAATTCGTATACGAGCTTAGATTGACTTGAAGATGGGTAAAAGGATATACGGAACGGTAAATATAAAACGGAACAAAATATAGCGAAATTTGCAAAATTGTATGACTAAAAAATTATCACATAGACGGGTAAATAGACGGATGGTGAAGATCGAAAGGTAAACAAATCGCGAAATTCGATTACCATAAGTATTTGATAGATGGCATTTGTCAAGTAAGCTTTACTTCTTCATTTTTTGCTTTAATTTCTGTTAGTTTGATATATAATAATAAATAAAATTTAACCCTTTGTTATAGATATGTCCCATGAACACATGAGGTTCCTGCAATGGTTAATTTGACCAAAAACGGACAGTTCTAGCCCATAATGCACTGGCGCAAATGCGATACAGCTTTGATGATTGGCTGCTTGGATTAGCGGACGAGCATTAAGCTGACAAAAAGTGTAACGAACGAAAGTGATAGAGAATTCTGGAGCGACCAGCGAGTGCGCAAGTCCCTTAACACGAAATTAAGACACATAATCCTTGACAAGCAGTAATGGCAATCTAATATGCCAACGCTTGCATTTTCGATGAGACTAAGCCCAACGCCGATTGACAAGGCCAGCCAAAGCAAAGCATTTGGCGTCTGGGGCAACTAACCCCGTTTGGGCAAGGGTCGGGGCCGCTGGCTCACAACAAAAACACAAATTATGGCATTTTATTGAAAGGAGGACAGCTCTCCAACTGCTGCTGCTGTTAAGCCTTTGGCCTTTGCCAGGATTTAAGGCAAAAACTAAAGCAGAAGAGGAATGACTTTCAACTGACATTATCAAATTAAGTGAAATAAAATTTAGCGTTCGCTTTCACAAATTTAAGACTTTATTTAAAATGGGCCAACCAGACCCATGACAATGGCAGGCAGCAGATGCAAATTACTAGTTACTCCCGTAACCTGACCAAAGGTAGGCGAAATCAAATTTAAAACCTTAATAACGTATTGTGCATCCTGTGGATTGTTGTTTTCTATGAAATAAATTTAATTTTCCCAACTCGGACTGGCTGCGTTTTGTGTTTTTGTTATTGGCAGGCGCAGAACTGTGCTCTGCCGGCTTTGCATGCGCATCGACGCCATTAAACAGCAGTTTCCGGCCTACGCGCTTTGTGTTTCCGCCTCACGCAACCACAACAGCATCGACAGAGTTGCAGCAGAGAATCTGATTGTTGTTGGTCTGATTGTTGGCTGTGCAGCTGTTGCCTTGGTTATTGGGCGCGCTATTGTTGGGACTGTTGTTATTACAACACAGAACAATACCGACAACGCCGCCGCCTAATATCATCTTTAATATAAGATTTAATCCGGAGCCCAGCGGAGCACAACAGCAGTTCTGTTGCTCCGGAGGCGTGCAAAATCAGTGTCCCACATGCCGTACAACGCGAAAGCAATATGCTACATTTCAATGGCATGGCCATGGACGGCCAACGCAGAGACGAAAGCCAGCAGAACATACTCGTACATTCTATATTTTTAATTAAACGCAAAAACCCTTTTGGCAACACGCAAAGCGCAGCTGAAGCAGCCCCTGGGACCGAGATGTTGGCACTAACAGTTGTACATAAAGTAAGGAACTGCCTGCTGGGAAATCGTGACGACTGTTTCAAGGTTACGTCATCTGATTTTTTATTGTTGTCGCAAAAGGATTTGTTGCACTGCAAATACGGAATTTTCAATTGGGAAAATCAACTTACCTTGAAATTTCAAGGCTGCAGTTGTAAGTGCATTCAAGTAAATGGGAATCCGGTTCTCGGCTTCGAACCAAAATTTAACAATGGCTGGAAAATTTGTGATTAGAGTATTTTGGGCAAACGTTTTGGATAAATTTATGAAATAAATCAATTAACTAGCTAACCTATGACGATTTTTTGGTCATAAAATTAAAACGAATGAAAATTTTTCAAAACTGTTTGCTTCTTTTTAATCGGTCAGTCAATGGCTACAAATGGCCGCATTGTGCAACGCCGGAGTCTCTCTGGCCAATCATCGATCGCAGTGCGCACCTTGTCAACTGCTCGGACAAGAGCGCGCTTCAAACCCTCAATATTTGGGTGTCGAGTAAAGCAAGCTATAGCCTCGAGAATGGACCACGGTAAATGTTTACTTTAAGGTAAGTAGCTCCTAAAATTCTGAAACTAACTTTCCTTGTAATTGAATTTCCATTTCAATGTTTATACCCTGGAAGTTTGCAACGCATAGAAATATTCATTTCCGACCCCATAAACTATATATATTCTTGATCAGGGCGACGAGCTGAGTCGATTGAGTTTTGTCCATCCGTCTGTCTGTCTGTTTCTACGCAAACTAGTCTCTCAGTTTTAAAGCTATCGAACTGAAATTTAGCACAGAGTCTTCTTTTTACTGCATGCTGCTAATATGTCGGAACCGACCGGATCGGATGACTATATCTTAAAGCTGCCATTGGACTATCGGTAAAAAAAAGGGTCTTAATAAGAAAAACTTTTTTTGTTTTCACTGTTAGCGTTCTCAAGCTCGACTATTATTAATATTATATGCTTTCAAACAGATTTGCAAATTTTGGTCAAAATCGGATGACAATATCATATAGCTGCCATAGGACCGATCGGTCGGAAAATGGGTCTTAGTGAAAAAAACTTTTTTGTTTTCAAGTAAATCGTTCTTAAGGTCGGTGATTATTAATATTAAACGCTTTCAAATTAATTTGAAAAAGTTGATCAACATCGGGCGACTATTTCTTATGGTCGGAAAATCAGTCTTAGTGAGAAAAACTTGTGTCCCTCAACTCGCCGACTACTTTTTTATATGTTTTCAAATAGATTCGCTAAAGCTGGTCGAAATCGGATGACTATATCTTATGGCTGCCTTAGAACCGATAGGTCGAAAAATCAGTCTTAGTGAGAAACACACTCGGCGATTGTTAATTTGATATGTTTGAAATCAGATGTTTATCTGTCGAAAAATGGATTTTAGTTCGAAACATTTTTGATTTATATAAGGTTGTCAAAAAAGTCTTGCGGTATTTTTATTGAATTTTCAATTGTTCATAAAATTGGTTATAATAATGCGATTTAAGTCAAATATGCGCCGTTTTGTTCGATGACGAGTTCCCAACGAGATGCCAACTTCATAATGCCCCTCTTATAGAAGCTCGCTTTCCTATTGGCAAAAAACTCGGAGAGCCAATTTTCACAGGATTCTCTTGTGGCCAACTTCCGACTACCAAGCTCGTTCGCCATGGACAGAAATAGGTGGTAATCACTTGGTGCGAGATCCGGACGGATCGGTGGATGCAAAAGAACCTCCCATCCGAGCTCCCGGAGCTTCTGGCGCGTCACCAAAGATGTGTGTGGCCTGGCGTTGTCCTGATGGAAGACAATTCGGCCTCTGTTGATCAAAGATGGCCTCTTCTGCATGAGTACTGCATTCAAACGGACCAGTTGTTGGCAGTACAGGTCCGAATTGAGCGTTTGGCCATAGGGGAGCAGCTCATGGATGATTCCCTGCCAATCCCACCAAACACACAGAAGAACCTTCCTGGCCGTCAATCCAGGCTTGGCCACCGTCTGGGCAGCTTCACCGCTTTTCGACCACGACCGTTTGCGCTTCACGTTGTCGTAAGTGACCCACTTTTCATCGCCAGTCACCATCCGCTTCAAAAACGGGTCGATTTTGTTTTGTTTTGTTGCGATTCAGAAGCGATTCGCATGCATCCATACGGGCAAAAATGTTTTTTTGCGTCAAGTCGTGTGGCACCCATACATCGAGCTTCTTTTTGAATCCGAGCTTCTTCAAATGGTTTATAACGGTTTGATGACTCATGCCCAGCTCTTGGCCGATGCTACGGCTGCTACTATGCCGGTCTCTTTCGATCAATTGAGCGATTTTATCGCAATTTTCGACGACAGGCCTTCCGGACCGTGGCGCATCTTCGATCACCTCTGCACCAGAACGAAAACGATGAAACCATCGTTGTGCGAAAACGTTGAAACCATCGTTGTGCGGTGGAAATGGAAACTGTATCGGGTCCATAAACTGCACAAATTTTATTGGCAGCATGAGATGCATTTTTGCCTTTATCGTAGTAGTACTGTAAAATATGCCGTATTTTCACTTTATTTTGCTCCATGTTTGCGACGCTATAACTCACGAACGACTAAAAACAAACAACAATAAATCAAACACGTGTTAGCGCGTGAAAAGAGCTTTCCAAAAAGCTCTAGCGTGAACCGATGCGGCGAATACAACTAGAACTACGCGCTTGCAAAGACAAGCTTTCGGAAATGCCGCAAGACTTTTTTGACAACCTTATATGTAAGCGTTCTTATTTTTTTGTATTATTTATTTTGTTTCTGAATTTTCTGTCACCTTGTGTAAATTTGGCAACTTAATATAGATTGTGTAGATATTCTCTTAACTTATCTGTTTATATAAGTTTGATTGCAGGTGTAATGTGTCTGATTATGAGCGAGTTGTTTTGTGATGATATAAAATATGTTTGGTGTCAAGTTTATTGAATGGGAGGTAATCGACCTCAGACGGGCTTTTCCCAGCTTTATGGATCATTACGATCTACGATCTGAAAGAGCACCGCTTTTACTGGAAAGGCTTTGATGACCCTATTGTCAAGTCCATCCTCGCCTGGTGCCTTTTTATTGTTAAGGACCTTGATCTGCCCCTGAACCTCCTCCAAAGTGATTGGTGGGACTGGGGGCGTTAGCTGCCCCGGGGTGTCAAGAACCTGATCAACAAGCCTCCACCGGCTGACCGAAGTCGTTTCGAGGGGCGTAAATCTGTCCTCTAAGTTTACCGCAAATGCTTCTGCCCTTTCCTGCCCTTTCCAAGTACCGGCAGCTTTGCGGATTGGAAGTTTGGGTGCTGCCTGCTTCTTGTACCTCCTGGTGAGAGACCAGAAGTAACGCCTTCTAGGAAACGGTCTGTGGCATCCTTGCTAAACCTAACGAGCAGCTTCTTAACCCTGTTAGCCACTCTTTTATATTCCCTTTCCACATTACGGTCTCTCGTACGAGTAAACTGCCTCCGCAGTCTCCTTTTGATGAGCATCGAGGGCACGTGATAGACGGGATTGTGGTCGGTGATCCTGTAGGATTTCCGATGGGCGCGCTTTAAGGGCTGCTGCATGCACCTTATTTACGAAGATGGCATGCGCATTCTCTATATCCTCAGGAAGGGTAATCTACAGGTTGAGGTCCAATGTTCTCTTCAGATCCCTCCTAAAAAGGGGCCAAGTCAGTGCCAGGTGAAAATAACCGGCCATTTGTCACCCTGGTTCGAGAAGATCCTTCCAATTCAATCACTAGGGGGAGGTGGTCGGATGAGAGTGAATATTCCATCCTAATGCTCAGTTCATCAGAACGCAGTCCGTTAAAAACACAGAAGTCAATGGCGTTGGGGGTGTTTCGGTTGACGAACGGGTAGTGGGTGGCCTGGCCTGTTGCCAGGATCTGGGCTGAAGTGGCAACTAGAGCTCCTTCCTCTCGAGTCGTCTGTATAGCTGCCCCAGAACCTGTGTTTAGCGATGAAGTTCCCACCAATAAGGAACTTGTTCCCAAGCCTGTTAAAAAGCCCGGCAAAGTCAGCTGTAGACCATTGGAGGGACGGGGGTAAGCACAGCGACAATATGACCAGCTCTCCTTTGCTAGTAGCCACCTGGATTGTCGCCATTTGTAGTTGAGTCAGCCAGGAACCAATTGAAAGTACGACACTTCTCGTCTTACTAAGATAGCAGCCCCTCCTCTGGGTGTGTTGCTTAGGTGGTCTGCGTTGTGGATAACATAACCTGGAATGTGAACAGAGACGCCTGGCTTAAGCCAAGTCTCAGATATAAGCGTTCTTCAGATCTGACATTTTAAAAACGGCATTTGCAATTGTATAAAAACTTCGGCACAGACGAAGTTAGCTTGGCCTTCTCGTTTTTAGATATGCCAGTCTTGAAGTAAGTGAGCGATATGAGTCGACCATCAAACGAAAACTAACATATGTACACACCTGATCATATTAATAGGTACACTCATCAACTCTGACTTTATGGTAACAGAAAACAGTTTTATTCATTGTTTCAAACATAAAATTTGTTCTCATTGGTTCTTAAACTATTTGTTTTTAATAAAATAAACTTAATTGTAACATAGAATAATAATATAACATAATAGAGATCATTTTGTGTTTCAGATACGTTTTCAGTGTGATCATAATAATAGGTACACTTCATGTGTTGGTAAGAAAAAAAATTTTCATTTTCATTTTGTGTTCTTTTTTTTAGGTAAATTAGTATTTCCTAACTTAGTATCCAGTGTATCCACCTCTATTTTTGGCCACTACTGCTATTCGTTTTGGCATACTTTTAATAAGAGCCTGGCAGGTCTCTACTGGTGTCTCATACCACAGTTTTTGGACACCTTCCCATAATTTTTGTTTATTTGAAAATGAATGCTTTGCCAATTTCTTTTTTAAGTCTTCCCACCAGTTTTCAATGGGGTTAAAGTCGGGGGATTGGCTTGGCCACTTCTGAACGTCAACTTTTTGGTCCTCGAAAAATTTATATAACAGCCATGATGTGTGTTTAGGATCATTTTCTTGCTGAAATACCCAACGTAATGGCATATTTTCCTCAGCATACGGTACCACAACTGTTTCCAATATGGATTTGTACTCTTCAGCATTCATTTTGTTCGTAGTCTGATAAATTGGACCTACGCCGTACCAGGAGAAGCAACCCCATACCATTATATTGCCACCTCTATGTTTGACTGTTTTTTTTGTAAACCGTGGATGGAATTCCTTTCCATTAGGACGTCGAACATTCCTTTCACAGTCATTCCCAAACAAATTAATCTTGGTTTCATCGCTCCATAATATGTTTCTCCATTTTTTCTCCCCGGTGCATCCTACCCAGTCTTTGTGGTCCCTTGCAAAAGTTTGCCTCATGGTGATATTTTTTTTTGCGCATAAGTGGGACTTTTCTGGCAATTCTTCTGGTAGGTTGGCATCTTGTAGGCGTCTTCGGATAGTTGGAGCACTAACTGAATTCCCGATTTCGGCTGCAATAGCCTTCGATGACTTAAATGGGTTCTTTTTGCTCAAAGTTTCTATGTAGTGGTCAAGGGTTTCTGTTGTTTTTTGTGGCCTTCCACGGGTTTCCTGTCTTGGTTTTCTTTCTAATGCATTTTTAACAAAATTATTAGACCTGTTCATTAATTTGGCGATGGCTCGTAAAGATTTGCCTTCTTTTCTCAGACTAAGAACCAATCGAGCTTCCTCTTTAGTACAATGAGAATTTCGACCCATTTTTTCTGAAAAAAATAATTATTTAATTCTCTGTATTGACAGGAGCTATACTTAAGTTACCTTTATATACCAAAAGATCACTGATTACAAAATTATTCACTTGATACTTGTGAGAAACGGAGACTGTACCTATTATAATGATCAGGCGAAATTGTGGTGGACTCGCAATTTATAGAAAAGCTTTGATATACGGGGCAGCCCCTCTTTCAACTCTTTGTCACAGTGTGGCCAGACATTGACAACAAAAAAACAAAAATTAAAAAGTTGTCAAC
The DNA here is from genome assembly GCA_037044535.1 of Lordiphosa magnipectinata. Taxonomy (NCBI): domain Eukaryota; kingdom Metazoa; phylum Arthropoda; class Insecta; order Diptera; family Drosophilidae; genus Lordiphosa; species Lordiphosa magnipectinata. The sequence continues at coordinate 284,113 of JBAMBO010000924.1, read as the reverse complement.
ACTAAAAGTACGAAAAAACCATCTATAATTAAAAAATTCCGGTGTGTACCTATTAATATGATCAGGTGTGTATATGTTCCATTACAAGTCATTCCACAAAAGTTGTTTGCCGAAGAAAAACTTCGATTGCCGGCAAAAAAAATTAAAATAAATTATAAAAAGTATAACTTAAAAGTTGTTATTCAAATTTATTCATAAGAGTAATTTTTAGAATAAATCAACTAGATATAGAATCCTCGTTATCGGATCTCTGTTTCCTAAAAGCAGCATCAGGACTCAATTCAATTGAACTTTATAAAGTGACATCAAAAATGTCTTCTTTGTGAACGTCTAAAGCCGCTTATTAGCACACTGATCGGACCTTATCAGTGTGGCTTCAGACCTGGTAAATCCACCACAGACCAGATATTCACATTACGACAAACCCTGGAGAAGACCTATGAGAGAAATATCAAAACCAACCATCTTTTTGTTGATTATAAATCAGCCTTTGACACACCGATAAGGTCAAGGTTCTTTGAAGCCCTGTCTACCTTTGGTATACCAGCAAAGTACGTTCGACTTTGCATGATGACGTTGAGAAGCACTCGAAGCTCCGTCAAAATAGGAAAGAACCTCTCCGAACCATTTGATACCAAGAGAGGTTTTAGGCAGGGTGACACCCTATCGTGTGACTTCTTTAATCTACTGATGGAGTATATACTGCGCCAGTGCCCAAATGCTAACAGATCGGGCTCATTTCTTTATAAAGATCTAATGCTACTCGCATACGCCGATGATATTGACATTATCGGCAAAAACGAACGGGCGGTAAGCAGGGCGTTTTCAGAGATTGAGAAGCAGTCTAAACTTATGGGCTTAGCGGTAAACGAGGACAAGACAAAGTACCTAGTATCCACGGACAAGAAGTCTACGCGTCTTGGACAATTTGTTACTATGGGGGAGTACAACTTTGAGGTTGTAGAGGATTTTGTCTACCTCGGGACGATGATTACCGGCGACAACAACATCAGCCTGGAGATCCGAAGAAGAATTACTCTTGGAAACCGATGCTACTACGGGCTCAGTCGGGAGTTCAAGAGCAGAGCCTTTTGTCGAAGAACCAAAATTGCGCTATACAAGTCGCTCATCATCCCAGTCCTGCAATACGGCGCAGAAGCATGGACAATGACAGCAGCGGATGAGGAGGCGGTTGGCGTTTTCGAGCGAAAAATCCTTCGGAGGATATATGGACCTTTAAAAGTTGGCGATGGATACCGCATTCGAATGAATCACGAACTGTATGAGCTCTATAAGGACATCAGTCTAGTCCAGCGCATAAAGTAACAGCGCCTGCGCTGGTTAGGACATGTAATCCGGATGGATGAAGAAGCTCCAGTAAAAAAGACGTACAAAGCGAAGGCGGCTGACTTTGGAGGACAAGGCAGGAGGGGTCGCCCACCACTAAGATGGGATGATCAAGTGCGGAAAGACATTTCCAACCTTGGTGTGAACAACTGGTGCCAGCTCGCACAATGCAGAAGCGAGTGGAGGGCATTCATTGCAGAGGCCAAGACCGTCAAGCGGTTGTGATGCAACATCGGGCCAATAAAGAAGAAGAAGAAAAATGTCTTCTAAATAGTCCATAAAATTCCTTTCTTTGTCGCGGTACAACTCTTTATCGCGACAAGCATCTTTGCCTAGAGCGACATATTGATCCTTAAGCTTCAGCACAGATTCTTTTTGGTTTCATCACACATACGACTGGTACGCCACGCCCGACCACTCCTTAAGCTTCTGCACAGATTCAATCAATTTAAAGGACAGTGCTGTTAAGGCTGTCCCTTAATGAGTATTTGTGTCCTCTTGTATTATGCAGAAGAACCGTCAAGACATCTTTTCTCGATGGTAGCTTTGGTGAATCCAGCTCTGCCCTCAACGAGCCAATCAAATAAATGCTTTTTAAATCCTCTATATCCTGCATTTTGCTTAGCATAAAATATTTTTAAAAATACATTTTAAATTCAACAACAACGTTTGGTATGTCAAAAGTCACTTTGATGAAAAAGTAAAATGGAAAAGGGGGAATTGAAATTTTATGTAGCAACTTTAAAGCCATTGCGGAGGTATTCAACCCTATAATTTGGAATTTTGGGTTTTCATTACGGTACTTAGAAATTATTACAATTTTATTGCGCATTGAGGAATTGCAGAAAATATATAATTATGTTCTGTCTAATGGGCAAACATGCAAACTTTGAAATTCATTGGCAAGAGAACCTTGGTCGACCGACAATTAATTTCTGCACGTAAATAATTCATAATTCACGGTCTATCGAGGAAAATTAATTCGCGAATTTTAGGAGCTATTTATCTTAAAGTAAACATTTACCCGCACCATAGTTTGTAGTCCAATGGATTCAAGTCTGAGTTACCAGCAGGCCAATCATCCGTAGAAATGAAGTTCGGTACATGGTTTTTATACTCTGTACCAAAGGTACGCTGAGTATATTAAGTTTGTGCAAACGTAAACGGAACAGCCAGATGGAATCATCTCCGAAAAAATGATTTGAAAATTTAGCTATTTAAAAAATTAAATTATTTTCCATTTCTTGCTATCCAAAGACATTGGTAAAAATATATTTTTAAAATCTGTAAATTTACATCCGATTGCAATCTTTCAAATTATTTACACTTAAAAATTGTTTCAGTTTTTTTGGCTACCAAATCGCGGAAAAGTAAACAAAAATTAATGGCCTCGAAAGGGACGATTTTATTTTTCATTTTTTTCTCAAAATTTGATCTTTTGTCAAGGAATGTACTGTGTTAAGCTGTAAACGGGAAATCGAATAGTTCCAGAGTAATCAAAACTATTTATCGATTTGCTAAAGGAATGATAAAGATCGGATAAACGATACACAAGCTATGAGCAAAAACAGTTAACCGTGTGAGAGGCTTCTCAACCTTTTCCAAAACGTCGGATTGATACACTTTCTCCGAAGTTTTGACTCCTTTTTAACAAAAATGGAGCTTGGTATACCCACCAAACCATCACATAAGCCGGATGGTGACCTCTCTGAACTCTCGGACTGAGTTCGGACGCTTGTTTTGATGACACAGCATACTCACTATCGTTCTGTTTGTTGAACGATTCCTGTATGGTGAATATTTTCTAGTCAGTACATAGAATTCGTCTGTGGGCATTGTTCGCGCACTGGCGATGCACTGCTTTCGATTTTGTCTTGCGTTTTTGTTTCAATGCTGTTGTGAGCAAGTGGCCGGTGTGTCTCTTGTATGCACTGATTACCAAGTCACGTTTTATGATGCGCAACATGCTGTCCTTGCTTGATTTTCTGCATGCGCAGTGGATTTCGACGAATTCCACAATGGTTTTCCATCAGTACCCTCAAATAACTTCACGGTACGATACACAAAGCTTCTAAATGTATCGAGGGCTTCGAAAATGGTTGATTGTTTGAATGTCTAAGATAAAATTTGCCATAAAACGAATTAATGTTAATAATGTTAGATGTTAATGTTTATGTTGGTAGATTTATTGGAGGTCCACTAAAGACATTTTTAAATGATATTGAATAAAACGCATATATGGTGCGAGTGACTCGCTCCGTTTCTAGAAGCTGAATGTCTTATTAAGACATTGGATTTTCCTTTTTATACATTTTTTGTTCTACCCCAAGCAAGCATGGTTGTAGGCTGCTTGGACTTCTATCTTATTAAAAACAGATGTGGCCCATTTTCTAACGGTTAGTTACAATTCTATTTTTATGCGCCTTGCACTTGAGTCCCAAACGCAGGTAGTGCTCAAATTGCTCTGTTCAAATATCTTTGAACAGATATTGTCTGTTTTCTTGCTTTCCAAAAGAATAATTCCATAATATTGGTGAAACTGGTTTTCCCCTAAATGGTCAATGTTGTTCTAAGGCAATTGTTAGTACAAAAATGCCAATAAAGTCTTCGTTGGCAAAACTGAAAACGCAGATCTGTCTATTTGTGGATCAGGTTTATGGCCTATATGAATTGATTTGTGTTTTTTGGCTGTCGAGTACCATCTTTTAGGGACATGCAATAGCCCACTAAGCCATCATTAAAAACGATTTTAATAAAAATCTACAAGAATGAAGGTTTAGCGCCTTATCCTAATCAATTGCCAGATTGAAGTGAATTTTTTGTATTGCGTTCGCAATGACCCTGTCCTTATTTGATGATTTTTACAGATTTTTAAGTAGGGCGATAACTATGATACAGAAAACACGAGAAAAGCTAAGTCTAGTGTTCTGCTGAGAGAGTGAGCGAGTCTGTTAAATCTTTCCCTGTCATTTCAGAGACCAGACAGCATAGAAAAATTAGTTAACTGGCCGTTTTTTGCTCATAACTTGTGTACCGTTCATCCGATCTTTATCGTTCCTTCAGCAAATCGATAAATAATTTTGATTACTACCAATCTCTAGAAGGTACGAACCATCTATCATCAAAACTGTAGGAGATATGACGTTTTTTCCAAATTGCGAGGGCGGGAGGGGGCGTGGCAAAAATTGAAAATAAACTTGATCTGCCAGCAAGTATGAGAAATATATGTCCCATACATGTGAAACCTCTATCTCTTACCATCTCTGAGATCTGTGCGTTCATACAGACGGACAGACAGACGAACGGATGGACGGACGGAAGAACGGACGGACGGACAGACGGACTCCGCTGTTGATGCTGATTAAGCATATATGTTAGGGCGGGTCAATTTTTGTATGCGATAAGCGTATAGCAGATTCGGAATCTGCGATGAATTCTAAGAAAATTTCACGAAGAAACCCCATGTCTAAAACGAATTCCTAGCCCCCGCTGCGAAGCATGGAAATTTAAGGTTGCAGTATATTTTGGTATATTGAGGTTTGTACGGTTTTTTTTTTAAAAATAATACATTTTGTAAAGATATTATATTTTATTCTGATTCATTTTTTTATAATATAATTTATAAATATTTTTGTTTTTAAATTAACCAACAAATTTTTGTTTAATTAAATTTTTTTTAATATAAATAACGAAAACACGCCATACACTGATGAAGTGGAAACCAAAAGTCTATAACTTTTTGACAATAAAACATATAGGTTTGCAATTTAAAATATATATTCAATATAATTTGGAAATTTATGGTATTCAAAAAAAAGTGGGCGTGGCACGAAAGAAGGTGTAAAATACTTTAGATGCCGTTTTTCTTTATATCTAAAAATTTACCAAATTAATGAAAACAATGTTAAGTCACAATACAAAACGCTTATGTAATTGTTTAATTTCCACTAATTTCATACATTTATTCAACTTAATATTAAATATAAATAAAGTCAATTTTTAAAGTCTTACTTCGACTTGATTTGTGGATATTTTAAACGACTTTCTAAAGCTCTTTTTAAAGACATTGGGTTTACCGATGAAAATGTCGAAGAAATTGTTATGGATAAATCCAATGTGGGTCGAGAAAAAATAAAATTCAGAGAATATATTCGTCGCATGAAGAAAAATGATTTAGCTTTACAAGCTTTTTCATTCGATGGAAGAAAAAATGATGCTTTGACCCGAAGATAAATTGATGGAAAATACCACCCGAGGGTTCAAAAGGAGTCGCATATTGTGATTCTTAAGGAACCGCAAAGCAAGTTATTGAGTCACATAAAAGTTGACGCTGAAGACTCCAATACTAAGCAAAAAAAAGCTTTGCGAACTCTTCGAAGAAAAAAAATTAAGTCTAGCAGGCTTAATAGGAATTTGCTGTGATGGAGAACCTACCAATACTGGAATTAAAAATGGAATAATTCGAAAGTTTGAAGTTTCCTTAAGTAAACCATTACATTGGTTTGTTTGTTTGCTACATTTCAACGAACTTCCACTACCTTAGAAAATTCTAAGACAAGTGGATCATCTACTGCTTGTGGCACTTTGGCGAAGTTACTTGAGACATGTGAACAACTTCCGGTAAGCACCAAATTTTAATACAACTTCATCAAATTTAAACCAAACATTTTCTTGCAGACTATACCTCATTTTGAACAAATTTCATTTGGGAATATGCCTCCAACTATTGAAAGTAAAGATAAAAAAAATCTTTCCACTGACGTTTTTTATCTATATAGAATAGCCAAAGCTGTATCGGAAGGTTCGTGTTCAGAGGATGTCGCCAACATAAAATCGGGAAAAATTGTTCATTCGCGCTGGTTGACAAAAGCAAGCAGAATTTTACGCCTTTGTGTCGCTAGTAGTTTACCATCAAACAATTTAAAATTTTGACTAATTTCATTATGAAAGTTTACATACCAATGTATTTTAATGTCAAATTTTATAACTCTGTGGTATACGGCAGTAAACTTTTATTTAATTTTATTCGGTCAGCACAGTTCTTGCCGAAAAATCTTCAAGAAATTGTGAACAAAGCAATACAAAACAATTCATTTTTTGCCCATACAGAAAATATTTTGTTAGCAATGCTTTTCGATGAAAGAAAATCTGTTCGAGAAAATGCTATTAACAAAATTATTTACCATCGCGAAAAATTACAAAATAAGTCTAAGCTCCGGTCTTATAAAAAGAATATAATTAATTTCGACTGCACAGATTATATGAATTTAGTTGACTTAGATAAAGACGACATCTTATTTGAACCTCCGTTGACTTTTAACATTCCACATGAACACTTATTGGAGTATTTAAATTCTGAGGAAATACCACTGGCATATCCAGAAATTCCATCCCACATTCAGGGAACCGAACGCTGTCTGCAATTGTTTACACATGTCGCACGACGCGTAATGCCGCACAATGTAGATGACGTTATGTCAGTAACTTTAGAAAGTCGTTGAAAATATCTGTCGAAGCAAAACTTTAAAAACTGACTTTATATATAATTAATATTAAGTTGAATAAATGTATGATATTAGTGAAAACTAAACAATTACAGAAGTGTTTTGTATTGTGACTTAACATTGTTTTCATTATATTGATAAATTTTTAGATATAAAGAAAAACGGCATCTAATGTATTTTTCACCCCCTTTCGTACCACGCCCACTTTATTTTGAATACCTTAAATTTTCAAATTATATTGAATATATATTTTAAATTGCAAACCTATATCTTTTATTGTCGAAAAGTTATAGACTTTTGGTTTCCACTTCATCAGTGTATGGCGTGTTTTCGTTATTTTTATTAAAAAAAAATTTATTAAAAAAAAATATGTTGGTTAATTTAAAAACAAAAATATTTATAAATTAGATTATAACAAAATGAATCAGAATAAAATATAATATCTTTACAAAATGTATTATTTTTTTAAAAAAAAACCGTACAAACCTCAATATACCAAAATATACTGCAACCTTAAATTTTTATGCTTCGCAGCGGGGGCTAGGAATTCATTTTAGACATGGGGTTTCTTCGTGAAATTTTCTTAGAATTCATTGCAGATTCCGAATCTGCTATACGCTTACCACGTTTTTTTTGCTCCATACAAATTGACCCGCCCTAATATATATATATATATACTTTATAGGGTCGGAAATGATTCCATCTCCCTGTTACATTCATTTGCACAAACTTAATATACTCTGTGCTCCTATGGTACATAAAAAATAGTATAAAAAATCCAGTTATAAATGAAGACAGCGAATAAGATTGAGTGAAAGAATAATATACATATAAATTATACTAATTTTTAATTAAAATAAATACATAAATTATTGTTTTAATTAATTTTAACCACCTTCCACAACTTTTAAAATTCCGAAAAAATTACAGAAATGGTATCTAGGAATGACAATTGAACATGTAAAAAACGAAAGTGGAACCTCAACAAGAAGTCTTAAATAAATGGTGTTAAACATTTCGCAATAAAAATTGTAATTCTTTAATGGATAGATGGCCCGAAAAAGGCTTTTGATTGAAATTATAAAAACAGCTGTCAAAAATTCTGAGTTGGTTCTAGAAGTATAAAAAACTTTCGGTTCATGTACTTTAAAACGGCACAGTTAAAAAATTAATATCGTTGGGGGCCGGTTTCCCTACAAATCCGGCTATGCCCCTTTATTTATACAAAGGAAACATTCAATTTACAGGACAATCTCACTGACACTTCGCGTCTTTAATAAGCCTAGACAGTTGCTATTGCCCTTCGGTTGCACTGACATTGAGCAGATTTTGAGGCACGTTTGGCCGAGCATGTATACCTATAGTAGTAAAGCCCAATTAATATTTCATAAAGGCACACGTATCCGAGACAACACACACACACACATGCACTGACACAGGCACAGGCAAAGAGAGCACACAAAAATCCCTCAATCACTGCCAATTAATGTCAGACACAGGCACTCATATTTGGCATCCAGCCAGCCAACGAGGCAGCCAGGCAGCTCGCAACGTCGTTCATAAAAACAATAAATGATTTATACATAAAAACAAAAAGCAAAGCGCGCAAAAGCCACAAAAATAAAAATCACACACACACCCGCACACACACACACAGACGCACATATTGAAAGACACAATCTCATAGACTGGCAGACGGACATCGACCACAGCAGGATATGGCAAAACATGAATTTTGTGAATTTGGTGAATTTCACTGACATATTCCTACTACAATTGTATATTTTATTATTTGGGCGAAATCAAAGCAAAAGGAAGAAACAAGCAGCATGGTGAAACAATGAGAGCGGCAAGCGCAAAATCGTCTGTCTGCACAATAAAAGGAGACACTCACACACACGCACACACGCTTGGTTAGCCAATCGAGCAGAGCAGAGAGGCAGTCCGGGCCTTAGCCAGAGGATAAAGCCATAGACAATAGACAAATGAAGTCTTTTATGTTATGTGTAGCATACATTTTGGGGCAACTAATTGGCGCTTTAAATTATTGTCAGAGCGAATTATCTTTAAAAGGGGCCTTCAGCGTTTTGCATAGCCAACTGCCTCAACCAATTGCTAGTTTTATCAATGGTCAATTCTCTCAGTGGGCTTTTTTGTTGGCCAGCAGAATTAATTTGCATATCTATTATTTTCATAAATAACACCGAGCAGTTTGGTTTTTGCTATTTTCAGTTGCACTTCCTGCTGCCCAGAAATCACGGTAGAAATAACAATGGCATTTGGTCGGCGTCCAAAAATGAACAATTTAAGTCAATTTAAATTTCTGATGATTTGCAACTGTCGGAGCTGGCCCAGCGGCGCCACGAGGCATATAAAAAAGAATCAACTAACTCACCACACTATCAGTCACACTTAGTGCACGTTGCATGTTGCACAGTTTCCATTTTGATGAGCACAGCTTGCTGGCCAACGGAAATGACACGGACAAAAAAATGAAAGAGATGCAACGCGCAAGAACACTTCTACAGGCCAAAAAAATAAATATATATATGCGAAAGTATGGCTTATATGTGTGTGCGTGTGTTTGTGTGTGTACCAAAAAAGGGCATAGCCGGAGGGCCTGTAAGTGGCGGTTTGTCCAATGCAAAAAAAAAAAACCATCGCGTAGAAAAACAAACGCTCAGAGTGCAAACATTTGCACGCACGCACAAATCAAAACATCAACAAAACAAAAGCAGGCAAAAAATACAAAAACCAACACCAACTAAATTGTTGGCAAAAAAGCAACGGCACGTATACCCCACCAAAGGCACTTCAAGCCCGCCGCCTGCCCGTTGCCTGGTTTGCATGAAAGTCTCCGCAACATTGTTCGTATTTGACATTTTAAGCGGGGCAGTCGCCACTTGTCAATCTTTGTAAAAGTTCGCATTTCACATATTTTCTCTTTCTATTTTTTTTTTTTGAACTCGTGCCTCTTTGTTTTGCTTGGCGTTTGTTAAGCGCTGTGCGTGTGTGTGTGAGTGTGTGTGTGTGTGTGCGAGTTTGTTGTTTTTGCAATTTCGTACAATTTTTTTGTCATCCTTCTGGCATTTTTGCTGGCAAATGGCTTTCCAAACGCAGCCGCTGCTCGCAAAGTCAGCCTAAAAGTATGCAAATAAAATACTCGCTCTTATCTGTTTGGCATTGGCTTTTGTGCCGGGCAGCCCAACAGCAGCTGAACCAGCTGATGCCATGTGGCAACCAACAACAAAAAGAAAAAGAAGAAAATAGCGTTGCCAAAACAATGTTTTAAAATGCATTTGGGCATACTTTGCACGCCAGCACATTCGCATTCACATAAGCCCAACGACACAACCATAAAAAAAATAAAGTTCCATTCACACCATCAGCACTCATACACAACGTTGCCCCGGCCCGGCCCGGCCGGCCCGACCCGACCCCTGCCGGACTAGGCGTGCTCATGCGACTGCAATCAACAAAATTGAAGCCATTGGCAGGGACATGCAGTCAGTTGCGACTCGTATGTGTCATTCCAACAAAAAAAAAAAGAAGCTATATTTGCTTTATGTCCAAACAGAGCTAATCAAAGAATGGCTATGACACGAATTTCAATTAACATTAAGATCATTTTTTGTTTTTGCGATAGATTGAAAATAACTTTAAAAGCCACGTTAGCGACAAAAACAAATATTGCTTACCGATATTTTTAATTTTCTATGCATTCAAATAATACCAAACTTTGTATGGCCATAGCTGGCATATCCACTCTTCCCATCAAGGGCACATGGAATTTTCCAAATCACGAACAAGTCCCTTCCCGTCTCGTGGATTTTAAAACGGTCCACCCCACGACCGATAAAGTAGTTAATTTTGGATCAAGCAGGAGTTCCACCCCGCGCTCTTTTATAGAGATGAAAAAAATTATTGCTATAAAAAATTTTCCGGTAATTTTTTAATGGTATTTTATTAACACAATAGTGCATGCCTACGGCCGTGACGATGGCCATGCTGGATAAGCGGCCTACGCAGGCCTTTTTCAGGGGGGATTTTTTTTCAATTTGTTTTTATTGGTTAATTTGTTAAAAAGCGCTTTGCGCTTTTAAAAGCGAGTAAAAATTAACAGAACTGCGTTTTGGGAACCAAACTGGCTTGGTCAGCGGCTTTTTTCCGATCGGCTTAGCTCATACAGTTTTATTTCCTTCATACCTTAATCACTAAGAAGCCTACATTTCTCGTACCCCATAAAATAATTCTGATATTTAATTTCAAATAAAGAAATTAAATCAATTTTTTGGAGCAAAATCTCTGCGCTTGAACTCTCAATATAAAATTGTTAGGCAATTTTGAACTGTTAATGCCTTAAAGATTTATTCAATAAAAATATGTCGTTTCCAAATAAAACTAAGCAACAAAACACACTCGTTTGCTAAAATTCTATTCATCTTGTTTGTGGGTTTTATGCATGACAGAAAACATTTATTTAATACAGAAAAACTGTTGAGATGAGAAAATGCTTTGTGCGACAAAAATTCTTTTGTAAATTAATTTTATATATTCTTATTTCCCCAGAATGTTCATTACATAAGTTTTGTGTTACTTACTTCCCATAGCCAAATGCATTTTTTCATTAATTAAGTTTTGCACATACAAGCTTTGAGAAATTTGTTTGTTGCTTTGAGAGAATTAAGTTGAGATGGCTTTAAAGTTTTACAGGGGAAAGAGTAAAAATAAACAACTGGATTTGAATATGGTTGTTACACCCGTGCAGAAAAAACAAACGTGAAGGCCACGCTAACATCGTCTGTGCCGAAGTTTGTATACCCTTGCGAAGGCTTTTTTTGCTATGTATACATAAAAATCTAAAAAAATTTTAACTAAAACCCATTTTCCGACAGATAAACATCTGATTTCGACCAAAATTCGCCAATCTTTTTGAAAACATATCAAATTAACAATCGCCGAGTTTAAGAAAGATAATATTTAAAACAAAAAAATTTTTCTCACTAAGACCCATTTTCCGACCGATCGGTCCTATGGCAGCCTTAAGATATAGTCATCCGATTTCGACCAAAATCTGCAAATCTGTTTGAAAGCATAAAATATTATTAATGGCCGAGTTTAAGAAAGATTTATTTGAAAACAAAAAAGTTTTTCTCACTAAGACTCATTTTCGACCGATCGGTCCTATGGCAACCATAAGATATAGCCACCCGATGTCGATAAACTATTTCAAATTTGTTTGAAAGCGTTTTATATTAATAATCACCGACCTTAAGAACGATTTACTTGAAAACAAAAAAGTTTTTTTGACTAACACCCATTTTCCGACCGATCGGTCCTATGGTAGCTATAAGAATATAGTTATCCGACTTTGACCAAAATCTGCAAATCTGTTTGAAAACATAAAATATTATTAATGGCCGAGTTTAAGAACGATTTAATTGAAAACAAAAAAGTTTTTTTCACTAAGACCCGTTTTTCGAACAATGGTTCCTAAGGCAGCTATAAGATATAGTTATTCGATCCGGTCGGTTCCGACATATTAGCAGCGTGCAGTAAAAAGAAGACACTGTGCAAAATTTCACAGACGGACAGTCGGACGCACAAAGCTCAATCGACTCAGCTCGTCATGCTGATCAAAAATATATTTACTTTATGTGGTCGGAGAGGATTCCTTCTATGCGGTGCAAACTCCTGGGCAAAATTATGATACACTTTTCAAGTGTATAAAAAATTATTGATATGATAAGATATAAGTATATTAAGTCTATAATGACAAATTGATATGAAAAGATTAAAATGATATCGGATGAGGTTACAATAATATCTATTTAACTTTCGAAGCTCTCCCAAAAGGAAAGGGACGTTATGCAAATGTGACCAAACGCGTGTCTTATGGTGCAGTGCGATAAGACTCCAATATATTCGTGCTTAAGTGCAAAACGTCCTCAGCTCGAGTCCCAGACAAGAAGCTTAAGTTTAATAATAAACAAATTAGTTGTTCTTCTGTTTCTCTAAAACAATAAATAATACTAGCTATATGATTTAACTGTCATATCCAATCTATTTTTATACCAGGTATTATAATTTTGCCCAGAAGTGTGCAACGCATAGTAATATTCATTTCCGACCCTATAAACTATTTATATTCTTGTTCAGGGCGACGGGCAGAGTCGATTGTGCTTTGTCCGTCCGTCTGTCTCTCTGTTTCTACGCAAATTTGTCTCTCAGTTTCAAAACTATCGAGCTGAAACTTTGCACAGACTCTTCTTTTTCTTTTCTTCTGCTAATATGTCGGAACCGACCGGATCGGATGACTATATCTTGTAGGTGCCATAGGAATCGGTCGAAAAATGGGTATTAGTGAGAAAAACTTTTTTGTTTTTAACGTTAACGTCCCGAACGAGCTCCTATACGAACGAGGCCTCCTATAGGAGGCATACATTTTTTACACCCAATTTCTATAGCTATACTAAATGGTTGCCCGATTTTCATCAAACTTGGTACAATTGTGTGAAAGCATAGAAAGCTTATAAATACGAGACTTGGGGAAGTTTGCGTTGAAGACAAAAAAGAAGGAATGGCAGCTATATTCCATAGTCATCCGATCCGGCCGGCTCCGATAAATGTGCAGCGTATTTGTACCAAAAGACTTTGTGCAAAGTTTGGTTAGGACAGTCTTAAAACTGAAGGAGGTGATAGCATAGAAACAGACGGACATGGCTCAGCTCGCCATGCTGATCAAGAATATATATACTTTATGTGGTCGGAGATGCTTTCTTCTATGCGTTACAAACATCTGAACAATTTTAATATACCCTCTATAAGGGTATAATATGCTTTCACAACGATTTGCAAATTTTGGTCAAAATCGGATGATTATATCTTATAGCCTTCGTGAGACCGATCGGTCGGAAAAAGAGTCGTAGTTTATCGTTCTGAAGCTCGCCGATTGTTAATTTGATATGTGTTGAAAAAGATTCGCGAAATTATGTCGAAGTCAGACGACTATCCACTTCTTGTTTCCCGCTGATCTGGAAAACGGCCAAAGTCTTACCAATCTCAAAGGGCAATAATTGCTTGAACAAATTATGGCCGCACAAATAAGTGAATTCATGGAAAAAAATAAACTATTTAATGACAGACAGTCTTAAGTTTAAGAAAAAAGGAAGTTGTACCACATTGGTAACAAAAATTACCGAGGATATACGTATGAAACTGGACAGCGACAATATAACGTTTTTAACTCTTTTAGACTTTAGTAAAGCATTTGACACGGTTAGTCACGATGTACTTCTTACAAAGTTAAGAATACTATTAAACTTCTCAACAACAGCTGAGAAAATTATGAAATAATGAACAGACAGTTCTGCTTTTCTTAAAACTAGAAAAGGTGTCCCGCAAGGTTTAGTTCTAGGACCATTACTGTTTTGACTGTATATAAATGACCTTCCCACTTTGTTGTCTAACTGAGACGTCCAAATGTATGCAGATGATGTACAAATGTATGTTAGCCGTTAGTAATAATTGTAATAGTGATCTATGTGTAATAAGTGATTGGTCACAGAGAAACGGGTTAAAAATTAGCCCAAAGAAGTCAAAATGCTTGGTTATACATAAGAAAATTTACAACACTGACGCCTACAGAAGCTTGAAATAGACAAAGTTGGTATTAAATATGTGGACAGAGCAATTAATTTAGGATTAACTTTTGACATCGCTAGGTAAATCTGCAATAAAACTCGAAGAGACCACATTTCAGCACTCTCTGAACAAATATACAACATCAACCTGAATTCATGAATTTGCTTGAGAGTCTTAATATAATATATCTTCACAAAATTATAATCACCGATGTAGTCTTCTCTCTCTTCACAATTATAAAATTTGCAGCGTCTCAAAGAACGAAAAATATAGTAAGCCCTAAAAATAATCTATTAACATCAGATCGTCAATTCTTTACGCAGGCTATTCGACTTTGGAATCAACTGCCGCATAAATTGAAGACAATGAGAAACGCACAGACATTTTGGGAAAAACTAACAGCATACCTACAAAAAAACCCAAAATACAAATTGAAGCAAAATTAAATGAACACTGTATAATAAAAATTTTTATATAATATATTATTTTAGCTTAATAAATTGCTACACAGAATTCAACAAGTTGTAACTGGTAACTCGTTTTTAACTTATTTCTGTATCTAAATATTTAATGTTTTGTAACTTAATTTTAACATAACTAATTGCCGTTGCGATTAGCGTCATAAATGTAAGTATATAAGTTCTTGAAGCGCTGAGAAGAAATCTTATATTAACTAAACTAAACTATCTGTCGGAAAATGGGTTTTAGCTAGAAAAATGTTTGGTTTTAATGCTAGCGTTCTTAAACACTGATATTTCAAAAACAGCATTTACCAGGATATAAAAACTTCCGCACAGACGAAGTTAGCTTGGTCGTCCCATTAACTTAACAATAATTAAATTATAGAATATCAATTGATCTTAAAAATATTTTTTTGATAAAATTAAATTTCAAGTGTATCATCAAGTTTATAACAATCCATTCCTATCTGTGTGGAAGTCCGCCGCTCCGTCTCTCTTTATGAACACCTACACAGAGAAATAAAAATCAATCTAAAATCTAGATTGATAATCTCGTTTTCAAGAACCTTGGATGCTTATAGAAACAAGATTGAAAAACCTTGAAATCATATCAGATATTTGCTAAAAAAAACAAAAAGAAATAATTTTCGGTTGCAATGCAGCCCACCCCTCCTGGGACTCGAACCACGACCTCTTCGTTCAATAACACATTGGCACGGCCGATCAGTCGAACAATATACAAGTATAATATATTCGCATTATCTGTAATGTTTGAAATTTTCATTAAGATTTGAAAATAACAAGTTAGCAAGTCGGTTAAGCCCGACTGTAACATACTCAGTACCCTTAATGCCGCAGCTCTCATTTGCTCACGAGCTATACGCGCTATACGCTCATCTCTAAGTTGCTCTCTCTCACTCTCCCGAAGATTGTGTTTGTTTGAATACAGCGGCGGTTGGTAAGAAGGGTGGTGAGGGAGGGGGGGGCCGGCTATCTTTTTTTGGCTCATAACTTATGTATCGTTCATCCGATCTTTATCATTTATTCAGCAAATCGATAAATAATTTTGATTACTAGATAGAGGAGGTTTCTTACAAATTGCGGGGGAAGGAGGTGGCGTGGCGAAAATTGAAAATAAACTTGATCTGCCTACGAGTATAAAGAGTTTTTGTCCCATACATATCAAACCTCTATCTCTTACCATCTCTGAGATCTCTACGTTCATACGGACGGACAGTCGGACATGCCCCTATCGACTCGGCTGTTGATGCTCATCAAGAATATATATATATTTTATAGGGTCGGAAATCATTCCTTCTCCCTGTTACATACTTTTGTACCATTGGTACAGAGATTAAAAATTACAGTTTTAAAAATAACAATGCGTACTTTTCGGCTGTTCCTTAAGGAACAAGTTTTGTCATATATTTCGGGATTGCATTTGCAGGTTGCTAACATTATGTTAATATGTTAACATTAATGTGTTTGCTCTGTTAAGCCACATAAGGGAAGGTAATTAAACATTTATTTTCTTTTCCTGAGTAACGTAGTCTCGACTTAAACTTACGCTCTCGTTTTGTTTTGTAAACAATATTCATTAAAATCAATGCAATTTAAGTCATGCACAGACAAAAATGCCATGACTTTGGTTTTCGTTCATAAAACATGAACGCTGTTCATGAAAATTGGAAACGGTTAAGTATTTTGTGATTCGAATGCCTGTGAAGACTTAAGTATTCATAAAAGCGAAGAGACCATACGAAAAGGGGAAAGAAAAGAGCAAGCAACTTTATGTTCATTCCTCTTTGAGGTTTCCAATGGTTAATTTTTCTACGCATTCTAGTTTTTTCTCCAGTTCTTTACGTGTGCAACAAAATTGCTCAGTCGCTTGAGATCATTTCAGCTGAAAGCTGTTACTTCATTTTCAAGTTGCATCCTCCTTCAGCTGTCCACGGCATCTTTCAATAATTGATGGGTCATTTCCAACGGATAGAAATGGAAACTTTGAACCAAATTTGTGAGTGTCTACAAAAAAGTATATAGGTTTTCCAAGCAAAAAAGTGCAATGGTGCTACAAAAATCAAGTGTTCGGTCATATGTTAGCTTTATGGCGCCATTTTGTTAATTTATTTCACTTGCTTGACAGTTTGTTTTCAGTTTTGTTTTATTTGTTGCTTGGTGGGGTGGCATTTTGGTTTGCTTTGCTTTTGTCTTTTAAGCGCTGGTCAGTGGAAAAATTCGCATTTTGTCTGTGTGCTGGTGTCGCTGTGGTTTTGACATAAAGTGCGCTTATAAAAAACCGCCAAGTTAGAAACGCGCCGGAATAACATTTTTTTGATGAATGCAACGCCACCAACGAGCTGGCCAAAAATGGCGTTAAAATAGCTGATAAATTTGTGCGCCAGAAACAAATGGCTAAAGTTTTAAATTGAAATTGGGCCAAAAGGCAACTTGCAGTGTTTGGCGAGGTGGTGGGGGCGGCCACATCAACGATATGACAAAGGACGCTCTGTGTAGCTAAAAAATGTCCATAATAAATATCTCAATCAAAAAAGACAACAGAGCAGAAAGCAGCAGCAGCAGCTGCAGCTGCACACAAATATGACGGAGCCAAATGGAACAAAACCCAAATGAATATGAAGCGTTATGGCAGCTTCAGCTTGCTGATAAAACAAAGGCAGCAAAGAGCGATGCACAGATTAAAAATCTAAACTAAAAGCAGCACAAAATAAATACGTACTGTTTCCATTTTGCAGCATCAAAGATATTTTAGATGTTGGTATAAAACAAGCGACTAAATAAAAACCACACACACAGACACAGTATAAGTGAGGGAGGGAGGCACACGTACAAGTGCAGGTCCATTTATCTTCTGTCATTGTGTGAGTGTTTCCGTTTTTGTAATGAATGTCCAGCTGTGTGCATTGCCCTGCGGACGACGAGGCAGGAGCAGACAGAGCAGTAGAAGTTGAATCCAAAACGGACCCACTACAATAGTCGTTGGCCGCTGGACGCTCGCTGAAAGGCGTCTTTATGTCACTTGATAAGATAAGCTTTACTTAAAATATATCTTCGTCTATATAGCTATATGTATGTATGTATGTATGTACATATATACGTATACATACAGCTCTGTGCGCTGTGAAAAATTCTGTGCAGAAAGGCACAAATGTGCAACTTGTATGCGCCACATTCTTAATCCGGGTTTTTTGTCATTACACTTTCCACTTTATTTCCGCTCGTTTCCAGATTTGCGTTGTAAGCACTAGTCCTCCACCTCCCATCACCCATACCCCATGAATTAGGCAGATTTTCTTTTTTTAACACAATTTTTGGGGCAGAGCAATTGGAAATAATGCAGCAACGACAGATGAGTCCAAAGACAACGCAGTTGTTGGGATTGAGAAATTGAGATGTAGAGATTTAAAATTGGTCCAGAGCTGCGCAAACCAAAAAGGATGGCAAACACAAAGGGAAGAGCGAAATTGAGATGCTTGCTGCTTGAGCTTCACCCACCCAGCCATGTGGTAATCGGCTTGCCCAGTTTTAGGCTCGTTGTGTTGGGTTGCATCCAGCAGCTTAGTTTCAGTAGTGCAGATTCACCTTGGGCGTTTTCATTGTGCAGCAGGTGTGCTTGTGGTGCCTGGGAAGGATCACAACTGAGATGAAAACCGCTTAAGATGTACTGCCATTGAGGACTATTGTTTGGGAGGACTACACGGCAGTGAACACCAACAGTAGAAAATAATCCAACAAGGGTTAGAACAGCCGGAAAGCGAAAGTGGGCAATTATTATTTTTAACCGTCAGGAACTTTAATAAACGAAAACTTAATGTTACAGCAATTGTACAGATAATTAAGGACTTCTGCACTGCATTTTTATGCCAGAAAAAAACATCTCCGATCATACAGAGTGTATGTTCTCAATCAGCATCAACTGCCGATAGTCTGATATGCACCGATTTAAGAGATGCAAAGAGCTAGAGGGTCGAATTTAATGGAGCATAGAATTCTTATTCGGAAAGCGCCGCTAATAACTATTTCTTTATGCAGATTGTACAGGGCTGATTCTTTCCTGAGTGCTAGCCACCATGCTCCGTAGAGTAGTATGAGGCGTTCTACGGCTGTGTAAAGGCAATGTACTATGGAGGCGGAAGAACCCCATTTGCAGCCTATGGCCTTTTTACAAGGGGTTGCCTTTTTTATGCTTTCATTTATGTTGTCGTTCCAAAGTAGTTTCCTATCCAGAACGACACCCAAGTATTTGGCATTGTCACCAAACGCAAGGCTTACTCGGTTGATTTTAGAAGGAACAAGATCAGGAATTTTGCACTTCCTGGTGATAAACACTAATTCCCTTACACACAAGCCACAATTTGCTGTACACTGAGCAAGTGTTGTCAGTACAATCTGTATGGGGTCACACAGCGTTTGAGGAAACATTCCACATTTATAGATGGCAATTTAATCCGCTAATCTTACTAGCAGCACATTTGCTCCCACATATGTCAAGGCAGAGGTGATGGCGTAAGTTTGGACGTTATTAAAGGCACCCTCTATGTCAAGAAATGCTTCTAAAGAGAAGTCTGTTTCCTCAAGTGATCTTTTAATGCTTGAGACTAGGGAGTGCAGGGCAGTTTCTGTAGAACTACCCTTGCTTTATGCATGTTGAGGGCTGCAAGTTGGAAAAAACTTCATATCTCCTACAGTTTTCGGGATAGATCGTTCAGAGATAGATCGTTCGCTCCTTTTAGAGATACCTTGTAAACAAAATTATTTATCGATTTGCTGAAGGAATGATAAAGATCGGATGAACGATACTCAAGTTATGGTCAAAAAACGACCAGTTAACACCACCCACCCCCCCACCAACAACCACAACAACATACCCTACCCGTTCAACACAGGCAATCAAAGTGCGAGAGAGAAAGAGAGAGAGAGAGAGAGAAACTTAGAGAGCGCACCGCGTTGTGCGCGGGGTGTTAAATGGCCGTTTGACTCCTGAGCAAATGCGAGTGTAAGGGTACAGAGTATGTTATAGTCGGGCTTGACCGACTTTCTATCTTGTTTTTTTTCCAATTTATCAACGGTTAAGGTTCGTAAATTTTAGGTTCGAGGTTTTTGGGCTTTGGTTTTGGTTCGAACCTTGGTTCGTTGCACGTTTTACCCAATATATACAAAATTACAATACAATAGGTATACACCTGACTTATAAATACATTGTAAGACTGTAAGACGTAGATTGACGTGAGATTGTCGCTCGTTTGCTGGATATGTACTTCCTTCATTGCTAGTGTATAAATCTTCAGTCCCATTGATTATGCTTACTCGTAAGCACTTCAATCAGTCTTTCGCTCACAAAATTGAGCACCGATTGGTGTTTATTCGCCACACTTGAAACTTTTTTTATATCTTCTTTTGAAGCTGCCGCATTAAATTTGCTGAATGCCCGTCGTTCATATTTAGTTTTCATTCATGACGCTCTAATTTATCAGTGCTTACATTGTATGTAAATTTGGTAAATATTAAATTTGTCATCATTGGTTCACACCTTCTCAGTCAAAAATTCTCAAACGAAATGAAATGCGCGTTTTTATTGTTCTGACTTGTGTGTTTTCTGTCTCTTTCTGTTTCTTTACGCCCAATTTTTGGCGCGTGGCTAGTGTTGGCAATTTAGCTATTTTTCCCACCAAATATCGATTGTTAAAAATGCTACAACTTAGCAGAGATTAATTTAAAATAGAACTGAACAATGTCAAATAATTAGCTAGAATTGCAGGCTCCGGCAAAACTGAATAAATTTCGGCTTTCGAGTTTACAAAATACCTGTATCTGGTGGGAAAAAGAACTAAATTGGCAACGCTGCGCACTTCACACACATCTGTTTGCATTCGGCTGACCTTTTTCTGCAGTAGCACGCACCGGGTCGGTTAGATTGGCGCATATGTATATGTATAAAATAAAAAATTTAACGTTCCATACATTGTGCAGTGTACATAGGTGTTTACATAGAATTTTTAGTATCTCTGACTGGAAGTATTGTGGTCTATGTGTTTGTAATATAAATTACGCATACGTATGAATGTATACATATGTACTTAGATAGACAAAAAAGTACTACATACATGAATTCTCTTCCTGAAATGGGGAAAACGTTCCACAGCATCGACGAAGGCCTTCATCAATCTCTGTGGGTAAGTGATAATGTACTAAATAAATTTATTTGTTGTATACTAGACTCAAGAGGTCACCCACCTTCTAAGGCCGGTGCTGCCTGAGAATGTCAAAGGCTCTCTATGTTTGAGCATCGGTTTTGATGTCCGCTATTCAGCGTTTGACTTTAGACTTTGTTACACTTGGATTACTTTTGTTTGGGAAGATCGATATATTTATTTGGTTGAACACCACATCACGCTAATGCATCTGTTTAAGACTAGTTACTGTATTTGAATATGCATAGAGTTAAGTTCCCCTTTAAACCATATTAATTGCATTTTCGAACCACAATGAAGTTCTTGAAATATTTTTGTTTTGATATTAAATATTTTGTATAATTGACTCCTAAAAGGATAATGAAATATTAGACTTTTAATGTGTGGCAGCGACGGGAGTTAAGTTTGCAAAAGTAGTCTGGTTAAGGGATTCATAATTAAGTATCGCGCATATGAATAAAGGGAGGGTCTAGACGCCAGTATCTCCATATCATCTGGGAGTACTATTCATTTTGAGTAATGGAAAAAGGCGTTGTAAATTATCTTTATCTTTTTTTGTTGTAGTTTTTTGCTGGCCACAAGTTTGTTACAGTAAAATGTGTGTGAATGGCCTGGATCGGCGGATAGCCAAGAGCCTCCCCGAAGCCGATTGTTAGCTAGCCCAACAAGGAGTCCCGCCCGGCTTACTTTGCTCCAGAGTGCAGTTTATTGTGGTGCCACGGGTACCTCAACATTTTTATTCAGTGTATCGCACATGCCAGCCGACCGTTACAGCGAGAAACCGCTCATTTAGCAGTTCTTTGTTGTTACCAAAGAGAGCAGTATTATAGCCTATTTCTACCAAAGAAATGAAGCTTCCTTTCTTGAAACGACTAGAAATGAAGAAAATGATATCATTTCTGTCATACAAATTGTTGTTGCATTTTGCCCTTCATTTCTGTCATTTCTTAAAAATGATGACATTCCCCACGAATGAATTTTGTATTTTTTAAAAAATTACTCGCTGCTCTCTGTCACTACTCGTTACTCTCTGGAAATAGAAATTGTCATCACCAATAAACTGTTGATTTGAATTTAAAAGGAAGGCGCAATTTTGTTTAAAATATAAATTAGTCAAAAAAGTTGTGACGGTTTTGACATCTTTTGGATAAATATTCCAAAAAGTCCGCGTGAGTTTAAAAGTGGCGCCTGTTATTTAAATCAAACCTTTCAGCAGTTTTTGTTAACCAGGCGTTGTGAGCGTCAAAAAGATGACGATTTGTCAAAGTCAACAGCAAAATTTTAAGAAATGAAAATGATACGATTGATGCCAGTGGAAATGGGCTATAATCCCTCGAAAAATACCACTCCTCTTCTTCCTCTGATATATTCCAGAGCACATCCTTATACACTTCAAAGAGACCACAACAGTTTTGGTCTAATTAAGACTTCTGAAAAACAAAGATATAAAAAAACTTTTAGGACTTGGCTTTACTGTGATTCGAACCCACGACCATACGCACTTAACACGAATGAAATGGCATCTCAACGCACACCACCATCTCTCTTGCTTGTTGCCGCATGTCAAAAATGGTACTTAAATTTTGTCGCTCTCGCTCTCTAATCAAAAATGCTACTTAAATTTTGTCGCTCTTGTTCTCTTATTAATAAAAATGTGATCTCGAAGGGGATTGAAGTAAGCACATTTGGAATGATACAAGATCGAAAGGCTTGGGCCAATCCGTGAAAGCTTAGATTGTGTAGAATATAGATTGTAGAATATACCGCCTCTCTTTACCCTAAGCGTTTCATATATTTCTTTCAGAAAAATAAAGAACAATTTGTTCGGGCTTGACTGGAAAGTTGAACCCGGTACCCTCTGCACTTAACGAACAACGTATGGGATGACGCGCTAGCTCATTCGGCCGTTGCACACATTTGCAGATTCACATCTAGAGGGCTACTTATACTTGGTTTAGCTAACAAGACGTTAAGTTGAAAGAAAAAAAACAAGAGAGAAATCAAAAAAAGAGCCAACTCGCTCTCTTTCTACCGGAAACCGGGTTGGGTGTTATTGTATAAAGCAAAAACTATCCGATTAAGAGCAACTTTACTCATTCTAGGAACATTTGGAACATAAGGTTTCAAGAATTTGCCAACATCTTGTTCTTATTTTAAGTTGAAGGCGACTTAATTTCTGAACAGGATATTTCTTTCTGTGTAGTTTTGTCGTATTGCATGAAAGGTCGGTTGGCCTAATTTGAGGTGAGGTGAGTGCTTCGCAGAAAATTGAGAGATTCTTCGGTCTGTTTTTTGTAAGAGACCTGGCAAGGTTGGTGAGGATCTTTCAGAGCCGTGATGCCTCAGAATTAGATTCAATATTACTACAATAAGGGGCCCAGGAGGGCCCTGGGGTTTGGAAATTGGGGTTTTTTTAAAATAGTTCAATTGATTTACAATCGAAGCTTCTAAACCATGGTGTCTACGTTTATTCCCATCCAGCTTACTTCTTCAAAGTTAACTTCATTCTCCCATGCATGTCAAATGCCACAAACTTTTTATCGAGTAATTGCACTCATACCCACACATATTTGTTTTCCATTGTCCCCATAGTCCCAACACTAATTCGATTTGAGAGCACGCAACTCTCGGTCTTCGTGCGACTCCTCCCGACCCCATTTGACGGTCCCTTCGGTGTAAGCGAGTTCATCCATTAAAGCTGCCACCAAACGTATAGCAAACAATTCCCCTAACTACCCAAATTGATCAATTTCAATTCCCTGCAAATAGCCTGGGCGTGATTTGGATGGGTGGCTGGCTGGCGGTAATGTCACTCCGTAATGCTGGTAATATAAACTTTTTTATACTTTTACGATGCTCGCACTACACAACGCCAGCACGCCAAGCCGCACACTACAAAATTTGTCAGAGCTGAGGTGGCTGGGCGACTAAATTCGAAAATAAGAAGCAAAGTTTGCATTTTAAAATTCAAGTTTCTTCTGTATCAACTTTTGTTTGCTTATCTCAGAAAAAGCTTGCCGTTTTATTCAAACTCAGGATGCGCCCAACACGCATGGGCATCGACTATCTCTTTTATTGGCTCTGGCTGAGCATGCCCGTACGATTTGTGCTCTTCTCGGTTCACGTTTACCTGTTGAATTGGATAGCCCTGCTGCACTTGGTACGCGATGCTCTGATGCTATTGGTCCTTCTGTTGTTTTTCAGCTGTCGATGCGTGCGCTGGCTGAGACATCGGATTGGCGATCTGCCAGTGATTGGGTTTTTCATTAATTCTGTCTTCTGGGAAGTCTTCACTCTCGGATACATTCTGGAGAGACTGGCGCGAACTTTGCTTATTGTAGTGTGGCTGCTTATAAGAATGAGTTACCTATTTCGCATTATCGCAGGCCAGCCACCCTGGGGGATCATGCTGCGACCACGCTGAAGTCCACACTACATTCGAGGAGTGCAATAAACGATAGTCCAGCCGCAAGTGCATGAAATTTAATGCTCTTTCTGAGGGAAAGGGGGTGTCGGCCATTCGCATTCGCTTTTAGCGTACGCAATTACACTTGAAGAAATCCAGGGGATTTCATGCGAAAATCCATTTGTCACCGTGCCGAGTACGTGAGCAGAGCTGACTGCCGCAGTCACAAGGGCCAGCAGTGCGTATAAATGTGTCGCCTGGGTCCTGCGCGTCCTGCCACTGCACACGGAGAGCTGCATTGCCGAGGCTCTATCACAATGACACTTCATTTCAGTTGGCCTCTGCGGCAAGAACTCGTTGCTTTGCCAAAATATGTACATAAGTATGTGTAGGTACTGGTACTGCATTAATACATATGAAGCTACGTCCATTTGGATCTACTAAAGGCATTGCCTGTAGCTGTTAATTTGAGAAAATGCTTTGCTGCACTGGCTTCATTTCGGCTGCCGCTTATCTCTGGCTTACTTGAGCAGACCAAATGCGTTTACGTAATAGAGTTGCATTGCTGGAGGGCATTTTTTATGTTGTTTTATATCTTTACCGTTAGGACCAATGGAAATTTAAGAATGAAGAATTTTACAATCTATATATTTTTTACCCCGCAACTTCGAGTACAATATAAGATCCATTTATGAAGTGCGGAGAGGCAATGTCCACAGAGATACACGGAGAGCTTCGCTCTTTCTGATAAGCTTGGGCTTTATACAAAAAAGTTCACAAAAGATATTTCGTTTTCTTTTGCCACAGATGTATGCACGCAGAAAAAAAGTCCGAGATATCCGGGTGATGAAATCAATCCCAAACGATGTCAGAAGTCGGTCAATCCCGCATTTTCTCAAACCAAGTACGAGAAGGATTGTTTTCAGCTCACACTGGATTAATTTTATCTTGTTATTCGAGCTCGATTTGATCCTTCAGTCGGATCCAATCTAGTAGGTCCAATATTGATTAAAGCTCGATATTCATTCTAGATTTGACCTCGAAGTCGGTTTGATGCTAGTGTACTGGAGATTAAATTGAGCTCGATACTTGAACTACATCCAATCAGAAAAATGATTGCATCAAAAATGACTTGAGATTGACTTTAGCTCGATGTTTAAACTCATTTTGACCTCAAAAAAGCAACTCACAAGAACTCCATGCATTCTTTTTTAACGACCTTTTTCATTATCAAACCAGCAAGTTCTAGCCGGCTTAAGGTCATTAGTTTGCATACAACAGTAAAAGCAGGACACAAACAACATTACAATGTAGGCTGGTCGCTATTGAAGTCTCTTCAATAGACTTGACCTATAGACTGCAATTCAGCTGCTACCTTCTCATGCTGAAATTGCTATAGCTGGTACACAGAAAAAAATAAAATCAGGTATTTCAATATAATATTAGTAACATCAATATTTTCATATCAAAGTGAAACTATTTAATATCAATATGAACCAGTAGTACTACATTGATACTAAATATATTATATTGAAGTGTGAAATGATCAAAGTGATACGAACAATGCCCTAGTGATATGATTTCAGATCAAAGTTGACATCGAAATTCTGAAAGTAGAAAGAGGCACACAGAGTTTCTCAAATCAAAGAGAGACAGCAATAGTCCATCTCGAAAAAAGCAAAAACAATGCTCATTGCTCTGCCGCGGCGAGCGCGAAAACGAGTGCCGGTCGTTTTTTCTTCGTGAACGTTTCGTAGTTGGAGTCGGGTCTGTAGCGAACTTCTAACTTCTTCTTGCGAATTTCGTCATTCTATCTGTGCTGGCGCGGTGAAAGCTAAGTAAAAAAAAAGTGTGAACGGTAAAAGTGAATAAAAAGTGAATTGCATGTGTGTGTTTTGTTGTACTGTTGCTTTACTTGCAAATTTATAAATTGTAAAAAGGCTATTGCCTTTATTCATTCGCTAATAGTGTGTACGATTATATTACACACACTCATACATACATATTGTGCGTGTTTTTTTCACTTTGTGCTCTCTAGGCAGTTGTGAAGTAATGTCTAATTCCAAATTGTTTGTAAACTTTTACATTACTTCACAACTAGGTATGAGGATTTACCGTTTTAGAGTGTTGTAGAAGTGCGTGTTTCAATATTTACATATATACAGTATACATATTTTATGTCCGCGATGCGTTTTTTTCTCTCCTTGAACGTCAAACAGCACACATACATGCATATGCAATGTGTTCGCATTTTTGCATATGCACGAATGTAGGTATATGTGTGCTTGTGTGCTGTTTGACGTTCAAGGGCAGAACAAAAAAGCGCATGCTCAGCCTTTGCTTTGACAGATTTCGCACACATGCACAAAAAAAACTTTTTCGAGTTTAAATATATTAATTTATTATAATTTTCAGATTGAAATGAAAAACATCCAACTCTATGAGCTGATACAAAAACTAAGCATTAAAAAATTGTTGTACGAAAAGTTAATTGGTAAGTTTTGTTTTGAAATAATTATTCTTCTCAATATATTAATTTTAAAATTTTTCTAGAGTGTGGATTTAACTTCGACCGCATTAATTACATTTCTTCCAGCGACAAAGAGCATATTTTTCCAGAATTATAAAAATATAGCTTTTATATTACATACAAATGGTACTACAATAAATAAAAATATTTCTTTGATACTAAAACCATGTCCTACAGGTATTTTGAAAATATAGCTTAGATACTATATTAATATATCATTGATATTAAAGAATATCAAACTGTTGATCTGGAAAAATATCACTTTGATGTGTTCGAAATGTCAAAGTGACATATTCGAACATATCATCTGGGAATTTTTCAGATGAAGGCCGATTTGATACTACGAAATACCAGATTGATACTAAATATCGTGATCTTATTTTTCTGTGTAGGGAATTCAAAGGCAACGGTTAGTGTAAAAAACCCAAACCACCAATGACTCCTAAGCTGTCAGAGAAATGTGACTACCCATTTAGCCTGAGAGAACTTTTCTCTCTCTGTTTCAAACTTGCTCTCGGTTTCTTATTGCTCTTTCGATTTAACAGTGGAATTCCGCACTTACTTCAATCTGGAGTCTGGATCATTTGATTTTCAAGAATGATCCGTACTTCAAATAAGCATTTTCTGATTAATCCAAGCCTTTTAGGATGGGTCTAATCCTTTCGAACTTGATTAAAGTAGAATCTACTTACGACTAGTACTTACAGTTTTAATTCGAAGGTCGAGAATCATTTTTTTGAGCTAGATTTTAGCTCACCTTTTTATACACTTGAAAAGTGTTTTATAGTTTTGCCCAGGAGTTTGACACACATAGTAGGAATCATAAAGTATATATATTCTTGATCAGCATGACGAGCTGAGTCAATTTAGCTTTGTCCGTCCGTCTGTCTGTTTCTACACGAACTAGTACCTCACCGAGCAAATCGGATGACTACTTCTTGTAGCTGCCATAGAAATGTTCGGTCGGAAAATGGGTTTTAGGGAGCAAAACTTTTTTGTTTTCAATATTAGCGCTCTTAAGATCGGGCATTATTAATATTATCTATTTTTAAGCTGGTCTGCGAAGTTTGGTCAAAATCGCTGACCGTTGAAGTGAACTTTTCAAGTGCGTTGCTTTCTCCTTTTTCTGTGTACCTGGTGTTCCTCTAGTTTATTGGTCCGGTTCCCAGGCCTTTATGGGTGTCGAACTGTGTACTACCAAGGATTTATAGATATAGCAGATGACGCATTTGAAACAAAAAATGAATTTCTTGGGAGCTGACATTGGATCTCAATTTTAGCTTCTAGCTGCCTTTACTAGGAATGTATTGAAATTTAGCAATATGTTTTAATATATGTGTGTTGGCTGAGAGCAAAGATTTATAGATATTATAAATGACGCATTTGAAAGAATACACGATTTTTCATGGGAGCTGACACTTAATCCCAAAAATATAAAAAGAAAATGTTTCTATGAGATGCGGTATCTATACATGTATTGTCGTTGGTACTACATAGTAGTTTATCTAGTAAAATACTGTTCCACAGCATTTTTCCTCGCTTCGGTCTCGTTTTCATTGTCTCTATTCCGAATGAAACGAAAAGTTACCGTGGAAGTGGACTTGTGAACACTCCTAATTATATACTTTATGGAGGCCTGTTTACGTTCCGAATTTAATTTTTTTTTAATTTTATAATTTCTTAAGTGAATATGTAACTTTTCGTACCCTTGCGAAATTTAATTCCTAAAAAAAACGAATATTTTAATTCGGATATTAGAAAACACTGCATTGGGCATGAACGACAACGATATGTCGTATTGCCAAATCGAACGAAAGGAATACGTACCGTGATGCCTCATGCCTCAACGGTAAGTTTTGTACAGGAAAATAATCTGCCGGTTTAAGTAAGATTAATGTGAAAAAGCACTAAAAAATATTGAGAATAACGTTCCGTACAGGAAATGGAATATTCACACCAATCAATTAGCAACTTTCTAGGAAGAAATGCAATCTGATGACAGATATATAAAATTGGGCAATTTCAGAAGTATAAGATCACATGTTTTTAAATGGCTGAGGAATCAATCCTAAGGACTACATAATTCCGGCATCCTAAGGCTTAAAACTCAGTCAGTGAACTAAACCAAACCGAACCGTTTCTCGTTGTGGTTTTCGGTTCAGTTCAGCCTTTCGATTAGGTTATTAGGAATTATAATTAGGAACCGGTTTGCATCCCTGGTTACACCCATTTGCACGACTTAAGTGTACCCACTTTACTCTTCGAATAGCGGGTACAAAATAATCCTTATTAGTGACTGCTTTCATTTCACACCTACGGTAAACTGAAATGCTGCTAGAGCAAAGTACGCGCGTGTTTAAGCTTTTAAAAACTCTTCAATTAGCTGGCAAATAGTTAAAATGTGGCCTTTTGAAGCTTACAACACATTTACAAATAGAATTACAAAAATGTTGAGCGCATTAACTTTAATTGAAAAGTATTCTTAATTAATAAAATTTCAACATGTTGGCGCTTACCGCTGCACGTAAGCTTACCAACAACAAAAACAACAACCACAACTTAAATTCAATAACAATATTATGTCCAGTACAAACAACAGCCATAGAGAGCAGAAGGAAGGGAATTAAATGCTATACGTTTACACATGCTCATATCGCATTGAACTGTCAGACAACAAAAAAAAAAGGTTAATTGACCAACAAATAACTTAATTAAATCAAATGAAAATTAAACAATTTAATTATTAATGAGGTTCGCTGGTTTTGACCTCGTTTCAATTATGAATAAAAACAATCTGAACGACAACAATGGGGACAAGCAGTAAGCAATTTACGAGTGACCGATTGGGTGGAGGTCGATCCGCTCATTTGGAAAAGTAGCGCTACCGACAGCTCCATAAAAAATTTCGAAATACCTTATTTCTTTGGAAGGGGTTGGCTCGTTGGGCGTACGTTACCCGTACGAATAATGTACATTTTTCAATGAATGATGGTGGAATTTGTTAGTTTCAAACCCACTTAATTGTCATTTAAGCAATTAATTTAATTAAATATTTACAACTTTGTATTCTCAATCAATATGTTGATCAATACTATGAAATTTAAAACTTAATTATTTCGCTGGACCCTCCATTAGGTTTGTTTCCAAGAAATCGATTGACTCAGTTTTTAATCATCTGTATAAAGCTTGCCACTATGCTTTTTTATATATATCGACAGCTTGCAACACCATTTAGCGAAAGGGGGGAGCTGTAACCACAAGATTCTTGTCATCTTGTTGAAAGTCGATGTCTGGGACGATACTCTCAATATTCTGTACGATATGTAGATTGAAAGGAGCACTTTTACAAGAATGTTTAAAGTTTTAAAATTTTTTCTAGGAACTTACTTTCGAAGATGTACAAAAAGTCACGAATTATCTATATAAAACGGCAACGGATGTTTTTAAAATTTATAATCAATTGAGAGTGAACCGAGAACGTGGACCAGCTAGCTGCAGAAACCATGTAATGAACTGAAGTGACGGTTCATAAACTGTGTGATCAACTGATCCTTACCAGTCCATATATCCTAGAGAATCGATGGTACGACACGGTCAAAACTTCTTTACACTCGAAACTCTCATCATTAACTGAACAGACCAGCGATGGGCACCAGTACACCCTGGGGGGCGAAGACATTTTGCTATTTACACATATACGAGCCGAACGCATGCCGAAGCTGAGACCAAGAGAGTAAACTGCCTTTCGGTCGCTGGCTAGCGTTTGAAGAAGCACATTTTGGCTTCGCTCTCTCGGTGACCAACGCTGTTCTGTCATGGTCGTATGTGAAAAGAAGCCTGCTTGACGTGTGACATTTAGTGTTTGGTTTCTGGTGCATATACATCAGTACCGTATCAAAATAAAGTTCTTGCGCTGGCACAAATAGTCGGAAAGCAACAAAACAGAAGAGGCGGACTGTTATCTCACTCACGTTCTCTGCGAATGCGTTGAGATCTACACTTACCAGTTTCTTATAATGATTTCAGTTTGAACAAGATCCGCGTGGACACGAAGCATGCAGAGGTAGAGAAAAGTGTTTCCCATACTTAATTGCGAGAGTTCTGGTCTCCTGGTCTGGTCCAACAAGATTAACGCACTGCATCCGGTAGGGTACAGCCAGGGCATACGCGAGTAGGCGCGTTCCAACCAAGCAAGGCTTGGAATGACTCCCGGTCACTGGGATGGCCCCCACGGGCAAAGCTCGAGACGAACCGTACACAGAAAAAAAGGCAAGCTAAAATCAAGTCCAAAAAGATTGATTTGATCTCAACGTTCGGATAGAAATTTCAGGTACGAGTCGTACTAGATTCTACTTGAATCAAGTTCGAAAGGATTGGAATATTCCCAATAGGCTTGGATCAATCCGAAAATGCTCATTTGAAGTTCGGATCCTACTTAAATATCAAATGATTCTGACTCGAGATTGAAGTAAGTAAGGAATTCCACTGTCAAAGCGAAAGTGCGAAAAGAAATCGAGAGCAAGTTCGAAACTGAAAGAGAAAAGCTCTCTCAGGCTGAATGGGTACATGCTGTGCTATGCTGTCGTTCAGTTTTAACGTAGAAGCCGTCTTTGTGATGGCATTTGTTAAGACACACTATTGTACATTCGCAATGCTTGAGGACTGCAGATGTGGACCCCCCTGAAATATTTGTTTTTTAAGTCTTTAAATCTTTGAGTTTAAACAACAAGCTTAAGTCAATCTCAGTTATTTTTGATGCAATCCTATTTTGGATTGAATGTAGTTCGAGCATCGAGCTCAGGTATTTTTGCACCAAGCCGACTTCAAGATCAAATTAAGTAGGAATATCGAGCTTAATTCAATATCGGACCTTCTTCATTGGATACGACTGAGGGATCAAATCGAGCTCGAATAACAAGATAAAATCAATAGAGTGTGAGCTAAAGTAGGAATAAAGACAGGAATTCTGGGATTGAAAATTCTGTACTCAAATCAATCCTTCTCGCACTTGGTTTGAGAAAGTCCGGGCTTGACCGACTTCTGACATCGTTTGGGATTGATTTTAGCCCGGATTTCTCTGACTTTTTTTATGTGTACCGGCTCCTAGCCCGATTCACCAAGATCGACGCACCGAATAAGGAAGAAAACACCACGGCACACGAGCAAGACGACTCAGCCTACTGGAATGGAGACCATCGCCCGATAGAAGCACCTGTAAATTAAGCTAATACCCACGAACAACTCGGCGTCTACTTATTTAGGTGGGTGAACGATTTCAGCAAACAGATGAACCAAGCGTCGAAAAGAGATCGTAAGAATGTTTTAATTTTAATGGCAGAAAAAATATTAAGCTGTAAAAATCTCGAATTAAAATGATACTAAAAATTTGACAACTGAAATATTAAATTGATATGAGCCAGTATCATATTTATATTAAACAAGTGAGAAAGTCGGTCAAGCCCGACTATAAGATACACTGTACCAGTTAATGCCGTAGCTCGCATTTGCTCGCTCGTTATTCGCGCTACAAGCTTTATACGCTGTTTTACGCGTTCTATGCGTTATACGCTGTTATACGCGTTATACGCTGTTTTACGCGTT
This sequence comes from Lordiphosa magnipectinata, assembly GCA_037044535.1. NCBI lineage: Eukaryota > Metazoa > Arthropoda > Insecta > Diptera > Drosophilidae > Lordiphosa > Lordiphosa magnipectinata. The sequence goes on along the minus strand of JBAMBO010000924.1, from coordinate 251,408 downwards.
CTATGCGTTATACGCTGCTAAACGAGTTATACGCTGTTATATGCTCATCTCTAAGTTTCTCTCCCTCTTTATCCCCCAAAGATTGTGTTTGTTTGAACACAGCGCTGGTTGGCTGGAAGTGGGGTGGTGGGGGGTGCCGGTTAACATTTTTTTGCTCATAACTTGTGTATTGTTCATCCGATCTTTATCATTCTTTCAGCAAATCGTTAAATAATTTTGATTACTAGATATCTCTATAATGTACGAACCACCTATCATCAAAACTGTGGGAGATATGACGTTTTTTTCCAGATTGCGGGTGCTTGATCTGCCTGCAAGTATAAGAAATATATGTCCCATACATGTCAAACCTCTATCTCTTACCATCTCTGAGATTTCTACGTTCATACAAACTGACAGACGGACATGGCTATATCAACACGGCTGTCGATGCTGATCAAGAATATATATACTTTATAAGGTCGGAGATGATTCCTCCTGGCTGTTACATACGTTTGCACAAACTTAATATACTCTGTGTACCTTTGGTACAGAGTATAAAAATAGAGAAGACAAAGAGAAATTTATATTCAATATTTTCAAATCGAACCATTAACAGTTTAATATTGATGACAACTATTTTTGAGTGTAGCTTGTTTGTGTTTTAGCTAATCGATTACAAAACAAACGCAAAGGGGCGAACAAAGGGTGTCTATCAGCGGTGTCACATAAATCTCTAGAGGATTCATCTTCGGTTGGTTTGCAAATTGCTCGTCACAGAACTTTAAGAGATTTCATTTTCTTATTTGAAAATCTAGTTAGAACAGAAGCTGTTCCAATTGAAGTATCATCCCTAAAAACAGGGCTGCATCTCCCGCAAAAAAAATTCCCTTATTTTAGTTAAGGGGTAATTTGATGTTCAAGTGATATCTATTGATTATGTTAAATGTTTTATGATGCATTTTTAAATTATAATTCAAATTTAAAAATTTGAAATTTCATACTCTGCAAAAATAAAATGCGAAATTTAAAAATGTGTTGGCGCCACTCATGAAGTATAACTTGCCAGGCCTTAGTCAGCTGGATGTCACATTGAGGGCGTCGCAACCTGTAGATGGCGCCACGTGAGTTGGTTTCTTTTGACTAATATGAAAGACTTTGGTTGGTTTTGCGAATAATAATTAAAATGCAAATTTCAATGTTTAAACTAATCAAATAATTTATTCATTTGATGCAACATATCCAGAAAAAAAATGTTGTATACATTTCCAAAACTAATTTTACTTGTCAAAATTGTTTGGGTGCTGAATTTTGCTAAATCTCCTAACAAAACACGAGAGATTCGAAACCAATCGTAAGTGATTTCTGTGACACCGAGAATTGGTTTTGGGTTGGAATTTGGTTGGAAGAGATTTCTGTGACACCGCTGAATAGTTTGTTATGGCAGCATAACTTGCTGGAATACGGCCAATTTGTTATCGTTTGTCATATAAACTTACATAATTCTGTGGGCAAAAACACTGGGAATTTATTTGTTAATCGAAAAATCTTTATTTATTCTTGAACGAACAATTTTTTCTGAATTGAGATCTTACCTGTTTATGACATATTTTAAAACGAACCGCACCTAACGGTATCGAGCGGCTATTTGTGCTCGAAAATCTAAAGAAAAAGGTTGGGCTTGGTCCAATTTTGTTTTTTTTTGATGAAGCTCATTCGGGTGATGTTTAAGTGAGAAAGGCTGTACATCAGTCAGGTTAGTTGAATCACCTCAAGCAGAGCTTCTCACCACACTTTTGTGAAATTAATGTTATAAAGTAGTGACTTCTCCTGCGTCAACAAGTTTTGATAACTGAAACAAGAAATTTTTCGTTTGGGATTTTTTCTCGGTTTATAGAATCTACATACATTTATACTGAGAATTTGAGCTATTCGATTTTTATCTAGGAGGTAAATTTCAATTACATGGCTTTAGTATAAAAAGTTCGGAAATTCGGCCAGAGGAACAGGCATTATAATTTATTAAGTGTGAACGACTAAGCCATGCTGTGAACTGAACCGCTGATTTAATCTATTCCGAACTACTTCAGTTTAAGGTTTGTATCTGTTTCTTAATAGTATTTAACACCAGGATGTGGATCGAGCCTTGGTTCTTAATCGATTAAACATTTTTTTTGCTATTTTTCGATCACAGACTCCATTTTTTAAACACGATGTTTTGAAGTCAAGAGAGTTCGTCTCTTCAGATACAAAACGCCGACCCATGCCGGTTCTTTAGCTACCGATATTCATCTTAATTCCTGATATCTATTCAGCTTTAAAAAAAAGGATACAAAAATACTTAAATTATAAAAATGACCTCATCAATACAATTATTAAGCACTTCAAAAAATAACAATTAAATCAAAACGGCAACCCAAAGAGCAACAATTAACAATTGAAAAGTGCCATTGAAACTAAATAATGTTAATATTGTTGTTGTTCCTGCTGCTGCTGTCGCTCCGGTATTTATTGATTGTACCTGCGCAATAACAACAGCAGGCAAATGGAAACCATTTACAGCTTAAAAATATTTAATTACCGTCGCCAGCTTTTCCGAAACGTGGGGGAGATTTTCAGGTCCTGCCAGCCACCAAATTGCAATTAATCTTCTTTTAACAGCAAACTTTTGATCCGCTTTATTTGCATTTCACTGCGGCACACAAACAAAAACAAAAATGCTTGTCATAAAAAAATTATCAAGGGTTAAAAATTATGTTACGCGTTTCATTTTGGTGGCAGTGAAATGATTTATGCAAAATCTGTGCCCCCGAGCCCAGGAGAACCAACAGCAAAATGAATATAAATTGTGCCATTTCATGTCCTTCTTCTTTTTTCGGTTCTTCTCCCAAAACTTAGCTCAACTTTTTATGTCCGGTAAATTAATTTAAAAGTATCTTACAATAAATACAAGTACAACAATAACAACTGCAAAGGGTCGGGCCACACTGCACATTATTTATAATCTCACATTGAACGGATCTGTCGGCTGGGCATTAACCCAAGATTATTTTCCGATAACCCAAGTAGCCCGGATAATAGGATCCGCCATAGCTGTAGTAGGGCGCCGAGTTGTAGTAGCCGTAGCCGGGATATGACCAGGAGTAGCCGCCACCCCACCCGGCAAAGGGATAACCAGAGATGCCAGCACCAAACCAAAGACCACGCGCCCGACGCTCTCCCCGATCCGCCTCATCATGCGCCAAAGAGCCGCCAATTTCCTGCTCCAATGACAGCAAATCCGTTTTTACAACGCCAACTGGTGCCACTTCCTTGTCAACAGCTGCGGCGATGACGCCAACAACCGCCGCTTCAGTCAAGTGCGTGCCCATCACCACCACCAGCAGCAGCATCGGCGCCATAGTTAAATATTTCATTTGCATTGAAAATATATTTTGTATTTATATTTAATTCAATTTTCCACCGCGCCGATAAGTCTCGGCTTCAATGTTTCAGGCACAACTGCAGAACAGAGAGTCGGCAATTTTTGCTATTTATATTCCAATTTGATTTAATTTCCGTTCCCTGGAGTTTGGTTTAAAGCCTGCTAATTGTAGCGAATACAAATTGTTATAATGACCAAAACAAAAAAATTAAACGAAAAATGTGCTAGCAAAGTAGAAGCATTAGGCCAATCAATGTGAAAACCAAATCCCAATTTGAATAGAGTTGTCCGAATCGAAACATTAATGCTCTTTGATTGGTCTGTCTGCTATTGTATTTCGACAAAACAAAGGGTATTAAAAGCGGCTTTAGTAGAAGAATTACACACTTACAACAAAATGTAATTTAATGGGTTTTAAATTCATAGAAAATCTATTGTGAAATAAACAAAAAACAAGAATGTTTTTAATAAAAACTTATTTTGTACCTGTTACGAATTAAGTGTGTCGGCACAAAGATAAACAATTGAGAAATTAACTGAGCGGATCGAAAATTATTCGTAAGAATTCGGAAAATATTTAATGAGAAGCTTTTTTGAAAAGCATGACGATTTGAGTTGGTTTCTGAATTGCAAGTAAAACGTAAAGAGCTCTCTTGCTCATCAACACAAGCACACTTTTTTGGCCTCTCCATTTGGCCAGCACTGCTTTACACTGCCCAAAGGGCCACAAGACGAGCTTCTCTCAATCTCTTGGCGTGTGTGCTTATAATTTTCGCACAAGAGAAAGGGACTTACAGTATAACACCGAATACGAACGGCAAAGTTTGAGAAGCTTTTTCATGGTTAGTTACTTCATAGCTGGCGGCAAAAGCGACGGCACAGCAGGCTGACACACTACCTGCTGCACCACACCCGGCCACAGCTGCCATAGGAACAATCGGTCGCACAACTAGTTTTAGTAAGAAATAGAGTAAAATAGAGGCCTGTTTGTTATATGGCAACTACACGATGTATTCATCAGATTTTGACCAAACTTCCCACAATTGTGTGGGAAAGCCGTCTTTTAAATAGATTTTCTTACAAGAACTACTTTTTCGACCGATTTTTCCAATGACAGCTATAAGCTATAGTCATACGATTTAGATCAAACCTAACAGAATTGTGTAGTAGCATATAATATTGATCGAAACAAGTTTGGGAGCGATAGCATGGAAAACAAAAAAGTTGTTTCTTCTAAGACTTTTTTCAGAACTGTATTTTGTAATGCAGCTATACTATATATTTGACCGATTTTCTCCAACTTGGTAGAATCGTGTAAATGCATAGAAAACTTATAAATAGGAGCTCGTCAGCTCGTAACAGGGAGAAAGAACCATTTCCGACCCTATAAAGTATTTATATTCTTGATCAGCATCAACAGCCCAGTCGATATAGCCATGTCCGTCTGTCAGTCCGTCTGTATGAACGCACAGATCTCAGAGATGGTAAGAGATAGAGATTTGACATGTACGGGAATATACTTTTTATAGTTGCCCTCTCCCGCCCGCGCATCACCCGTCAGCAAATGCGAACTGCGGCATTAAGGGTACAGCGTATGTTATAGTTTCTTTCATGTTTTGAATTAAAATCAAGGAATCAAACTTAAACCAGAACCGGAACCGTTTACCGAATAGAACCGATTGAAACTCAGAACCAGAGCCGGAACCGATATTTTTAATTTGTGGTGTACCGGTATTCGGGAACCTATAATTTTGGAACCGAAAAGAACCTAAACATTGTACCGGTACAGTATAGGTTCTGTGTGCAACAACTAGACCGCAAAGCGAGCACTTAGTTTTGAAAGTAATGTTACGTGATTTGGCTAAATTTTAAATTCCTATGTGGTATTTCTCGGACATATTATAATACCCACCCAGCAAAATAAATTAGTTTCTCATCAACCCTATACAATATTCTTTAAAATTCTCAATATATGATGATATGTATATGATGTCTAACGATCTTCGATATCGTCTGCAGGACAACTTAGATATGTCGTTCTTGTTGAAACGTGAAAATTAACCATTAAAATGATATAACAACATATTCTCGGAGAGTATAAAAGCTATCAATATGCAAAATTATACACAATATAGAAAAAGATATAGAGAATATTTCTGCATTATAAACTCAAATATAGTGATCTTTTAATTCTGTTCTTCCAGATAGCTGTTATGTGATAAACTTACAAATTTACTCTGATAATTGTTAATTTATGTAACAGATAGCTCCATGTATAGGATGTAAAATCAGGCCTTAAAGTACAATACAAACAGTTCAGTATAGCTTCACATATACGATTGATGACACAATCCAGGTTTTTCTAAACTTGATGTAAGAGTGTTAAGGGCCGTTTTCTCATGTTGGTGTTTTTGCAAATATAGGTTGATTTGCTGCATTTGCTTTGCTCATGTACAATGCTAACCATCTAGATGAATTTCGTAGCAATCTAATACAATTTAAAATTTTGAATGTATTCGCGCATATGGTCACACTGAAATATATTTGTAAACTGCTAAAAACAGAAAAGTCTGAATTGTTATTAAGTAAACCAAAAATGTAAAATACTGGATGTGCCTTTTATATACAAGAACACCTGCAGACATTGCTGAAATTACTGATGCACATTCTGATTCCCCTAGTTCATTGCTTAAGCTAAGTTTACACATCCAAATAATTTGGCTAAATTTTGATAAAAATAGCCATGATTAAAGATTTTACAGGATTAAAAACTTAAACTATGGTTCCACGCAATAAATACGCAAATAATTTGATCAAATATGGCCGGAAAGTTCCACAATTTGGCATATATTGCCCAATTTTCATGAAAATTTGACCAAATTATTTGCCTGTGTGAACATAGCTTTCGACCTACTGCTTAATCTCCCATCATAGTAACAAGTCGTTCCAAAAGAAAAACCTTCTCCTCCTCTGTAAAATTTTTGCTTTAATTTTTAAAATTGGCGCGCAATAAAAAAAAAAATAAATCTGCCGAGTGCAGAGGTGCTGCCAACCTAGTATTAGACCATTCCAGCCCTCCCGGTGTGACCTACATGAGACAACCAATTGCACAAAAACCATCTAGATGCAAAATCTAGATGGATTTCGATTTGAGCAAAAACATGAATATGAGAAAACGGCCCTAAGTGTTATAGGAGCAATCAAAAGATCTTTTTGCTGTTCCAGCTACCCAAGTAAGCGTATAACGACTATTTTTCGGGCTGAAGTTTATTAATTCTTATTATTATTTATTACAACTTATTATTAAACATTTTTTTTGTTTTCAAGTAAATCGTTCTTAAGGTCGGTGATTATTAATATTAAACGCTTTCAAACTAATTTGAATAATTTTGTCGAAATCGGATGACTTTATCTTAAGGCTGCCATAGGACTGATCGTTTGGAAAATGAGTCTTAGTGAGAAAAACTTTTTTGTTTTCGATTTTATCGTTCTAATGTGTTGAAATGTTTTCAAAAATGTTCGCGAAATTTGGTCGAAATCAGATGTTCATATGTCGGAAAATGGGTTTTAGTTACAAAAGTTATTGATTTTTATGTAAGCGTTCATAACTCTGTTATTTCAAAAACAGCATTTGCTAGGGTATAAAAACTTCGGCACAGACGAAGTTAGCTTGGCCTTCTCGTTATCTTATTTATTAAATTATTTCTTTTACATAAAGTCAAGTTTTTTAGATTTTTTGCTCTGTTTATCTACGATTTGTGCCCTGTAATTCCAATTTTTGTACTCAATGGGAGGGAGTAATCTCCTTAATCCCCCCTATCCACGCCACTGCGTCTCCATTGAATAATCGGATAAACGCAAAACCAATAGCAGATAAAAAAAATATGAATTTAATCATACAATGAATACAAACTTGAAAATATTTTATAGAAACTACACTCAGAAAAAAGTGTTTCCTAAAATTTTAGGAAACTGGTTTTTATTACCTAAAATTTTATTTCTAGGCAACAATGGCCTTAAAAATGGTAAATTTAGCCTAGAATTGTAAATTTTAGGTAAAATAAATTTAGGAATTTATATGTTTAAAAATAGGTCAATTGGCTAAAAATATATTTTGAATTACCAAACGGACAAATTTTATATTGTTTCCGGGTAAAATTGGTTAAGGCAAGTGGCTTCTACATATGAAGAGGATACAACACTAAAGTTATGTCAGTGGGGGAAAGGGTTATGTATGGGGAAATAGGATTACCCAGAAATAAAGCAAATGAAATACAGAGTAGTATTTCCAAATTCATAACATTTCCAATTAAGATCGAACTAACTAATATATTAGCAGACTTGAGATCTGGTATCACAAATGCTGACTCAATTGAAAAGTTAATCAAGTTTTGTGAGGACCCCTTTAAAAAATTCAATTCAGAATACCTTCTTATTAAATATCTTACCGATATTAATCTGTGGCAACCGCCAGATGTAATAACAATTGACAATTCAATAAGGCCCACAAGGAACAAAAATAAACTAAGCCTAGATTCAAACCAAGCTAAAGGAGTTTTATTTCCCATTAAATTTTATCTAAAAAAGTTTTTTGAGCTGCCAAATGTGTACAATGATTTCGTAGCAAATTTCTTTGAGTCAAAAGAACAAAAAAGCTTAAAAAATTTTATAAATGGTCACATTTGGAAGCTGAGAATGTTAACAGATTTGGAAAATTCTTTTCGTCTACCCATATTTTTGTATTTTGACGATTTAGAAACAAACAATCCTTTGGGAAACCACATTTTGCCTATTTTAGCTGCATATATTTCATTGCCGACAGCTCCACTGAATTATCGCGAAATATTTATAGCCGCCTTATTTGAGTCGAAAGATGTTAAGGAATTTGGAAATAATCGTGTTTTTTACAAGCTAATTGATGTGTTAAATGATCTTAATGAAAATGGGATAGTAATAAACACGCAACAAGGAAACGTTCGATTGTATTTTAGCTTAGGTTTGGTAATCGGGGACAATTTGGCTTTAAACTACGTGCTTGGTTTCGCTAGATCTTTTTCTAGCAATTATTTTTGCAGATTTTGCAAAATATCTAAGGAAGAATCTCATTGTTCTTGTATAGTGGATCCAAAACATTTGAGAACTAAAGCTAATTATTTAGAAGATTGTAGAGAATCGAACGTTTCAGTTTCTGGCGTGCGAGAAGCTTCCATTTTCAATAAAGTTCACAATTTTTCGGTGTTAGAAAATTATTCATTCATTAGGCATTCTTAACTACGATATTTCCCAAATAATACTACATTTTATAAAAGAAAATGTGTTTGATTTAGACTTTCTTAATTTACGCAAGCAAAATTTCGATTATGGAGAGACTGAAATAGGCAATTTATCTTCAAAAATTAGTATTTTGAATCTTAAAGGTCTAAAATTAAAAATGTCAGCGCGTGAAATGGTTACATTCGTTCATTATTTTCCACTCATGGTTGGAGATAAGATTCCCTACGACAACAAAGTTTGGAGTTTTTTCTTCAATTTGTCTGAGCTTTTGGACTTACTTCTTTTATTTGAATATACGAAGCGTGACATTATAAACCTAGAGAGTCATATAGTCATATATCAGTCATATATCACAACAAACAATACGTTGAATTATTTAACGACACTCTTAAACCAAAACACCATTTTCTTAACCAATATTCTTAAATTGTCAAAATGTCCGGGCCTTTACGCCATCTGTGGACTTTTCCATTTGAGTCGAAGCACAGGGAACTTAAAGCCTATTGTAAAAATATAAACAGCAGAGTAATTTAACACACTCATTGGCTGTTAAGTTTAATTTTAATTTTGCCAACAAAATTCTTAATCATGCTAAAGTAAGCATAAAGTTTAGCAAAGCAACATGTCTCTTTGAAAGTTCAACGTATTTTGACCAATTTAAGATAAGTTTTCCTGAACATGACATATCCTCAGCTAGATGCTATTTATATGTAAGCAAATTTGGATACACTTTTAAGCGTGGCTACATTATTTTTTTCACTAAGCCAGAATTTTCATCATTAGTTATAAAAGAAGTTGTTCTGAATAAAGAAAAAGTATTTTTGTTTTGCCAAGAAATGGAAACAAAATTTTGCAAGCACTATAATAGTTATCAAATAATTAGTTACGGTAACTATAAATTAATAAATTTAATTAATATAAATAACCCTCCTATTCATACTCATAAGATAAATTCATTTATATTTGTTAAACCTAAGTTAATTTAGTATAAATTAAAATAAAAGAATAATGTATCTAAAATATATGGTTTCTTTTTGGGATCAAAGATTACCTACAAATTTAGGTAATTATGGACAAACTTTAATGAGCTTTATTGCCTATAAATGAAGGCGTTGAGGGACTTTTTTCAAGGAAGTTATTACCTTAAATAACTGGCTACATTCTAGGCCACATATTTCAAAAAAAAATATAGACTCAATTTTAGGTCAATATAAACTCGATTTTAGGCATATATGCCCCATAAACCGAAAAAAAAATTTAGGTAATGCCTCTCCTTAATTTTAGTCCAAAATTCTTTGGACGTTAGTTTAGGCAAAATTGCTTAAAATTTTAGGCAATTTTGGGCCATTTTAGGTCATTTATTTTTCTGGGTGTAGCTGCGAATACAATTGAACGTTGCTGTATTTCTCTTCCAGATACCTGCTACGTGTCAGATAAGCTCACAATTAACTTTGCTATTTGTAAGTTTATGTGACATATTGCTCTATGTAGGAGATGCGAAATCGGACCTATGATTAGTAGGTTTCAATTCGCTTAACTCTCGCTATCTGATCTAGTAATTGTATACTGTTTGCTTATTTAAAACAAATTTTGGAATTTTCAGTCGATGGGCTAAATATGCTGGGAAACTTTTGTTGCACAAAAGTTATACCTAAATGATACTTAAACATCATTTTATGAAAATTATTAAGTGACCGAATTTCTTATGTTTCCACTCACCTTAGTCAGGTTTTCGGTCTAGTCAATTTATTAAAGCATGAATGACACTTTGTTGTGGTACGTACGCCTGGCATTTTCGACAGACCTTGAGTCCCTTTTTACGTACGCACTTCAATATGTTGGCTGGGTGGTATGCTCGTTGGTTGCCAATTGACACATTTCATGTTCAAATATGCGTAAATAACAATTATTGTAATTTTTCTCTCTGTCACTGGATGCGAGACAAAGCGCAGACTTGTGACAATCTGGCGACAACACCAGAGCGTGACCTTAACCGGGAGTGTGAACCTTGAACTTGACTGACAGGGGCACGAGAGCGCGCGGCGTCTGCACGCTTCCCTTTTTTTTCTTGTCTTGATTTTTGGTGCTGATGTGTGTGAGTGTGTTGCCAATGTGTCAACATTTTAGATTGCCTTGCATGATTTTGCAAGAAAAATGAAGACAATAGTTGAGTTTTACACTCTCCACTCGACTCCATGTCAACAGCTACAGCAAAAAAACAAAAGGAAATACTGGCAGCAACAACAAGTACCGCTGTCAGCATGTCACGCGATTTGTTGGCTTGAACAAGCATGAAATGAATATATTTGTCATAAAAGAAAGTCATAACGCCTTTTGTCGGTGTCGTCGAGTTGCCTTTTCCTCTCTATAATACTTATGTGACATAAACACAAGCATTAACCAATTACGAGGCTCGACTAATTGATACTCAGCCGGATCGAAACTATAGAAATTGGGCTGAACGCCACGCATCTTAATTCAATTTGCACACAAACACAAGTAGACGATAAACAGAGGCCCACAGATAACTTCAACAACTTTTCGCGAGGGAATCGCGTCTTGCGACTTTGGTATGTGTGTGTATGTGTGTCTGTAAACAAATGACTCGAACGAAATTTATAAGCAAAGTTTAGTGGAACGCAGTGGCGCAAGTTGATAAGGGTTCCCAGTAACTAAGTAAGTAGTGCTCACCAACTTTGGTTGCATGAAGTGCTCAGGCGATGCCCACCAAGAGATACGGCCAAGCCAAGACATACTTGTGGTCTCTCAAGTTCAACAAAGAGGCCAATAAGCCAAGGCAAACAAGGCAAATGTATTAATTTACGGAAAGCCAAATTCAAAGTTTGGGTGGAGTTAATTAAATGCATTGCCACTGGGGTGTTTAACTCAAACAAAAACTAATGATAAGAAAGGGTCAAGAAATCAATTGAATGGAATGTAGAGCATCTAGGCGTATCCCTTTAATTTGGTCAAGAAAACCGCCGCCTTAAAGTTGCCTTGAATTTGTAAGTAAGCTGGTTAGAAGATCAAAGAGAGTAATTAATCCATCAGTTGATTGGTGGTTAGGTTTCTAGAAAAATGGTCACTTTTCTAAGTTTTTGTAAAATTTATCGACATTGCAGGTATCTCTCATAATCATGACATGGGTGAAGAGTCTTCCGAAAGTCGAAAAACAGACCAATGAAGGGGTCACCCGAAGGAGTGTTTGGCTATAAAAAGTGTGGGTACGAGGACTACATTGAGAAAAAATACTATGTTAAACAAAGATTATACACTCAGTGCAAAAATACAGAATTTCACTCTTGAATCAAGAGCATACGTTCTCAAAAGTACGGTAAGAGTAAATTTTTTATCCAAAAGTGCATTTTTGATTCCGACATTCTTGATTCAAGAGTTTCAGTACTGGATCCAAGTACGAATAATTCTCAAAATAAAAGACAACTAGAATATTTGAAGGGGGGGAATTAACATCAGACCTTTAACACATCCCCTCACTTTGCAACCTCGTGGATGGATTATTCACAAATTGAAGATTTCCTTTTGCATTTATTTGGCCCGTAGCCAGCAATTTACGGCCATGAGGGTAGGTTTCCGGAATTTATACAAATTTTTCAAAGAGCTTACAAATCAAATTTCTTAAATATCGGTTTTAAAATAAAATTTCCATTCTCCGTTCTTGTGGGTGAATTTTTCTAAATTAGAAATTTATAAATACCCTTCCTTTCACAAATGACAACGAGAGCGTAAGTTAAAGTGGGCCTGCACGACTTGTATATACCCGTTACTCATGGGAAGAAATGATTAATACCATTCCAATGTCCCTGAGGGGGGCAGCCGAAAAGTATTGCGACATTTTTTAACTCGGCTATTTAAAAACCGATCTTTATGAAAAGTTGAGATATTATAGATCTTGCGAAGTTAAATGTAAGTTTAAAATTTGAGATCGAAATTTCTGAATACAGATTCATTCGCGTTCAGCACTCGAAAATCATCTAGATTCACCACCAACCCTTTAATATTCTGGGAAAAGTCTACTTTTGTTGCCTAGTGCTATTAAATATTGAGCGATTTGGTATAAGTATTAGGGTCCTCTGCGTAGGTGAAGAGATCTGCAGCATGTTGTGAATGGGGCGAGCACCTCTTAAATCACCATCATGAATTTGTCGCTTGTCATCAATATGTTCCTTATGCCAGCAAGGCGTTTTTAAGTGTTTTTCTTGCCGACTGAATAGTTAAAATATATATATATATATATAGATACTTATGTATGACGAGTTTCTCTGCCATAACTAAGTTTCATGAGGAACTTGTGGTGTTGAAACATTTTGCTTCTAGATGTTCGCTGTTGATCAGTGTAATTAACCTGTAAAGCCTAACCTAATTTCCTAGAAATTAGTGACAAATAAAAAACTTACAAATAACAACAGAAAAAAAAATTTTAGGAGGTTTTCTACCAATTTCCACTTAAGAGTCGATCGGATATAATATTTGAATTAGCATAAAAAATTTCCAGGGCGGTTTTTAGAAAGTCGTATACTTTGCTTACAAACCGAAATGGGAGTTGATCGGATGAAAAAAAATAAGCGCGAGTGCAAAATTTTTGTTATCCTTGCAAATGCTGGTTTTGAAATAACAGAATATAAAAGCGCTAGCATTAAATTCAAAAATTTTTTTCTCTATAACCCAATTTCCGACCTATCGTCTTCCGATTTCGATTATCAAATTAACAATCACCGAGTTTAAGAACGATAAAACTGAGAACAAAAAAGTTTTTCTTACTAAGACCCCATTTTCTAACCGATCGGTCCCATGGCAGCCATAATATATAGTCTTCCGATTTCAACAATGTTTTGCAAATCTGTATAATAAAAATGTTTTATTTTAATGATTCCCAAATTTGGGGACGCTAACATTGAAAACAAAAAAGATTTGCTATCCAGGCGGTTCGGGTTTATAATCAGCGTACAATAAAAAGAAGACTGTGCAAAACTGCAGCATAAGCATTTGCGTTCCTGTGGCATCTATAAGCTATAGTCGTCCGATCCGGCCGACTCTGACAAATGTGCATCGTATTTGTACCAAAAAACTACGTGCTAAGTTTGTCCAAGATAGCTTTAAAACTGACGGAAGAGATGGGGCTTAGAAACAGAAACAGATTTTCAATAGTTGCGTCTTTAAGCTTTCAAGTTATGAATATTATCAGTTTCCACACAATTTTGGGAAGTTAAAAAAAAATCTGATGAATATATCGTAGATAAGGCTAGACCGACTGAAATCTCTCTTGGTATCAAATGGTTCAAATAGGTTCGTAGAGATTGCTGAACAGATTTTATGTTGCTCCGCTGGGTCAATCATTATATTGTCGATTGGTGGCAGCGCTATTGATTCAAAAGCAAAATTTCGTTCAAAGATATTTAATTTCTTAAGGTATGCAAAGTTTCCCATTGTTTCTGTTCTTGCTGCCTCTTTGGCACTGGGGCAATGATTCTTGTTGAAACTTCAATATAACTGAGCAACAATTGGATTCACAATAAACTTGTTTTAATTAATTACTTTTTTAATGCTGTCGTTGCTCGGTAACCAATTTGTTTAAGCATTTTAATTAATTCACTTATAAGTCTAGCACTCATAAAAAACAACTGCAACGCAATTCCTGTGCTCGATTAAAAACTCATTTATTTTCTGCCTCATCGACAAGAGTTATGGAAGAGAAATGGAAATAAAAGAAAATGAAAGCAGGGACAGAAAAACCTGCACTCTTGCCATTCGCATGTCAAGCACAACAAAAAGTTTGTGTTTTGACATTTTATGAGAGATTTTTGTTTTATTGGTTTCATTGGGCCTGTCAGTTGAGTCAATTGCTTTAGTTATTTATGCAGACGACTCCCCTTCCCTCTCTGGCAACGCCCATCCAGATACAGCAATTTTTATTAAATTAACGTTGATTTGCGTTGCTAACTGATAGAGCTACATGTGAACGTATACGATAAATCTCTCTGATCTGGATATAATGCTTGTATCAGAACATATTTTGCTTAATCATCATTTGGTGTGGCCCAAGCCCCCCTCCGTTCCTTGGGACAATGACAGGTTGTGACAGAAAAAAGTAACTTTTTCAATTTGATATCGCTTAATTGTTATTGTTGTTCTTGTTGCTGTTTTTGTGGTTGCTATTATGACAAGACACTTTGCGATGTCATTGACGCTGTCGCACCGTCAGTGTCAAAGACGCGTCTAATGTGTTTGGCTGATGCTGCTGCTGTTGTTGTGGGGGTTTCCCCAAAAATGTTTATTTTTTTATGATTTTTGTGACATGGTAGCCAAACCAATAAATAAAGCATGACGCGCAGCCACCTTGGCATCTATGGATTTTGGATCCCTTCCAGCACCGCAATGTGCCCAAACAAATGCCAAAGTAATCAGCTGCTTGCCAGGGTGCTCCTTGCAAAAAGTCAAAAACCAGTTTGGCAGAGTGTGTGGCAGCTTTAAATTCGTGCAGTCAGCACACAAAGACCACCGCAACACCCCGCCCCTCATCCAACCATCCAGCCCGCCCTTGCCGGGCATACTCCACACAACTTAACTCTTGAACACATGCCGCCAGCAGGCGCATGGAGGAGAAACTTTTGTGAGAAGGACGACAGCAACAATGAAGACGACGACCAAAACTTGCACTCGACACAAACACACACACCAAAGTCCGGAGAAAATGGCACAATGGGCGACAATCCATAACTTTGGCAGCAAGTAGAACAATTCCCCTGAAAATGTATATATAGAACGATTTACAAATTGTAATTTGAAAATGAGACTCGATATGTTTATTGAGCTCCTATGGCAAAGTTATAAATAGCTCTTTTCTTTAACTTAATGCAAGGTAAGCCTTCATTTGACCCTCGAATAATGGTATCCCTCACGAATTTGAAACCGAACTACACAGCATTTTTTTGGTGTAGAACATCTTTAACTTTGATACAAAAGGACCTTGGAACTTCATAATTCAGTAAAACAATAAGTCAACATATAATTTCAAAAAATAGTAGAAAAAACTAAAAATATTCAAAAGTATTTCGATGTGTTTTAGAAATCTCTAGAGATGTTGGGGTCAGTTGTTTTCGAAAACACCCAGAAATGTCGGAGCGTCATGAAGCGAATGACAAACAATAGCTGACTGGTAGCTATTGCATTGTTGCTGCCACGAAGGGTTGTCGGCTTCAAAATAATTTAAATTAATTTTGGATTCGAATTTTTATACTCTGCACCAAAGGTAAGTAGATAGAGTATAAAAGTATGTAACAGGTAGAAGGAATTATTTCCGACTCTCTAAAGTATATATATTCTTGATCAGCATCAACAGCCGAGTCGATATAGCCATGTCCGTCCGTCTGACTGTCCGTCTGTCTGTCTGTCCGTATGCACGAAGTGATCTGAGAGATGGTAAAAGATAGAGGTTTGACATGTATGGGATATAAACTTCTTATGCTTGCAGGCAGATCAAGGCCAACTCCCGGCCCGAAATTTGGAAAATAACTCATAACTTCCACAATATTGTAGACATACGGTTCGTACGCTGTATGCATATTTAGTAATCAGTTTTATTTATCGATTTGTCGAAGAAGTGAAAAAAATCGGGTGAACGATAGTCGAGCTATAAGGAAAACAAACAATTATGATGGGTAGCACTGGCCGCCACGGCGATGGGCAGCACTACACACACTTTATGGTTTTTTTACCACTTTGTGTGGCTTCGAACTTATATTGATCAGATATATACAAAATTTGGGGTACAGAGTATGTTATAGTCGGGCTTGACCTACTTTCCTTCTTGTTATACCATTGCAAAGGGTATTATAATTTTACCCAGAAGTTTGCAACGCTTAGAAATATTCATTTCCGACCCCATAAAATATATATTCTTGATCAGGGCTACGAGCTGAGCCGATTGAGCTTTATCCGTCCGTCTGTCTGTACGTCTGTACGTCTGCCTGTCTGTCTGTGTGTCTGTCCCGTCTCTCTGTTTCTACGCAAGCTAGTCTCTCAGTTTTAAAGCTACCGAGCTGAAACTTTGCGCAGAGTCTTCTTTTGGCTGCACGCTGCTAATATGTCGGAACCGACCGGATCGGATGACTATATCTTATAGCTGCCATAGGAACCATCGGTCGTTTGTTTTCACTGTTAGCATCCTTAAACTCGAAAATAATTAATAAAATATGCTTTCAAAAAGATTTGCAAATTTTGCTCAAAATCGGATGACTATATCTTATACAGGACAGTGAACCTATCATCTAAATGGAAAATCTTTAACTCAGTCAGCAGAACGGTACAGTGCTATGGAGCTCAAGTCTGGGGTGGAGAAATAAAGTAAGAGGCAGACCAACTGCAGCGATATTTTTAAAGAGGCACACCCAACTACATATTGGGAATTGACGCAGGGCTAGAAGATAGACACATCTATAGTCTAACACTTCATCTCAAATACCCATCAAGAATTTTATTTGAGCATGAAGATTCTAGACTCCCGCATATCCTTGCTAAAAAAATGATGCGAAATAATTTGGGGTGGTTTGCGAGGCTTAGAGAAATGTTCGCGCATCATGGCATATCAATCGGAGACAACCACTCGCATGCAGATTGGATTGACCGCAATGTTCGGTTCCTAAGCGCATCAAAAGCAGATAACCACAAGCAACACATGAACAAGGCGTCAGTAAGTGCATCAAGAGTGTATAAAAACCTTAATTATGCAATAGGGCCCACATACTGCAACGAGTCTTTCAAGCAAAGCGAGATAACTTGGATAATGAAGGCCAGAGGAGATCTTTTATGGTTAAACAGCTGCCCAAGAAGAATTGTAATATGTCTGAGCAGGAGGACATGCAGCATTTTGTAGGACGATGTCCAATACTGCGGGACTTTCGTTGGCGATATTTTAAAACTTGTACGTTTACCGAAGAAGAGGTGCTGACGGCCCTGAACGGGGGGATGGGATGGAATAATCTAGCGAATTACATAGAGATGGCTACTAATTATAGAAGAAATGTCATAAATGAAATTTTTTAAATATGCAGAAAATGAAATTTGGTTAACAACTGATTATGCCCATCATAATCGATTTCGGGTTTTATGTAAGAATTACAATGATCTCAATCACCTGCTCTCAACAGAGCTCTCTCTCTTCTCTCTAAAAACGTCTCTCTATAATTATCTCCGGGGAAATCTCTGACCACTCCCAGCTGTGAGTAGGGGCATAGCTTGCCGGACTGGCTAAAAAATCCTCCCCCACCGGGTCAGAGATTTTCCGGTTATTTAGTTTTAAGTTTTACGTATACATTTTTTATTTTTAAAGTTTTCTTTTAGATAGTTTTCTCTCTATCTCTGTTTTAGTTTAATTTATTATATTATCTTATTTTTTCCTTTGCTCCTACATAACTATAGGTTTTGGTTTTTTCTCTCTCTCCCTTTTCTCGATATCTATATTATTAAAGTTTTTGTTAGCTCTAATAACGTCTCTGACTACAATCGGCTGTGAATAGGGGCATAGCTGGCCGGACGGGCAAATAAAATACCCCCACCGTGTCGGAGTCGTTATTAGTTTATTTTGTAATTTTATTAGATTTTCTTTGATAGGCTTCCTTAGCTCATAAAATGTTTTTTTGTAACGTATTTATACTTTCGTTGACAGCATTTGTTTGTCGACTCTAAATAAAAAAAATAAAATAAAAAAAAAAATTAATAATATGTAAAATAAGTATATGCTTATATATGTAATTGTTTTTTATGTCATACAACAGAAGGAAGGCTGACGGTTTTAAACCAAGCTTTAAACGTTTATTTATTATTAGTTAATCAATGTAAAGCTGTAAGCTATAAAAATTATCAAATGAAAATAAACACTTATCTATCTATCTATTAGTTAATATAATATCTTATAGCTGCCATAGGACCGAACGGCCGGAAAATAGGTCTTAGTGAAAAAAAACTTTTTTGTTTTCATGTAAATCGTTCTTAAGGTCGCTGATTACTAATATTAAACGCTTTCAAACTAATTTGAAAAAGATGATTGACATCGGGTGAGTATATCTTATGGTTGCCATAGGACCGATCAGTCGAAAATGGTTCTTAGTAAGAAGTTTTTAATGTTAGTGTCCTCACTGATTACTAATTCTATATGCTTTCAAATATATTTGCAAAATTTTGTCGAAATCGGATGACCATATCTTAAGGCTGCCATAGGACCGATCGGTCGGAAAATGAGTCTTAGTGAGAAAAACTTTTTTGTTTTAAATTTGATCTTTCTATAACTCGGCGATTGTCAATTTGAAATGTTTTCAAAAAGATTCGCGAAATTCGGTCGAAATCAAATGTTTATCTGTCGGAAACTGGGTTTTAGTTACAAAAATTTTTGATTTATATGTAAGCGTTCTTAAAGTCTGACATTTAAAAAACAGCATTTGCAAAGGCAGTTTTAGTTTTCAGCCAAATGCTAAAAGTGTTTTTGGTATGCACTGAGTTCCAAGCTATAAAATTATTTTTTAGTCATTAAAACAGAATTCTATCCAAATTTTTTTTTAAAAACTTGATCCGCAAAATAATTTTCTTTTATTGACAACTCTGTTGCTTATATGTGTGGAGATTAAGAGAGACAAAACTAACTCTGTAGCCATCTTGTAGCACTGTCTGTGAGATGTGTTGTGGTATTTCAGCCAGGGATGGTGTGCGGTCACACTTAGCCAGAGACAGTGTGTCGACACACATGTGAGTGGAGTGCACAAATATGAATTCAGAAATGCTCGCGGCTGCATTGATAGCTTTCGATATTGCTGGCATTGCTCGCCGTTGGCGAGGAAACCCGAAGCTTAACCAGAATTATAGAACTGATCTAATCCACTTTTAATCTCTGATGATGCGTAAGATTCTTCCCCAGGCGTTTTACGTTTCCTCCATAAAAACATTTTCAAATTCTTAAAGATGGAAATAAATGTAAAAAGTGTGGTTAAAAATTTCACCTCGGATAACTTGTCTTCCTTTTATAGTTTGAAATCCTCTCTAATTAAATTTACCCATAGGTTTTTATTCGATACTTCATTGAACTAACCTTTAAAATCAAATATTATTAAACTGCTATTGTATCTACATAATCTAGTTTTACTTTATTTAAAAGTATAACATTCTAACTTTCATAAGAAAATTAAAAATACGAATATGGAATTGTTATATTTGGATGAAGCTGGCAGCTTTGCTTATTGTTGCTTTCTGCTGCTCTCTGACTTTTGCATTGTTATGGTGGAAAATATTTTAAAACTAGTTTGTATTACTTAGAACCAGGTCTGCAAACCGCTCCGGAGTCGGAGACTCTGGCATTTTTGGGAAGCCTGAACCGCAGCCAAACAAATTTTTCATCCGAACCTGTTTCTACTAAATTTTTTCTATTTGCTATAAATTTTCCAAATATGTAAATGCAAGCAAACAGGTTTTTTCTACGTTTAGATATTCGTACTTTTTTAGAAAGTCAATCCCATTTCATACTGCTAAATCTTGAGATTCAAGAAACTAAATATTTGTGACCTTAGAACAAAAATAGCTTACAAATAAACAAATTGCTAAATTGTATAATCGTCAAAAGGAACTAATGAATATAAGCATCAATGATTCTGTACCATTATGAACATGAAATGGAATGTTTCGCTAAGAAGCAAGAAAATAATGAAAAAGTGACAAATATTAAATCAGTGAGCGACTTCTTAGCTTCTTTTGGCGGATTTCAAAGATTATAGCTTTGGGAAAACTCTCATTAAAAAGAACTTAAGAACAGGAATTAAAATTGAATTGGTTTTATGGTATCGGCTGCGGTGTCTAACTCGGCCGATAGCTACAAAAAAAGGCTATTAACAAAATAATAACGACTCCGACACGATGGGGGAATTTTATTGGCCTGTCTGGTGGTCAGATGCGTTATTAGATCTAATAAAAACTTTAAAATTATGGAGATCGTAAGAAGAAAATAAAACAGAAAACTTAAAAAATAATCAAATGTACAGTGCCGCTCAACTGAATAGGTTTGATTTTTTTTTAGGTTTGAAACGTTGTATCTCTGTAACAATCACTCCGATTTAAGCGAAATAAATTTTTTTGTAAAAAAAGAATTCAATCATTTGTGAAATGGCAAAGTTTCTGTTCTGTTAGTTTTGTTTTTATATAATTTTTATTATTTTTTCAAAAACATAGCAAAAAATTTCCATTTTCTTTTTGGCTCAACTGAATAGGTTTGACCACTAAAACTATTAAACAAAAGTGTATAAAGCAAAATTTCAAGGCACTGGGTAACTTCAATAATAAAGTACACTGTTTTAGCATTATTTAGTGTTTGGTATGCCCACCCATGTTCTCAATTATTTCAAACATACGGTTTGGTAAGGAATCATAATATTTTTCAATTTCATTTAGTGAAATTGTTGACCAGGCTTTTTTAATTGCTTCAACTAGGGTCCAGAGTCACTAAATTGTCTTCCTCCTTCGTAAACTCTCCTGGACAAAAGTCCCCAAATGTTCTCGATAATGTTAATGTCAGGGGAGTAAGGCGGCCACTCGAGCAATTTGACGTTTTGGTCTTTAATCCACTGTTTTACAACCCGAGCGGTATGGATGGGAGCGTTGTCATGTTGGTACGTCCATAGAATATGACCATGAATCTCCGAAAACTGGGGAAAAGCCTTTTGGAGCACAGTCTTGTTCACATTTGCGTTCATCTTCGAGGTGGCAAACTGGAGCTCGCATGTTCCATAAAACGATATGGCTCCCCAAACCATTACTCCACCTGCACAAGAGTGATGACGACTTAAAAAACATTCTTCCTTTCGCATATCGTGGAAATAGTAATTATAGCCATCTGGTCCATCGACGTTGAACTTCTTTTCGTCGGAGAGGACCGCGGTCTTTCACTCCTTGTTCCACGTCATGTATTCTCGGGCAAATCGTTGTCG
The DNA here is from genome assembly GCA_037044535.1 of Lordiphosa magnipectinata. Lineage (NCBI taxonomy): Eukaryota > Metazoa > Arthropoda > Insecta > Diptera > Drosophilidae > Lordiphosa > Lordiphosa magnipectinata. Next base: position 229,751 of record JBAMBO010000924.1, on the reverse strand, counting down.
TGCTTCCTTACGAGCATCATTGAGAGGTGGTTTTTTATTTATTTTCAATCTCTTCAAGTGTTTGGCGCTTCGAATAATTCGTTTTACCCTGGCCACACTAGCATTTACGCCGCATTCTTCCCCAATTTTACCAGCAGAACGGTGGGAATTTAAGGCAGTTCGTAGGATAAGTCGCTTCTCGGTTGCTGTTGTTGCATATTTTTTTCATTCATTCAGTTTTTTCCATAGTCTGCTTCATTACGGAGAAAATTACTCACAACGTTTTGACTTCGACCGATCGATGAAAAAATAATAAAAATTATATAAAAACAAAACTAACAGAACAGAAACTTTGCTATTTCACAAATGACTGATTTCTTTATACAACAAAATTTATTTCGCTTAAATCGGAGTGCTTGTTACAGAGATACAACTTTTCAAAACTAAAAAAAAAAGTCAAAACTATTCAGTTGAGCGGCACTGTATATGTTACATTTCAAAATGAGGTCCAGCAAGCTATGCCCCTACCCACAGCTATATTTCGGATACGGTTATACCATGGGGAAACGGACATAAGTTGCTTGTTCCTTTCCTATACAGTTAAAAAAAAGCTTTATTACGATATAAATATCTTAGAAATGTGTCTTTTCTTGTATTAGCTGTTCCTGAAACACAAGTATCAGTCGAGTACCCATAATACTTTTAAATTTTTTTTATCCTGTCAAAGAGACATCATTGGTAAAAGTTTACTGGAATACTTACAAATGATTAACTTAAACTTAGGTCGAATATTATATAGAAAATATCAAGACTCTAAACTTCCATTAAGCTAGGCCCTGGCCCCCTCCTGGAGGTGCTGTTTGAGCCTATTTTACATTTACAAACTTCCATTAAAGATGTTAAATGTTAAAGTGAGTTTCAATTGTCATTAATTTTTTCTGAATTAGCTAAAAAATAAACTCCGCTCCGTGAACCCGATTTCTGCTTAGAAGCCACAAACTCTTTTATAATATTAATGCAATTTTGATCCTCATTATTCCAAATGTGTCCACAACATTTGCAGCATTTGAAAACAACCAAACGACGTTTCAGAAATACCTGTGCCTGCTGGTGCGTGTAGTGTCCAGTGATTTAAAAGAGTACATGATGCAACTAACAAGATTTGGTCAGCAGCGTAGCTCGTGCATACAACATTTCGCATCACACTGGTGACTTGCAAGCCGAGTTGTAAGCTGAGCAGAGAGCGCACTGAGCGCTGACCTTACCTTTCTTAGTTGTATCATGAGTCCGTCCAAGTGTTTTTCATTCTGACTAGAATAAAGTCAATCTTCCTGAACTTATATAGCTTAGCAAAGGATCAAGAAGCTGATATTTTTGTGTGCAAAAATTGTAGTTCGTGGTTTAACATTAGTTATGTACTAACTTCTAGCTGGCTGCAGCTGACCCAGTGTCACTCCGATGCGTACGTCTTAGTGTAGCTAGTGTAGCTATCGAGCCCTAGCCCATTCAAGGGCCATTGGCATCGGAAACAACCATGTTGTCATTTCATCATCTGCTTGATGATGAAGAATATGCTATATGCGGTCGGTCAGCTTGTCATCTCATCGACATTTAACCTACTGTAAAATACCCTGTTAAATACGACTGTAAAATACCCTTCACCATGTAATGTGGTTTCTATGGGTTTGATTTCCCTGTTCAGCACAGACGCTAAACATGATCTGTGTAGGTTGTCTTACAAATTTTGAAGTATTCCTCAATAATAAAACACAACCTACTGTATTTTATTCAATTAATACAACGTAATTTAAATTGAATTAATATTATTGCCGACAGCGTCTGAAATTTTCATTTACTCATACTTTGATGAGCCTCTGGTCATGGACGCCACATGCGTCTATAGATATCGCTGCAGCGATATTTGCTAATTAGTCCGCAATAGTCATCATGTCAGTAATGGCGTTAATCATATTGGTCATTTGGTAGACTTCTTCCTCTCCAGAGTGGAGAAGTTGACGTTTTCGTTCAGTGCAGATGCTTGTCTCCGTTGCTCCACGAACAGGTTCATCAACTGCTCAAGCTTTTGACCAATATCTTCTCTTGTCTGATGATTATAGCGGTGGTTGCTACGGCTGTGGCTTCTGTTGCCTTGATGATTGGCAGCCTCAAGATCCACACAGTGCTATAATTGGTCAGTATTGGCATTATCATTTGGGCTTGACTGCTCCCGGCTACGTTGTAAAACAATTGTTTTGCATCGCACAGAGCCTTGTATAATTTGATGCTGTTGGAAGTCATCTTTGTCGCAGATTTTTTGTGGGAAAAATTGGTGGTGACTGGAGCCTTGCTGAATCTGTTGTTGCACATTGAAGCCTATCTGGATCTGTTGTTGTTGGCGCTGTTGTGGTGGTCCATGCCATTGCTTTTTGTACTTTTTGTAAATGACCTCCCACAAGTCATGTCGTATTCAACCATATTTATGTACGCAGATGACGTTAAAGTCTGTCTAACATACTCGGATTACACTGTGACACATTTTTAAATTCAAAACGAGAGCGTAAGTTAAAGTCGGCTCTAACCGACTTCGATATACCCGTTACTCTCTCTCTCTCTCTCTCTCTCTCTCTCTCTCTCTCTCACTAAGATTGCTGCTGAACGCAATGCTTAGGTTATGGGTGGGGTGGGTGGTGGGTGTTAACTGACCGTTTTTTGCTCATAACTTGAGTATCGTTCATCCGATCTTTATCATTCCTTCAGCAAATCGATAAATAATTTTACTAGATATCTCTAGAAAGTACGAACCATCTATCATCAAAACTGTAGGAGATATGACGTTTTTTCCGAATTGCGGGGGCGTGAGGGGGCGTGGCAAAAATTGAAAATAAACTTGATCTGCGTGCAGACAATAGGAGTCTACATTTCAAATTTGGTTGCTCTAGCTCTTCTAGTCTCTGAGATCTAGGTGTTCATACAGACGGACGGACAGACGGACAGACGGACATGGCTATATCGAATCAGCTGTTGATGCTGATCAAGAATATATATACTTTATATGGTCGGAAATGATTCCTTCTGGCTGTTACATACATTTGCACGACTTTAGTATACCCTTTTACTCTACGAGTAACGGGTATAAATAGGGGAAAGCTAACTTGCACCGAAGTTTATATACCCTTGTAGCTTGTTTAATTTATATAAATTAAGGTAAGAGCGCACAACGCGATGCGCTCACTAAGTTTCGTTTTCTCTCTCTCTCTCTCTAACTAAGATTGCCTCTATTGAACGGTTATGGAATGTTGCTGTGGTTATGGGTGGGAGGTGTTAAGCGGCCGCTTTTTGCACATAACTTGAGTATCGTTCATCCGATCTTTATCATTTCTTCAGCAAGTCGATAAATAATTTTGATTACTAGATATCTCTGGAAGGTACGAACCATCTATCATCAAAACTGTGGAAGATACACGATTTTTCCAAATTGGGCGGGCGGGAGTTTGCGCATCAAAAATTGAAAATAAACTTGATCTGCCTGCAAGTATAAGAAATATATGTCCCATACATGTCAAACCTCTATCTCTTACCATCTCTGAGATCTCTTCGTTCATACGGACGGACGGACGGACAGACGGACATGGCTATAACGAATCGGCTGTTAATGCTGGTGAAGAATATATATACTTTATAGGGTTGGCGATGATTCCTTCTCCCTGTTACATACTTTTGCACAAACTTAATATACTCTATGTACCTTCGGTACAGAGTATAAAAATCTCCTTTATTGAAGCGATCATTCAGTGCAACAGTGCGAGACAAAAACCCTTTCTTTAAATATAAAATTTATTTTGACTTCATGACAGCGTCTTTAAATTTTGCAATTGGTTGATCGAAACTATGTCGTTTTAGAACGACGTAGTTTCGACGTTCCAATTAGAGTTTTTAGTCGAAATAATGTCGTTTTATTTTGTCGGAATAATGTCGTCTTAAGACGACATAATTTCGAGCGAAATAATGTAGTTTTGTTGTGTCGGAACAATGTCGTTTTAAAACAACATTAATTCGAGCGAAATAATGTCGTTCTGTTTTGTCGGAATAATGTCGTTTTAAAACGACTTAATTTCGATTCCAAATGTACTGGGCGAAATGATGTCGTCGGAATAATGTCGCTATGCCATTTGTGTCAGCTGAATCAGGCTACCTATATACTTATATAAATTATACAAGCTGCAAGGTTATATAAACTTCGGTCGAGCCAAAGTTAGATTTCCTCTATTTTTAAACCTTATATTTGGGCTAAATGCCCGTGCAGCTAATATTTATTACTAATATGAATTGATGAATCATTGTTTTTAATTTAAAAGTACCTATTTTTGTACCTTTACCTTTACCTAGGTACTGCACAGAAAAAATTTTAGTCGGTTAAGTCTGTCAGAAATATTGTTTCATGTAATTTGTTCTTGATTTGTTTACTGAACTTTTGGTATAAATTACCTCTTACAAATAGTTAATCTAGGCGTAATTTTGTTTTGATTTGTTGTTGTTTTTGAAACTGCGATTAACTGGGTCGTCAGTAAAAGCTACCATTAAAATAGTACTCTTGATGCGCTGAATTTAGTTGCAGTATTTATATTGTTTATCAGTGAATTCGAACTTGAGAACTACTAGTGGTCACATTTATGCGACGTTCAAGAAATTATGAGTGTTTACTTATGGGCAGATTCAATACAAGTAACATTTTAGAAGCGCTGCCAATTTCCCGCGCAGCTGCCGAGAAAGTTGAGAAGGCAAATCGTGTTCTTCAGTTCATGGGCCCCGAGTTCGAGTCACCCCAGAATATGAAATTTTTTTTATGAAATTATTAATAATTCGATGTTTTTCAGAATTAGTACATTGGTATTTGCTTTGTGGTGTGAGGTATTTGTGCTATTTGTATTGGTGCTGTGTTACACTTATGAGTTTACTTTAAAGAATGGTAAAATAACTATTTTTATTGGTTGGAGCATTTTCGACCATCATTTCTGGTTGAAATCTACATACTGTGCTACCCCCGTAGTCATTACGATATGTGTTTGCGTCTCTTTTACTGTACTTGGCGGTAAGTTCAATTCAAAATTATGGGTTGGAGCATTTTAACAGCAGAATTGGTTGAATTTACCGACAAATTTTTTTCTATGTGGCAATTCCGGATACCTTTTACCTAAGCTATGTATATTTTTTGACATTTACCTTGTACCTAGGTAAGAAAATGGCTACCTTTCCAATTACTGTCCACTATACAGAGCCGCCCGTGGTCAGATTTTGGTTCATCCCTCTTCGCGGTGTCCTGAGGCTTAATGATGCTCCGATTTGCTTAAGCACTCAGCTGAGTTCTTGTCTGAGTTGCTGTCTGACCGTGTAAAAAGGCTACTCAGCTGAGTGATCAGATAAAATAGAAACGGTTGTATTTGGCCGAGTGCTCATTTGAGTGCCATCTGTTACATTAAAGGGTTGCCTAATTGCAGTGTGCTGGCGTTGCCACTCTGCCACTCTGGCTGACGATATACATTTGTTATCGATTTTTGGCTATCGGTTAGGTTTTTCTTGTATGTGAAATTAATTCGTATTAAAATTAAACAAATAAATTGTATATATAACAATATATGTAAATATAACTATTGCTTTTAGTATAAACTTTACACTTCTTTCGTAGACATCTGCCGAGTGGACCAAAGATGAGGTTACGCGGCTGATTGACATGTACGAGGGTGAGCCTGCTCTGTACGACTCCTCCAATCACACCTACAAGAGCAGATCCTACAGGATTGCCACAATAGCGAAATTCGCTGCACAATTTGAGGGCAAATCACTGGTTGACATAAAAACGAAAATAAGCAATTTGCGCGGCCAATTCACAAATGAATTGGCCAAATTAAAGAAAGCTAACAGTAAAAGCGGAAGGGGCACGGATGAGCGGGAGAGCCCATATTGGTTCCACCGTCTTCGCACTTTGGACGGATTTATTAAGTCCACCTATTCGGTATATTGTACAGCTTTGTTTTTGCAATGTGTGTGTTTGACAGGGAGTCGTTTTCAGAGGATTCATTTTTGGAGCAGGCGGATCCAAAACGGGCCAACAATGAGGAAAATATCGCAAGCGACAACCGGTCCGAGGTGTTGGCTTTGAACCCACCTGTCAACCAGTATTCACAACCAGATTACTTTTTTTTTCGAATTTATTAAGTCGCAAGCTGCCACGGTGCCAGAGGAGCATCAGGAAGACTTCTTCCAAAAAAGATTGTGTACATGTATACTATTAAAAATAATTACACATGTTATTATAAGTTAAAGATATTTTATTAAGTATGGATACATAAATGAAATATAATAAATTAAAAATTAAACTTTTTTATCGCCTCTTGTATCCGGGTTCTCGTATTGATTGAGACTGATTTTTAATGCTTCTTTATTCATTTCGCTTTTTATGCTTCTTGTCTTCTTCTTTTATGCAACGTCACAATGTTCATATGATCCAGATGATTCCGATGAAAAAATGGTTCTGTAACTGAATCATACTGACTCATCTGAGCTCATCAGGCATGTGTAAAACCGAAACTAAGTTGCTCAGATGAGTTTTGGTCTGACGAAAACTCAGCTGAGTGATCAGGTCGTGGAAATGAGGCGAAAAGCTCATCAAATCAAATAATCCTGCATCTAAATTAAAGCAAGTACAGTACTCTAATGAAAAAGCGAAAGGGCAAATTGAAACCGAGAGCAAGAAAGCATCGGAAGGTTCGTTAAAAACAACGATCAGCCTCCATTAAGGTGTTGTGGGTGTCCTGTTTCTAAAGCTGTGTTCAACAAAAAATGACCTCGAGCCGGTTAAATCTTGTCAGTTTGAAAATCATAAAGGCTATAATCATCAGGCTCTATTTAATCACGGGTATTCTTGCACCAAGCCGATTTTGAGATCATTTCAAGTGCGAAAATCGAACTTAAATCATTGACGGACCTACTTAACTGGATTCGACTAAGGGATAAGGTCGAGGTCGACTCATAAAATAAAACCAATCCCTTGTTTTCCTAAAATCAGGCTCTATCGAGCAAAAGTCAATCAGTTTGGTATTGATTTTAGTCCGGAGAGATCCGATTTTTTTTTGTGAGTAGCATAGAATCCGCCGCCAGATCTAATCAATAATTTTTATACGCTACCCATTATGCGTTACAAACATCTGGACACAGTTAGAACTCCCTCATAAAAGTTTGTTAAGTATGTCAATTAATTACAGAGCTTATAGAGCTAATTAAGGGACAGTGCACTAAAAGGCAAATTACTTTATTTTGATTACTGGCGTCGTATTACCCATGAGGTTATTGCTTATAATTAGCCTGCAATTGTTTTTTTTTTTTTTTTTGTAACTCCCAACCACTGTGCGATTGCTATCTACGCTGTTGGGTAATTAGCCGTATTGAATTTTTGGCATAGAAATATACAAAGAATACAGAAACTTTGTTTTGTGCGCTCTGTGGCTGTCAGAGAATTTCACAACTTGTCAAATTTTACGTTGCACCCCACAAACTACTTTTGGTGTGTGATGTCCGAAAGTCCGATTAGTAAGTTTGTCGGTCGGTCAGTTGGTCGGTTGGTTGGTTGCTTCCTTCTTGTTGGTCTTGGTCTTCTGGTCAGTAGTTTACTGCCCGTTTCAACCCACTCGATACATTTGTGATACGTGACCAGTCACAAGCTGTCTGGGGAGAAGGTATGAGACGCTTTGGGGTTTTGCGTGCTTTGGCCCAGCAAATAACTACAGCAAATGTACAGTTTGTTGGTCAAAATTGATTTGGCTTTATTCGTGAACGTTTAAAAAATTTCCCAGCATATTTACGGCAAACACAATGCATTTACATAGTAAATATTCATACGTGGCATCCCAGGGGTGCATTTAGGTCTGAAGCGGCATTTAAAATATTTACACAGACGCCACAAAACTATGTGCACACACACACACCTAATACATACAGACATAATGCTCATTATGTGGGCAAACATACACAGTTTGGCAACCGAAACCCAAACGAAAACCCTACAACAAATATGCATAGCTAAGTTTGCTATTTGTATTAATGATGGCAAAAAGCGCAAAAACCAATAGAAAACTTCGTTAATATGAAACGACAAAACTACTTAACAAGTTTCGTATGCCATAAGTCGACTGAGTGGCTGAGGCTCGAAACTCTGACGCTGACGCTGACGCTGAGGTGAGCCGCTGTCGTTGCCGCTGCCTCTAAAAACTCCTCACAAATAGTAGCAAAGCGAGGACGCAAACTAAAGTAAATACCTAACAGCTAGCAAATCCCTTGATGAGTTATTAAATCATTTTAAGCCACTTACAACTAAAAACAAATTGAAATATCACGCAATACCTCTGAGAGCAGAACGCGCGAACCCACGCGACTTGTTGTAGTTGTTGCTTGTAGGAGGCCAAACGTAACAACTTAATAACGCACTAAGCCTCAAACACAAATATGTATGAATAGCAAGCAGCATGGCCTTGCCTCCCCCCGCTTGGCGTCATTTTTGGGACTCACCACCAGCCTCACACTGAGGGTGAAGCGAAAGCTTTCCACCACCCCCTTGCCACAGCAAACGCTAATAACTTTTAAGCTACGCCCAAAAGTTTTTTGCTAGCATTTCGCCTAGTCACATGGTCCCGCTCGTCCCCACCGTGCTCTTCCTGCCTGACGATGCTGCTTCCGCTTTTACCCCATTCAGCTCAATTTTGTTAGGCTGCACACTGGTTAAACTAAAAAGTAAATAATTCTATTAAGGACTGTTGGAAGAGATCAAATAGATGGGTTAGGAATTCATATAAAATCGATTCACGCCAGAATTCAGAATGGTTGCTGTCCGTGGTGGGACCAATTGAAGTAGCCCCCGGCCGACTTCGATGTACCCGTTACTCAGGAACAGAAAGCTTTATGTAAAAGAATGATACATTTTTATTTTTAATTCACAATTAATTAACAAAAATTTCAATAAATTCAATTTTCCCACAATCAGAATTGAATTGATTTTGATTTATAGTCAGGTGAATTCATTTAATTTAAAAAAGAATTGACTTAACTTAAAAAGCATATTTTGTTTTTATTATGAGAAGATTTTATACCTTTACTCGCAGAGTAAATTGTATGTAACAGACAGAAGAAAGTTAACTAGACCCCATGGAGTATTATTATTTCATTAACTACAATAATAGTTATACGAGGGTGCCACAGAAATCACTAGAGATTTTCGAATAAACGATTGTTTTTCAAATTTAAACTGCTTCCTTTAATAATATATGATAATATACATGATACATGATAATATAATATATATGTATGTACATTGTACATATACATATTGTGTAGGTACTAACCTTCTCAAATGCTTGTGTAAATTTCCAGTAGATTTCTCATCAAACTTAATAGTTTTATTAACACAGAGTTGACATTTCCCGTTGGGGTTGAGAAATGTTCCATTCAAGATCAGCGGTAAATCTTTATCTTTCTTCCCTTCATTATTTAGCGCTTTTATCAGTCATTGTCAAAAATAATTTAGTTTAAGTTTTATTGTCTCGTAAAATTCCTGCACAAACAATGGGCTGTCGCGCGCTGTTTTTTTTTGTATTTCTTGGAAATATGCCTGAAATTAGTGTGACCGAAAATCATAAAAATCCCAAAAGTGTAGAGATTATACAATACAACTATTGATATCGATATTTAAGCGCGAAGCAAAATCACTCAAGAAAGTACCTTGTATCTTACCTATTGACAAGGTAAAAGAAAATTAAGACCTAGGTAAGGTAAAATGTACTCGAATTTGCAAAAAAAACCGAGGTAAGGTAAAAGATACACAAAATTTGTTTCTAGGTATGTACCTAGGTATTTGTACATAGGTACTTCCAAACACTGCCTTCGATTCAATATGTCTGATCACAGACTCAACAGGTTATCGCTGGGAAACGTTTACAAACACATCATAATTTCAACTGACGAAATAGTTGATATGTTTTGCCAAGCCAAGCCTTTTCGTCTGGCAACATTGGACTAGTCAGTCAAGGATTCAGGAATTGATTGTTGATTTCAATGCGATACGAGAATACATTGTTTATTAATGATCTCATAAGATATGTAAATGAAGACTTATATCACACCAATTTCGTTCTCGATTTCGATTCCTACCTCAGCGCCTGGACTCGACTAACAATGTCCGGCTAATGGGTTACAATCAGACAGATCAGTGCAGTTTGCTCAACCAGATTCTCTTAACAGTTGTGCGAAGACCGAAATCAGTTCTACCTCCTTTTTTTCTGTTTTTGGTGTGTGCTGAGCTGATGTTAAATATGACTTGATGGTTTTGCTGCCCGTTACCTTTAAGCCATATCTAGCATATCCTTTAAGCATATCCTTTAAGCCATATCTAGCACCACTATGCACAGTGGGGGAGTAAGACATAGAAGCCCTTACTGCCTGTTGAAAACTTGCTCAATAGTTGTGAAAGACATACAAACAAATGTAGATACATACGTAAATACCCGCCTGTCGTGCAGCAACTTGACTCGCAGCCTAAAAGTCAGTCAGCAAAATCAGCGACGCATAGCTAATGCGGCAGCGGAGGCGGCGGCGGTAGCAGACGGCAGGAAGCGACGTGTTTGCAGCGCAAGCAAAACTTTTCATTTAACTTTTTTTTTCTTTCAAAGGGCCCCCAGGCCACCTATGTGCCGTCTCCTGGATTGCCCATTCCAGACAACTACCAGCATTAATATTGTTTTGTGTGCGAAAAAGCAGCCAAAATTACGACACTTGAGTGTGTTAAAAGTTGCGCGCGCTGCTCGCAGAGCCCCAACCCCCATTTCCACCCCACAAATCGAAAAGTAAAAGAAAAGAAAAAGTGAAAAGTGGCAGAAACTTTGCCAGAAGGAGTCGCAGCCCAGGGCACGCAAAACGGCAAAAGACAGCAGAAAACTTGTTGGCAAGCCCAACGTTTGGCGACGGTGTCGAAAGGAGCCGCGATACCAGCCTTGTCTATCAGAGACGCTGCTGTCTCTCCAAGCCAAAAGACAAGCAGGAGCAGCAGACGTCTTTGAGGCCCGGCTCAGTTTGCTTGGTAGTTTGCTCTTGCTACTTTTTGCCAGTTTACACGCACCGCTGGGATTTCGCATTGGGCAAAAAGGCGAAAAAGTTACCATGATCCATTAACGTTAATTGTTTGGCGGCGGTGGAACAACTTGCCTGGGATTTTCACGACACGCAGCTGCAGCAGCAGCTACAACTACAACTAAACAATGCTGCCGCGGAGGAGGGCGACTCGGAGGGCGACTCGCCGCACGCTAAGGTGTGTATTACAATGAATGGGAGAAAGTTTTTCGGCGGAGCCGCCACCCCTCACCGGGCTGCACAACAAAAAACCCAGACTCACATACAGACACCGAGCCAAAGAACTTACCAAATTCAATTAGAGCTTCTCAAATTGGCATGCGCACACCTGTCATTGGGCTTGATAATGATGCATTTGGTGTGGCCAACAATTTGCGGTGGCAACTTTGTCCTGCTCGTTTAAAGTGTGGGACTAACTTGCGCTAATTTTTAACGCAAACCCCACGACAGTTTGACATGCCGGTTTTTAAGTAATTGAGAGCATGCTACGCTCACTTGCCGGGGACCCGTCACACACACACACACACAAGCGCCAACTAAATCAATTAAAGTTATTCAAACAAATTAAACTTCCGCCTGAGAGAAAAAAAAATACTTTTAACAAGACATACAGAAAGCTCAACAACAAAATATAAAAAAGAATGGGGGAAAATGAAGCAAACGGCTTTTCACACTTGTTAATCACATTTTCGAGTCTTAAGTAAATAGAAGGCAACTCCTCGCTGGCAGCCCCAACTTATTGTAATTAAGCGGCTTAGGCGTTGGAAAGCCCGGCAAGCACAAAAGCATTGCCTGCTTTTAGGCGTTTATGTAGCCACAAACCAAGGTCGGCGTCGCCGTCGTAGTCATCGCAGGGTCTTTAGGGGGCAGTTTATCGAATTAAAAAAAAGCAATACCCAAGTGGGGGCCACACACTTCATTGTTCCCGCTTAAAGAGAGGAGGAAACAATAAAACTGTAGTGGCTGCAAGGATGCCGTTGCACCATAGAAAAATTTCCAATTTTTCTGACAAAAATTAATATCTGCACAATGGATATTGGTACTTCCCCGTTTTGTCCATTCCAATCCTCATTTATTCACAAAACTCTTGAGAGGCTTAGTGACGCTGACCAAAGACTGATCATGCGACCAGCAGCCTGCTTATCATGGTTAAAAATTTGCACACTGTGGTTTAATAGTGGGTTAACAGTGACTCAAAAGTGAATAACAGTGACTTAACTAAACAGTGACTAATCAGTGACTAAACAGTGACTTAACTGTGGCTAAACAGTGACTTTACAGTGACAGTGTTAACGACACTCACACCTTTTTTTGATATTATCGTAAATTACAATTTCTTAACTTTAAAATAAACTATCCCAAAGAGGTGTAAGATTATCTTTAGCAAAGATATACCATAAATAATACCATATTTAAAATAAAATTGAATAAAAATAATTATTATAATATATATAATATAATAAAAGCATATTATTGAAGGAAAAATATAAATAAAATGTTTAATATTGAATATAACATAAAACTCATTAAATTAGGAAATTGTTGTTAACCGGATGAAGGTCGTGGTACCTGATATGAATTATTCTCGTGTTAATAAAATACAGAGTTCTTAATCTCTCCGATATATTGTTATACGGCATATCGAAATTTAGTTTAGAGATTCAAAACACTCGCCCTTTTCTGAATTCTGCGTCGATTTTCGTGTAACCGATTGTATTTTAAAATTAAATAGTAAAATTTGCATGTAATTGACAGGAAATCAGTGGTAACTAGATGAGGTTTAAGTAAATTTGGAATTGTTTAAGAAGTTGAAGCCGGCTGCTCAATGCCAATTGCTAGTCTAGTATAATCGTATTAAAATGACGATCGGATCTAGTAACCACATATTTGCTTGTCACCTTTTATACAACGCTGTTAACTTCGAAATCAAAGTCTTTACTCTAAATCGATTCGGAACTCGGAACGGCTGAATGTATTTTATTTACAAAAGAATAAACCACGTTAACTGACACGACCTTTAGCTGAGTAACTTTTATTGGGGCTTGGTTCTTGCATGGAGGTACTTACGGTACAACCAACTTGGAGGTACTTACTCAGATACAGACAGGAGGTACTTACGGTACAACCAACTGTAGGTACTTACAGTAACTATTTACGGTAAGTACTTACGGTACTTACAGTTATAGGTACTTACCTCACTACTTACATGTAAAGTGAAGAGGAGAGAGAGCCCTGCCAAAAGTAAGTACTGAAACGCATTGTTGATATGTTGGGCTGTAAGTACCTACGTTTCTAGTAAGTACCGAATTCGGCACTCATGTGCTAGTGCTGCGTACTGAAGGGATGTTTCTCTCTCAGTTTCGAACTTGCTCTCGGTTTTTTTTCGCTCTTTCGCTTTGACATTATTCGATTTTCAAGTACAGATCCGCACTAGATATGAGGTTTTTCGGATTGATACAAGAATTTTAGAATTGATCCATTCCTTTCGTACTTGACTTTTCAATGGGAAGGTCCACATCAAATTAATTAAGCTCGCATTTTTCTGTCTACTTATCCTTTGGGAACGGACTGGGCCGTGCGGGCTCGTGCTGTTCTTGATGAGATACTGGCTGCTAGAAGACAATAGATGGAATTTTTAGAGGTGTCTGCACTCTCAGATCCTCGTGGCATTCTTCCACCAGCGATGCGATGCGTACCCAAATGCCCTCTGAGATCCGAAATGTGATGCGGTGCACATTTCCGTCAAGAAGGATGATACGGAGCATATTAGTTACGTGGACTTATATACTGGCGCACTCTGAACCGCTAGATAGGATGCGATTAGCACTCCAAGCGAGAATATGAATACTACGAAGACGATCAGGTGCGTGGACAGATGCGATGCACTCCAAGCGAGATCTATGACCCCACCATGATGCACTCTTTGAGCCATAGCTCGTAAATAACTCTCAACCCTATTTTCAGTTGGATCTGCTCACGTCACTGACCGAAAAACCAAAGATAAAACGGGCTCGGGCTTCCCTCAACCGAATGTGCTATCGCGCTCACTGTTAAGTGGCTGTGTGTGTGGTGAATACACAGCACTGATCGGGCTGTCTGCAACCGAAAAACAGGCCCATGTCTGTCAATCGGTCATAAAATGTGTGTTTTTCCCAGTCGGACTTTGCAGAACGCGGTTCCCAAAGGAATGCCATTTTTCATACTGATTTTTATACGGAAAAAGCACTACGAATTTTTTTTAGCATGATAGAAGTGTAAAATTCTACTAGAAATTGTATCTACATTCTTTCCTCATGTGCTTGGAAGGCTAAAGTTCACATAACATGAAACCGTGCCTTCTCTGGGTTGTGCTTCTGTCACGCGTATGTAACAAGAAAGAACGCAAACAAAAACCCGAACGATTTCAGATCGCTGTTTTTTCTAACACGTTCTTTTTCATGTATTTGGAAGGTCGTATTTATAAGTCAGCATAACATAAGACGTTGCCTTCTATAGGCAGTGCTTTTGGCACCTTTTAATGGGAAGAAGAAATGCGGAATGCAAAGACAAACGAAGCAATCCAAAGGAAAGAAGGCAAAATAAAGAGGACAAACGGGACAAAATGAACATTTTTGCGTCGTATTCTTTAATTTCCTTTGACTTCAATTATCTAACAAGTTTGGCTTGCATTAAGAAGTTGGCGTCAACAGCAACAGCAGCAATTGCCTTAAAAATTTTAAAAATAATATTTTACTTTTTTTATTGGAAATTAAACCGATGTGCGAATTATATGAATAATAATATAATGCAGTAGTTTCCACAGACTCAACTCAGCATTATATGGTAAGAGTCGTAATGTATATAAATCAGGGAATCAAACCGAATCGTATTTCGGTTCCGGTTCCGGTTCTGGCACGCAAAAGTTCTGTTTTGGTTCTAACATTATTTCGGTATTCGGTTCCGTATCGGTACCTGGATTTTTATTTCGGAATGCCGGTACGTACCGGTATGAAGCATTAAAATATAAAGAAAGATCGGGCATTGGTTTTGCGTCTACCCAATTTCATAGCGAAGACATAATAATTACATCCCGGTAAACAAATGTTCTACACTTTTTTGCCCTTTTCAAAGACTTACATAAACACAATTGTAGAAACTTTTTAAAGTTTACTGACCACCATTTAACTTCATCTTCTTTCTTTTGTAAACATTTTAAGCTCAAAAACCTCTGGAGGTTCGAACCCATTGTGAAGCATAAGATTCGGTTCGATGACCTTCGGTTCGATTCCTTAACTTATCAAATCTGAGGATTTGGTTTGAACCTTGGTTCATAACATCTGAAATATTTAAAACATTTTTGCCTCAATTTTCCATGAATTTCAGCAAATCGGTTAATATTATAATCTTCTTGGCCTTATTTTTGTTGAAGAGGACACACTTAACTTACTATTTGATAAATCTATCTAACTAACGTTAACGCCATCAATCATACGTCCCTGGTTCTTCCAATGTGTACTCGTACATAGATATGAAAAAATAAAATTGTCTTGTTACAACTAGACTATTACTTTATTTCCCTTCTCATAGTCGGATTATTCCCAGTTTGGATATGACTTACAAAACTGATCTCCATTAGATAATGCACCAATCGATCCAAGTACTAAGCAACGATTTTTTTCCATCCGTAATATAAAGAAACTTATAAAAGTCGACTTTAATAATTTTTTGAACCAAATGTTTTTCCAAACAGAAGAATTCCGGCTCGGGTTCAGGTTCTCGACGTAATAGATTTTGAAATTCCGGTTGATGGTCCAGTTCGATGGACGCAAAAAACCCTAACCGAACCGTTTCTGCGGGGTTCAGTTCCGTCAGTGATTGATGTCAATAAACAGTTTTGTGAAAATACTGAACTAATTGTATTTTCCTGTTTCTTTTCATACAAATACATGTATGACTCCAATTAGCTTCCACTTTCAGCTAACAGATTTGTGCCAGAGCTGCTGTCCTCATTCAGTTTCACTTGAAAAGAAATGGATGATAACCCAAGTACTTTTCTGTTCAATTGTTATTATGACATTCAATGAGGGTGCAATATTTTTAAATAGACTGGTCTCTCCAAAACCAAGTGCCATATTTGCAGTCTTGTTTTGCACCCAGAACCGCAACAGTACCGGAACAATGTTTCGGTTCTTTTCTGTCTTTTCGGTTCCAAGAATATCGGTTCTCGAATACCGGTATACAAAAAATTAAAAATATGAGTTCCGGTGACGATTCTGGTTCCGAGTTTTAATCGGTTCTTTTCGGTATGCGGATCCGGCTCTGATTCCGGTTTGATTCCCTGATATAAATCATCACGAAATCCCTTATCTAAAGTCTTAAAATTCCACAGTGACTTAAGAAGGAAGGGTATTCGTTCGAAGATTACAGAAAGGCGTTTCAAAGAACCAAAAACAAAGTATACAAAGCGGCTACAGATGCAAAAAAAAACAGGAAACAGAGATCATAACAATAACAACAATCAAATATAACTTTTAAAAGCCAATTTAAAAACTTATTGTATTATTAGATTTTAAGTTTTCTTTTTTAATTTTTGTTCGAAATTTGGATTAAGCAAAATGGAATAAAAAATTTACAACTTCAATTGAAACTAAAAATAAACATTTTTCAAATTTTTTGTCCCCCGTTCCAAAGCTACATCTTTAGTATGCTCATTTCCATGCCATCCAAAGTGGCTTCCAAAAGAACGTGTTAATCATACAATCTTTGCGCAGCGAACGCCGCATGTATGGAATATTCCCTTCCGACGGATGGACTTCTGGAACTGATCTTTGAGAAAGAGAAATTGGAAGCCCGAACGATTCACGAAGTTTTTAACCGAGCCCTAACATTACACCTTATGAATGCGTGAATTTTGCCACATGGGCCCAGCAAGACTTCAAAAGAAAAAAAAAAAAAATTGTTGCTCTCCTCTCTCAACCAAAGAGAAGCATTGACCGCTGCTAAAAGTTGTTTTTGTACCTCTATTTAATGTGTCGGGCGAAAAATGTAATTTTCTGACAAACTCAAACGGGGGACGCATTTTAGCGACCTATGCTTTGAGCTCTGATCAAGATGTCCAGTCTCTAGGGTTGTTGGACGTCTTTTATAGCTTGAATTTTAACTTAATTTGATTTCAGTAAATATATGTATGGCGCGTTACTGTATATATCATGCATCACGAAGCCTAAATGTGGTTTTAACATGAATGGCTGATAGTAGACAACAATTCCAACCAGTACTGACATAAACAAATAGAATTCTAAGCACCTCTCAAACCGACTTTATGCTTGAAAAATGGAAAATTAACTATAGTGTTACAGTCCGGGCCTCACTAACTGCTATATGTATCTAAGGGTGGCCCAAGTAAAGTTGGCATAATTATTTCATTAACACTTAACAAGTGGCCGAACCGAGCCAAGCACGATGATGATGCTGGGTCCCGGCCCACAGTCCGAGGTCGCTGCCCGCTGACGGAGCGCAAAAACTTTCGCATTACGCATTTCTGTGCAATTTTCAAATTAACAATTGTTAATTTTGTTCTTTTCTTGTTGCCAGTCTCTTTTCTTTCATGCGGGTGTGGAACCAAACAGAACGCAGAGTGAACAAAAAAAAAAATAATAAGTACACAGTACTACATACACATACATACATATACTTACATAATTTGACCGTTTGCCTTTTAAGAATACATTTGGTTCTTTTCATTGCTCTGTCTGTCGCTGGGTTTCTTCGTTAATTTTTTCTTACCAACTTTTTATTGCGTGTTTAGCATAATTTTTTAATAATTACATTTTTGTGTGCTTGACCAAAAAGCAAAAGAAAGAAAAAACAAAACAAACCAGAAAGATGAATGAAAATAATAAGCAACAAGCGGCTGGCAAAAGGAAACGTCATCGCCATCGCCATCGTCGACGTTGGCTGTTGGAAAAAGTTTAACAAAGTTTATTTGCATTACTGACAAACTGTTTAATTAGGGATTTTTCAAGCATTTTTTTAATGCCAAACTTTTTTTATGCGCTGCGTGTGCTTTTAGCTGTGTGTATGTGTTTTGTTTGTTTGTCATTACCACAAATGAAATTAGGTAAGGCCGGCCCGAAGGTTCACAACAAATAAGCGAAAATACAATTTGAATTAATCTTAAATACACGATGCATATTTAAGGTTTAAACTTTTTATAGCTTGATTTAAATATAAATTAGAACTAGGTAAATAAGTCGAATCCATGTTTCCATGTGGATGGGTTCATGTGCAACCCCATGAAAATTCGTCCCATAGGAGGTCTTCAACGCTAACCAAAACGGATTTCTTGGGTTTCTCGGGTAATCAAGCCCATAGTTTGGTTAAATCATAGGTTCAGAAAGACATTTGAGGTCTTATTTTTGGTAAATATTAATTTGATGAAGAACTCATGCAATTTCTAATAATTATTGGAAAAGAATCACATCAAAACCAAGTGGTATTCATGAAACGACGGGTTCGAGACTCCGGATCAAACCTTCTTCAGAATTTCAAAGCCTTGCAGCCTTGATATATCTTGTGGACAAATATGACAAAAAAAAACTACTGTGATCTGCCCAAAAAAAAACAGAGAATCAGAAACCTCTGACTTCTGCGTATTCTGAATTCGGATCCTTTTTCAATAGTAATAGTGAATTTCCAATTCCGACCAAAATAACTTACTTTTGAACTCGGTTATAAAATGATTATATGACCTGTCCAAATTTTGTTTAAGCTTTGGTCGAGCGCTTTCCTACTTGCTCGAGTGACCGAAACTAATCTGGCCACACAGTCTTGATCTTTTGACTCCGGCAATATTGAGCCATTGAGCCTTGCTTCCCAGGATGTTTCTATGTGCGGGTATCTAGAAAAGTTGTAGTTTATTGTATATTCGAGCAGTGTTTAATGCGTAACTAGTTTAGAGTTAAATCTGATAGCGGAAAGAAATCTGATAGCTGTCTGTCTCTTCAATTGACACTCTTGTGTTCCTTAGGTCTCTCTCTATAAAGAGCTGCGTTACTTTAAAGACATTAGTCTGGAATACGCTCGCTGAGTCTAGGAGAAGTAGAATATTCCGATCCCTACGCCGCTAACAACTGTGCATACAAAAGTGTTCAGTAGCAGAGCAGTATCGACAGTGAAACAAAAATGCCGAGCAATATGAACTAAGCACACATATGCAATGCCAAAATGCAAGGCTGCAAACCGGTCCTGAAGCGAACCCTAAAGAACCGGTTCGGTTCGAGTTTTCCGGGTTCCTCGAACCGGACCATGATCCGAACCCTTCAAATATTTGAGCCTCCGAACCTGAACCCGAACCGAGCCCCTGTATACAAAAAAAGGGTTCGGTTCAAACAATCATTTAAGTCAATCTCTTAAGATCTTTTCTAGTTTTCTCAATATTATGACCGAAAAACTATTTTATAGCAAAATTCAGAATAGCTTCAGTTCATCCGTATTGAGATTTCGAGAAGAAAAAGAAACATAAGTATACTCGCAAAGGGTAAAGCAAAGCAAATTTGAAAGATCATTTTAACAAGAATCGCCGTGATGAGTACTGAGCATGCACTTTTTTGTTCTGCACTTGAACGTCAAACAGCACACAAGCACACATACACATACATACATGCATATGCAAACATTACTTCACAACTGCCTAGAGAGCTCAAAGTGAAAAAAACACTCACACACTATACATGTATGAGTGTGTGTAATCGTACACACTATTAGCGACTGAATAAAGGCAATAGCCTTTTTACAATTTATAAATTTGCAAGTACAACAACAGTTCAACAAAACACACACATGCAATTCACTTTTCATTCACTTGTACCGTTTACATTTGTTTGTGCGGTGCCTCACTTTTTTTACTTACCTTTCACATGCGCCAGCACAGATCGAATGACGAAATTCGCTAGAAGAAGCTAGAAGTTCGCTACAGACCCGACGCCAACTTCGAAACGTTCACGAAGAAAAAACAATTAGCATTGTTTTTGCTTTTTATAGTGATAGACTATTGCTGTCTCTCTTTGATTTGAGAAACTCCGTGTGTCTCTTTTTACTTTCAGAATTTCGATCAAATCATATCACTAGGGCATTTTTCGTATCACTTTGATCATTTCACACTTCAATATAATATTTTTGGTATCAATGTAGTACTATAGGTTCATATTGATATTAAATAGTTTCACTTTGATATGGAAATATTGATACTACTGATATTATATGGATATATCTGATCCTTTTTTTTCTGTGCATGATTGTTCCGTAAATTTTTTCAAAATTGCAGCATCATGGCACAGCCTTTAAGTAAGCTACTGAAGAAAAACCAACAATTTTTTGGCTGCAAGAGCAGGATGAAGCTTTTAAGCGTTTAAAAGATGACATAACGTCAGAGCCAGTTTTTACGACCCAGCAAAATTTCATGAAGAACATTCGGACGCAAGCAGTACAAGTATAGCAGTTGTTCTTTTTAAACGAGACGAAGAAGGCAACAATCCTGTATTCTATTACAACAGAGTTTGCAGTGACGCAGAGTCGGTATTCAAGCGCTGAAAGTTTTAGCGACCACAGAAGCCGTGAAAAGATTTGGCATACATATTCTGGGATTACAGGTTTTGGTTGTTACGTTTAAAAATTACCTCAGCACAGAAAACGTGAATAAAATAGCCATTTCGTGTTCGTTTTGAGGGCTTTTATTAAAGTATGTTACATAGTTTTCACTGTCCAATTAAAAAACCAGATAATTTTGTTTCATTATGCATTATAAATGTTTATATCATTGGGGCTATAGAAACCGAGATAATCGCTGAAAACTGATTTTAGAGACCTCTGACCTTCAATAACTAACTAAGCGCACACGAGATTTTATGTGACTTTTAACAGCGCCAAAACGAAGGTTTTTAGAAGCTTCCAGCTTATTGACCCTCATTCCGAGGTTGACCCCTTTTTATACCCTTGTAGTGTGTATATTAAAATTGACCAGATGTTTGTAACGCATAGAAAGAAGCATCTCCGACCACATAAAGTATATATATAGCCATGTCTGTCTGTCTGTCTCTTTCTATGCCATTTCCTCCGTCGGTTTTAAAGCTATCTTAACCAATCTTTGCACAAAGTCTGCACATTTGTCGGAACCGGCCGGATCGGATGACTGTAGCATATAGCTGCCATAGGAACCATCGGTCAAAAAAGTAGTTTTAGTGAGAAAAACTTTTTTTTTCGATGCTTGCACATAATTCCACCAAGTTTAATGAAAATCGGACAACTATATAGTAAAGCTGCCATAGAAAAGATAGTTCCGAAAAAGTCTTACTAGGAAATTCGTTTTTGTTTTCAATTCTATTGCTCCCAAACTTGTTACTGATCATAGGATATATGCTGATATCTGCTACAATAAAATTCTGCCAAGTTTGGTCCAAATCGGATGACTATATATAGGAACGATCGGTCGAATAAGTAGTTCTAGTGATAAAAACTTTTTTGTTTTTAATGGTAGCGTCTTTATACTTCTCAGCTATGAATATTATCAGTTTCCACACAATTTTAGGGAGTTTGGTCAAAATCTGATGAATATATCGTATAGCTGCCATATAACAAACTGGCAAGCAAATGGTTAGCTTTCCTCTATTTTGTTATAATAGAAACCCCCTTAGTCTTGTTATTATCGCATTTAATTTTTTCTTAACTAATTTCAAATTGAATCTATTGATTTCAGTTTTTCAGCAATCAATCTACCTTTCAACATCTCAGCAACTCTCAGAGTTTAGTATTCCGCCAATCGTCTGAAATGTGTAGAATAAATCCTCTTCAATTTTTGCATTCATTCAGGCATAAACATAAAAATAGCCAAGAAGAAATACAATATATATATACTCCCACTGACGAATCGAAACGACAAACGCGGCTTGTGTATGTACGTCTGCATCATGAAGTTATATTAAAACCACCACAGGCGGACAGATAGGAATCCACATTCTGATAGCAGCTGTCACTCACTCAAGTAGTCAAGCGGCAGGAATCCAGCACAGTGAGGCAGCCGGATTCGTTCGCATCATTGTAATTGTTAATTACTGGCAAATTTCAGTAACTCACGCGAGGAGCAACAATTTGGCCAGCTGCTGCCATTTAGCTCGTGCATATTTTTGTGCTTGTGGCCAACATCTTTTGCTTAAGCCACGACTGGCGCGCTGATTTGGCCACCACACGCAGCTAGCTACGACGCAAATGACGTCGTCATTCCGTTGTGGGAGCTGCACAGACAGAGAGAGTGGGAGCAAGATGTGGGCCAACTCAACCAGAATGAGCCACGTCAAGTGAGTTCACAATTTTTGCGTGCTACCATTTTTCTTTGGCCCCGTCCAGCTCTACCCACTTACTGCAGGGATAATCCTTGGCATGCAACGCCTTTATCCTGTTTTATTTGTGTTGTACTTCTGTTCAGTTTTCCTTTTTTTCGCCCGCTGATTTCGCTACTTAATTTTTTTGTGTCCGCCATTCCGTCTGTGTCTGTCTTCGTGCAACGCCTCGTTTCCGCTCTTACTGCGCTGATTGGGCGTATTTTGTTGTTTTCATGTTGCTGCTGCTGCTGTCTGTCAGTCTGTCAGTCAAGCCAAGCCAAGCCAAGCAAGAGAACCTCCTGGCCCCTGGTCCTAGGACCATTTTGCGGAATACCCGCTCGTTTGTTCATTCGCTTTTTTCCCACGTAATTAAAACTTGAAACGCATATGAATTAGAAAAAATACGAGTACGCGACCCGGAACGTAACCATTTTATGGTACAGAATGACATCCTGCCTCCAGTCTGGGCATCGTTAACAACGCTGATTAAGTTTCTTGTGATGTGGTCTGTCGGCACGTCACTGTCAACGTGATTTGAAATAAAAATTTAAAATTTCTGTTCCAGCATTGACCCCATCCCTTAACCCTTGACTTTGTACCTATATATTGTAGCTTGAATGCTTTAGTGTGTGCTTTTTTGAATTTTATCGCGCAGTGAACAAATTTGACAAATTTGCGCATATAAAAAGTCAATTCATTTTTGATTTGTGTTAAAAATGTAAACTTTTTTCCATATTACATAAAAAAAAATGCGAAAGCAAAGCTGAATTCGTCTGTGCCGAAGTTGTAATACACTTGAAAAAGTTCGCTGCAACGATTAGCGATTTTGGCCAACCTTTGCAGATCAGCTTAACAACAGATAATATTAACAATGATAAGTTTTTCTGCATGCCGCGTTTAGCTTTCTCATTTCTAAGCGCGTCGTGCAGAAAAGCTACACAAACGTTATGGATTGAAAATCCCGGTAAGAACGTGTAGAAATCCTACATTTTCACTTACACATAAAAAAACATGACTGCGCACTTTTTATTTATTTTGCTTGTAATTCATAAGTTCGAATTCAGTGCTCTGATAATTTATATAAGGGATTGAAATTTGCATACGTTTCTTGAAGATTTCCAGCATGCAGCATTCAGCATTTGTAATTCTAAACGTTTGTGTAGAAAACCTACACGACGCGTCTGGAAATCAGCTTTCTAAACGAAAAATGTAAGAATTCAGTACTGACTAGAGCTAAATTTTTTGCAGCTTCTCAGCACGCCGCGTGTAACTTTCTGCATTCTAAATTTTGCTTGTGCAATTTAGCAGGGCGCAATACGTTTCGTATAGCTTTGACGTTTCTACACGCACCGTGCAGCCAATTTTGGTTTCTCTGTGTGGGCAAAATTATAATACACTTTTCAAGTGTATAATGAGTTTTGTAGTTACAGATAACAAATTTTCTAGATTTCAGTGTGTCTGTATTTTTTTTGAGCCGAACCGAAAACTTATTTTCGCAACAAGTTCAGGCTCTGCAATTCTCTCAACTTTGTTTCGTTACACAGTTAACACGGTTTATAATATTTCGAATTTCCAGGCTTAAACCGATTTGCAGACCTGAATTGAACTATGCCATTTTTGTATTAAAATCAATTAATATGCACTTCGATTTGACTAAAAACTTATTAAACACCAAATTGCAGTTGCAACTTGTATATTGATCAAGCACGGAATCCCAATTTGAGAATTACAACACTGAGGGAAAATACTGTTTAGAAAAAAGTTGCCTTCAACTTAAATAACAAGATGTTCTTAAAATTCTTGACAGCAAATGTTCCTGGAATGAGTAAAGCTATTCTCAATCGAATAATAGTTGCTTTGTACAACACCAAAGCCGGTATTCGGCAGAGATAGGGAGAGCGAGTTGGCTCTCTTTTTGATCTCTACCTTGTTGTTTTTCAACTCAACTTCTTGTCAGCTCAACCAAGCATCAGTAGTCCTCAAGATGTGAATCTGCAAAAATGTGCAACGTGATTCCATACGCTAAGAGCAGAAGGTAACGGGTTCAATTCCCAGTCAAGCCCAAACAAATTTTTCTGTGTTTTTCTGAAAACCTTAAATGAAACGAATCAGGTGGAATGGGTTGTATTGGTGCTTGTCCTGGTAATAAGAGCCCCAAGCCTAAAAGCATGCACTTTAGATCTGTGACCTAAAAGTATTGTGTCGCCGTTTATACTTTTAGCAGATTCTAGCTTTCTAAATGCGACAAATTAACCGGGATAAAATACATTAAGCCTCCGCAGGCCAATTCGTTGCACTGATAAATTGTTATAATTAGTCCATATTTAAAACATTAATTTTAATATTTTTAATATTATATTGGTTATCGAATATCGGTTGTCCGTACTCGGTAAGTTCTGAGCGCCCCCCGCGATAGCATTCGATATCGTTATCGGAAAATACTCCCCTAGGTGCTACGCATGACCACTAGCCACGTTCTTTCACTAGAAAAACTTCCAGCCGAGCAGACGTGTCAGTGGGACAGACATCAAAGCTTCAGGTTTAAACTTAAGCCTTGCCGAATTGTTTCCAAGATCATCCATACGCCGAAGCGCAGAGGCAAAGAACAATTGTTGAAGCCTAATTAATTTTATAATACAAAGAGTTTCGTTCTTATCGGCCTGGCGCAACAAAAATTGATTTTCGGCAGTTTTCCTCGTGGAAAATCGGCCTCCCCTTGGTGCAACATCGAGCTAACCCACTTATTCCTGTGCAGCCATACAAATCGATCTAGACGAAGCTGAGGAGCCAAAAAGGGGGAAAAAAAAACTTAACCTCGTGGCTGAGCCACGGCAGTTGCTGCCTCCACCGGCACACATTTAAGTGTCGCCAGCAATCGGTAATTATGCTTGGTTCGCCCGCTGCCCCGACATCACCCTAATCACTTTATTCTCGTTACCTTTTTATCTAAAACTAAAGGTCTGGCCCCTAGTACCCGAATGCTAGCTCCAGAGCCCAAGCTCCATGGTTTACCTAACCTCATAATTCAGGAGCCAGAGACCCTAAGCCACCAAGCCAATCCAGCTCCCACCAGTTGCCGAAGAAACTTTAGTATCTAGTGCCACAGAATCAAAGTGAAAAACCTCACCAAAGCCTTTCATACCCAAGTGTAGTGCAGTGAGACGGAAGAAAATTCCGTAATAAAACGCCCAGTGCAGACCCTGAGGCTCTAGTTGGATAAGAGAGAGAAAAGTCATAAGCCAAAAGTTTTGCTATACCGAAAAGCCAAGTGAAATTTCAATCAAAAGCGCTAATAGACCAATTTTTTGTTCTTTTGCCAAATGAGCCAAAGAGCTCCACTATTACGAGAGAAACTCTTCTTAAGTTTATTTTATTAAATTATTTTTTTGCGTGGATGACCAAGTTGGCTTGAGTGATGGTGTTGTGCTCTCAAAATCAATCTAACCCCCAACACCCGTCAACAATCCAAAAGCTTTACGAATACTCCACAGCTGATCGTCTCGGAGAAAGATCTTTCGCCGCGGGATCATCATTAAGCCGTACATTTTTGCCCATGGGGCTATAAATTAAGCTAACACTTCCAGAGAGTACGAGCTGTTAAGCTAATACGCCCTTATTCAGTCTGAAACTGTTTTATATTGTGTTTGGATTGGCCCCTCTCTTAAATTACGTAAAGAGAGACTAAACTTCCTAGTTATAATTACCCACCCACACAAACAAAACCCATTTGGTCAGACTTGCCTCGTCTAAATTATACAGTGAGAAACAGAGAGATACATAAAAGTAAAATTGGCTCAAACAGCACCTCCAGGAGGGCCAGGGCCAAGCTTCTCTCAATCTCTTGGCGTGTGTGCTTATAATTTTTCGCACAAATGAAAGGGACCTACAGTTTAACGCCGAATCCGAACGGCAATAGTTAGAGAATTTTTGCTTTTTCATGGCTAGTTACTTCACACAGCTGGCGCCAGTAGCTGGTGAAGGTGATCGGGTGTGTAAAAGCTTTTTTCTAAAGAAAGAAAAAACTTTTTCTATTAGATGGTCCGAGGCGGGATCGAACCCACAACCTCCCGCACCACAGCCGCCACACATACGACTGGTACGCCACGCCCGACCACAGAGAGATACATAATGATTATATTATTCTTCTATCTTATTACTAAATGCATAACAATAATTGAATGGCGAATTGTCATATATTTTGTAATTTTCAGCGTCTTTTGTCACTTAATTTCACTTGCGCTTAGGTTCGTAGTACTTTTTTATAAGATTTTTGGCAATTAGTTTCCAACTCATTAAGATTGTAAATTTAAAATTAATCATCACTCTTTAATCATGGATCATCAACCCATATTAGTTTCAGTTATGTTTAGCCTCCAGAAAGATCATGAAGAGCTCGATTAAATTTATAATGAAGTCTGACTAAACTTTTTTTTCATTCCGGAAATCATGAAGCGCCGACATGGGATAGACTGACCAACTAGCAGTTGTTCAAGGGATAACCAATGGACATGCGTTCATGCCTGTTCCTGGTGATCATGGTAGGGTGGGGAACATGGCCGCTGGATAACACCTCAACGCGGCCTTAACACTGCTATGGCTTTCTGAATCCACTTCTTTCCCCTTTCTTCTTTCTTTTTTACCCCTCTCCTGTACCCTGTTCCCATTTCCCAGACTAAATGATGGGCTTCCCATACCTCATCCAATTCCAGAACCAACCCGTGATTTTTTTAAAGTTAAGTAAGCCATCGAGCATGTAGTCTGCGGCACAACTTTTGAACCTCCCCCACATTGCCGACGAAATTAGCCGGATCAAGCACGGGTTCCGCACAAGGCTACCTGCTACCATCTGCCCAAGAAGGATACAACCACCCGTTGTATGCTACAGGGTCGTTGAAGTTTGTTGCACAGTGATGTCTCTGATACTACGGATTATATGGGTGAAGAAGCAGCAGAGCATATCCAGGCGCCTCTGCCTCCCTTCCCTTCCAATCCAATGAGGTACATATATCCCCGTTCCCTATTTCTCCCAAACGTGCGGAACCCGCTCACACCTTATCCTAAATCATTCAAATTGTTTACCCTGCCGAATATAAAATGTTTTTGAAACCGAATCAATATCAACTCAAATCATGTTCTTAAAACCTTACTTGAGGTTTTGCGATTTAAAAAATTATTCTTGAAGTGAGAACATTGTACTACAAATGAAATAAAACCGTTTATGCACTGTTTTTGTTTGTGCTCATCTTGAGTCCAATGTTCTCGCGATGTTATTGAAAATCTGAATAGAGACAAAGGACTATCCATTAGTTATTCCCATCTGAGAAAGCTCTGTGTAATTCAGTCAAGGTGTTTGCGTAGACTATTGGGAGCACCCTGGTATATGTGCACAAGACATTTTTAGAGTGACCTCAGTGTGCCCAAGATTGGTGACGCAATCCATAAGCAGGTGATTACGTGGCGAGACTTCGCCCAGAATCAGACACATTACACCTGAAATCAAACTTACTTAAAAAGAGTAGTCATGAAGATATCTACAAAATCTTAATCAAGTTGGCACATTTACAAAAGGTCTCAGAAAATTTAGAATCAAAATAAATAATCCAAAAATTTTGATTTAATAAAAAAAAATCATTTTTTTCCTCTGTTATACGCAGTTAGCATTTTAAAAAAATCGATTTTTTGATTTTTGCATATTCTTAATGTACATACTTTTAAGCACTCACACAGAAAATTTCAAGTCAATCCGACAATTATTTGCTAAGTTAAGTTGCTTTTTAAGGTAAATTTACACGAAGCTGCTATTTTGTCAAAAATCGCAATAGCGATTATTCCTTCGATTATTAAAAAAATGTTTTTGGTATTTTGATTTCGAATTAACTATACCAGGGAAATCGTGGTCACCGCCAAACTCATTTTTTTTCAAGACCTTCTGGAGATCGTCGTTTTATTAGTGCCATTACAAAATTAAATGATGGCACTAAATGTTTCAATACTTTTGGTTTGTATAGAATTAAATACCTTTTCACAATAAATTTATAAATAAACTTCTTTTCTTCGGCCATTAAACTGCGTATAACCCCTTTGTTCTGTGATCAATGCAGAAATTGTTCGAATTTTTTGTATAGTGTTTCCAGAATAAGGCAGTGCCAGCAAAAACGTAAAAGTCAGCGGGTCTCATTTTCGACTTCCATTTTCCATACCATTTTCGATCGTTTCGCTTGGACTTTGTATCTAGCGCTAATTTAGCTTAGTCCGATGGTGTGCAAAAAGTGAAAAGCGAGCCATTTCATTCGGAATTGAGAACAGGGAATCGAAACCAAAGTGAAATTGCGTTCGATGAACTTTTCAAAATGTGGTGGGACTGAGAACATTAACGCATGCTGCAGATTTTCGACAATGATGCACCCAGTGTGAAAATAAGAATACTTCTCATTACTTCACAACTGTATATTGGGCTATATTTACATTTTCGATGTTCAATTTCAGCTCCACCCAATAAATCAACACTTTTGGGGTCTACCTTCTAGAGATATTTATTTATTTAAAAGTTTCTTAATTTGTAATTATAAATTTAATATTTCCGCATTAATTTCGAAATTGAGCTTCCAAAAACATTTTTGCCTTTAAGTAATCCAGTTCACCCATGTCCATGTTCGATGGAGCTGGGTGGGTGATTGAGGTTAAAATTATCAAGTGCACAGATGACACCACGCTCAAGTGGCTGACGCATTAGTTGCCCTAATTGAAAGCCCAGCGGGAGGGTGCCAAGCTGGAAACAGTGAGCAGGAAGTTAGTTCCTTCCGTACCGAAAGCAAAGTTACACACAAAAAAATCAGGTGGGTAAAATTAACTACTATGACAGATATTATTTTAAAATTTTTTTATGGATGTGATTTGGTGTTAATTGATAACTGTGCTAACAGTTTAATCTACCTAAGAAATTGTAAGTTTCACGTATTTATTTAAGAGCGTATTTGTTGTTGAATTTAACAAATGTTACTATACACAGAAAAATAAGGCGAGCTAAAATCAAGTCCAAAAATATTTATTTGATCTAGACCATCGGATTGAAATTTCAAGTACGTGTCGTACTAGATTCACTTGAATCAAGCACGAAAGGATTGGAACAATCCTAAAAGGCTTGGATCAGTCCGAAAACGCTCATTTTAAGTACGGATCCTACTGGAAAATCAAATGATTCTGACTCGAGATTGAAGTAAGTACGGAATGCCATTGTCAAAGCGAAAGAGGGAAAAGAAACGGAGAACAAGTTCGAAACTGAGAGTGAAAAGCTCTCTCAGGCTAAATGGGTACACACACATATACACACTTCTTTCAGAACAGCAATTATTGGTGGTGTGGGTTTTTTGCGCGAACCGTTGCTTTGGAATTCCCTACCAGCTATAGAAATTTCAGCATGAGAAGGTAGCTGCTGAATTGCAGTTGATGGGTCAAGTCTATTGAAGAGACTTCTATAGCGACCAGCCTCCATTGTAATGTTGGTTGTGTCCTGTTTTTACAGTTGTATGCAAGCTAATGACCTTGAGCCGGCTAGAACTTGCTGGTTTGATAATCAAAAAGGTCGTTAAAAAAGTAGCATGGAGCTCTTGTGAGTTGATTTTTTGGGGTCAAAGAAATAAAGTCGATCTCATGTCATGTTTGTTTGATGCAATCATTTTTCGGATTGGATGTAGCTCAATTTAATCTCGGGTACACTTGCACCAAAACGACTTCGAGATCAAATCTAGTATGAATATCGAGCTTTAATCAATATTGGACCTACTAGATTGGATCCGACTGAGGGATCAAATCGAGCTCCAATAACAAGATAAAATCAATCCAGTGTGAGCTTAAGTCGAAATCAAGACAAGAATTCCGGGATTGAAAATACCATACTCAAATCAATCCTTCTCGTACCTGGTTTGAGAAGATCCGGGCTTGACCAACTTCTGACATCGCTTGGGATTGATTTCAGCCTGGATATCTTGGATTTTTTTTCTGTGTAGTAAACTTAACCATAATATTCATACACATATTTTGTTGTTATAACAAGTTACTGTTACTACAGTTACTTTCCCATAGAAATGGTAACTCGGACATGATTTTTTCATCTCAAACATTGTTATTGTAGCAATTAACAGAACCCACAGTTAATATAACCGCATAAAAAGTATAACTTTTTGAATGTATTTGCTGCGCGAATTAACTGTACAGACAGTAAATCTAACCTCGAAAATTGTTGACTCAGCCAATTTCAGTTGGCCTTATATATTGTTCATTAACGGAATTTGAACTGGAGAATTACTAGTAGACTCATTAATGCGATACTCAAGAAATTTTTGGTGCATGTGTTTAGGCAGATTCAATACAAGTAATATCTTATCTATTATCGCGCGCCGTGGCGTAACCGATAAAGACGTCACCAATCGTGTTCAGTCCAAGGGCCCCGAGTTCGAGTCCCCCAGAGTAAGTAGAAAATTTTAAAATAAAATAAAAATTTGTTAAGTTCGTTGTTTTTTAAACCAAAGTGGGTGGGGTATTAGAGTAACTTGACAGCTTAAATTGTAACCATACTACTATTCTACAGCTGAGTAACAACTGTCAAATTACATTAAATGCAAATAGCATGGTAAAACACTGTAAACATCGGTTAATATTACTAATTTTGTGGGCTGTCGCATTTCCAAACGATATTATTTTTTGTGGCTCATTGTGGCTCAGTGTAAATAGCCTGTAACTAACGAAACACATCCTTTTTATAATATTCTTTTCATATTGCTTGTGTGATTTATGCATGAATGCAAGCATTTATTACTTCAAAGTCAAAGACACATTTATTGAATCATATTCAAATAGAAAACTGGGGTGAAAGTGTGGCAGCTTTGAGCAAAATTCTTTAGTAAATTAATTTTTTACTGTTCTGCTTCTCCAGAATGTTCATTAAATGTGCTTGGTCACTTACGACTTTCTAGATTGTTTCTCTTAATAAAGCTAAAAATTTGGTCAAAGCCAGCATGTGAAAAGCACTATAATTGACAGAATGAATTGCTCGCTGGGAACTCAGCCAGACAAAAGTTTTGTGGAACTTATCCTTTAAAGTAGTAAGGTGGAAAGGTAAAACAAATATGTTTATTTTGTTTTGGAAATAACAATTCCTGTAAGTTTTTTAATAGCGGTGGAGGAGCACCTACAGGACGACAGGCCCGAAAAATCCAAAGCTGCAAGCGGCAACAAATGCACAAGTCGATGAATTCCTGGCTAAAGGCTGCATAGATCAATCAATCAGTAAAATGTAGGTGCAATTGCGAGTTGTTTTAATGCGAGTGTAAGAAGCAAAGTACCATCGTGGGAAAACACCAACAAGTAAACCAAGGATCATCGTTGGAGAGTGGCAGATGTTTGCACCATCGAGCTGTGCGAAATCTGCAAAAGAAAATGAGAATTCCAGCCTCCTGCCAGGAAACATAGAGGCTATATAAGACAGTAGCTGTGCGGTCTAAAGGCGCGCGCATACATGCGACTGAAAGATGAACTGACAGCAGAACTTAAGGCTGATATTGACAAATAACCACACTCCGTGCATGCAAGGTTTGATCGCCCGAATTCAGTTGTAAGCACACTTTTGCGGAATCAATCAAGCATGTTTTTTTTTATTCGGCTTGCTGACGTACTAAAATATCATGGTCAGCCGTCAGTTCATCTTTCAGCTGCATGTGTGCGTGCGACCTTGGACGAGAATACAGAAAAACCATCTTTTCTTTGGACTTTTCCAGCCTTATTTTATTTAATACACAGGTATTTTTTATACCCTTGCAGAGGGTATCGAGATGTTTGTAACGCATAGATTCCTTCTATCTCCGTCCATATAAAGACACCACAGACACTTGGGTTGCTGGCACAGCCAGTGCGATTTCCGCTATTTTCCCTAACATTGGTTCTCGATAATTAGCGACTTCCAGTACAGTGTTATATTGTCTTCGATTTCCAGTTTATCTCCGTACTGCAAATTAAAAATTTTGCTTTCCACTGAACTCATACCAACTGGCGCACATAGCATATGATCATTTTTTAGAATACTATATCTATTTTTGGCTGAAGTGCTTGGGGCTTCTTCACTCAATGGTTCGATACCTTCAATTTTTTTTATATACTCGTATGTGGAAAGCAATTTTTTCTGAAATAAAATGATTGATTAGAACATATAAATTGTGGAAACTATTGACGCGTTAACACATACCGTAGCAATTTGCTTTTTAGCCTCGCTTAAAATGGTTGAGCCTTTAAAGGTGAATCGAGGGTCCAGATATATGGCTGCAAGAAAAACATCATTTTCCATAAGAATGGACTTCCTTGAATCCAAGGCCGAATGCAACTTCTTAGCCAGTTGGTACTCATGTTCCAGATGGGAAAGCTGGGCTTCGCAAACCAGCCATTCGCGGTAAAAATCACCCATTACCATATCTTCTGCTTGAAGCATTGCGGTGCAGTCTGCGATTGGCTTGAATGAAAAACAAAACTCTTCGACGAAGGACCAGTCGATAGACAATGGAATCAAATGTTGGGACTTACTCTTTAATGCATTTAGAGACTCCATCATTTTGAATGTAGAACTCCATCGAGTGTTGTTATCGAGCACGGGCAATGTCTCATTCTGCCTGCGTAGTTCCGTGCGTAGTTTCTTGACATATTTGCGACAGTCTTCCAATTCGGCATCAATTGTTTTAATCACATCCTAAGATGCTAGTTGTAAAGTATGTGCAGCGCAATGAACAACACTCAGCGAATTTCTAATGTGTTCGTCAATTTCCTCAAAGTTGTCAGTGTCTTCATCAGGAAGCATTCCAACTTCTTCATATTCCTGTAGAAGTTTGGATGTTTTTACAACATTGGCGCCATTGTCAGTTGTCATTGAGTAAATTTGCTCGATATTAATATTGAATTTATTCAAGCACTGAAGAACCTCCAACTTTAAATTTTGGGCTGTATGACGCACAAAGAGCTGGATCATTCCAATAGAATAGACTTCTATTTTAAAATCTTGCATAAATTGTATGTTTAATCCCATTATGCTGCGGTCATTTCGTGATGCAATATCCATCTTGAGGCATACCATACGACCTTTAACTTTGGCAGCAATGGCGTTGCACACTTTCAACGCTGTTTCCTCGAGATGCGTTGCAACATTTCTGGAATTAAGCTTACACGAATATCCATTTGTCCACGGTTGCAAGATTTCCTGAAAGCGATCATTATCAAAAATTCTGAAGGGTAAAGAGATCACGGACACTAAATAGGCTATTGTCTTCAAATAATCGTTTTGAGACATATTAAGGCAGACCGATGTTTTAGCTTTTTTGGAGGCAGGTTGCATCTGAATATCATCATGGATATCATCCATTTGTTCGGACTCCTTATCGTGTACCAACTTATAATGGCGCCTTATATTCCCTGATAACTTGCAGAGACGTTTTTTGGAAACTAGGCAAGTCACGATGTTTTCGTTTTCCGTTGGTTCCACCATAGCTTCAATATTAAATTTTTTTGTCCTTCCCATTATTGCTTTTTCCTTTTTAAACTCTGAACTCAAAACTGTAATACACACGAACACTTTGCAAGCTGTTTTAAAACTAATTTCTGAGCACAATGTGATGTCATGATTACACCTTCGGAAGTGCACCAGGTATCGCGTTCTTGACTTGGAAAATATTTAATGGCTTAAGTTAGGTCACTAGAAAATACATCAGGTCAATATAAAATACGCCTCCCGAAATACGCATAAGTACCTGTAGAATATGGATTTGTCCCTTTTTAAAAAGGGTTAACTTTTACATATTTGGACTCACAGCCCATTGATGATTAGCAGGCCGTTGCAATTTTTTATTGCCTTCATACAAAGGGATATTCCTTGTCGACAGCATTGCTGATATTTGCGGTGACAGCTGCTTATTGCAGCTCCAGGCAGCTCATTGATTAGAAGCAGGTCATTGCGAATATGAAAAAAATTATTAGTAACACGTGTGAAAATAAAAATTTTTTACACACTGAATTTTTTCTATGTGTTAATATTGGCGTGTAAAAAATAAATGTGTGTTATTTTACGAACCCTGGATGGGACAACTATATAGTATCGCTGCCATAGAAATTGGGTGTAGAAAATGTATATAGGAGGCCTTGTCACAAATGTGTATATTTGGCCGAATGTACAAATTTGTGTCAGTTGAATCAGACTACTAATTTATATAAATTATACAAGCTACAAGGGAATATAAACTTCGGTCGAGCCGAAGTTAGCTTTCCTCTATTTTTTTAAGAACAAATGGTTAATGGCTTAATAATTTATTGGGCTTAAACCAAGAACATTTTGTCCCTGTTTTATGAACTTTTGATTTGTTTCAAGAATGTATTGGGGTTGACTTTAGAATTAATTAAACTTGAATTGAGAATATTATTCACTAATTTTAAGAGTAAATTGGGTTGTATCTAAGACCATTACAACCTAAAAGAATGATCAAAAAGATTTTAAAATAGTTTGAAATGTACTTAATATGTACACACCTGATCATATTAATAGGCACACACCGGAATTTTTTAATTATAGATGGTTTTTTCGTACTTTTAGTGTTGACAACTTTTTAATTTTTGGTTTTTTGTTGTTGTCAATGCCTGACCACACTGTGACAAAGAGTTGAAAGAGGGGCTGCCCCGTATATCAAAGCTTTTCTATAAATTGCGAGTAGACCACACATTTCGCCTGATCATAATAATAGGTACAGTCTCCGTTTCTCACAAGTATCAAGTGAATAATTTTGTAATCAGTGATATTTTGGTAACTAAAGGTAAATTAAGTATAGCTCCTGTCAATACAGAGAATTAAATAATTTTTTTTTCAGAAAAAATGGGTCGAAATTCTCATTGTACTAAAGAAGAAGCTCGATTGGTTCTTAGTCTGAGAAAAGAAGGCAAATCTTTACGAGCCATCGACAAATTAATGAACAGGTCTCATAATTTTGTTAAAAATGCATTAGAAAGAAAACCAAGACAGGAAACCCGTGGAAGGCCACAAAAAACAACAGAAACCCTTGACCACTACATAGTAACTTTGAGCAAAAAGGACCCATTTAAGTCATCGAAGGCTATTGCAGCCGAAATTGAGAATTCAGTTAGTGCTCCAACTATCCGAAGACGACTACAAGATGCCAACCTACCAGGAAGAATTGCCAGAAAAGTCCCACTTATGCGCAAAAAAAATATCACCATGAGGCAAACTTTTGCAAGGGACCACAAAGACTGGGTAGGATGCACCGGGGAGAAAAAAAATGGAGAAACATATTATGGAGCGATGAAACCAAGATTAATTTGTTTGGGAATGACTGTGAAAGGAATGTTCGACGCCCTAATGAAAAGGAATTCCATCCACGGTTTACAAAAAAAACAGTCAAACATGGAGGTGGCAATATAATGGTATGGGGTTGCTTCTCCTGGTACGGCGTAGGTCCAATATATCAGACTACGAACAAAATGAATGCTGAAGAGTACAAATCCATATTGGAAACAGTTATGGTACCGTATGCTGAGAAAAATATGCCGTTACGTTGGGTATTTCAGCAAGATAATGATCCTAAACACACATCAAGACTGCTATCTAAATTTTTCGAGGACCAAAAAGTTGACGTTCTGAAGTGGCCAAGCCAATCCCCCGACCTTAACCCCATTGAAAACTTGTGGGGAGACTTAAAAAAGAAATTGGCAAAGCATTCATTTTCAAATAAACAAAAATTATGGGATGGTGTCCAAAAACTGTGGTATGAGACACCAGTAGAGACCTGCCAGGCTCTTATTAAAAGTATGCCAAAAAGAATAGCAGTAGTGGCCAAAAATAGAGGTGGATACACTGGATACTAAGTTAGGAAATACTTATTTACCTAAAAACGAGAAGGCCAAGCTAACTTCGTCTGTGCCGAAGTTTTTATACCCTTGCAAAAGCTGTTTTTGAAATGACAGAGTTTAGAACGCTTAGATAAAAATCAAAAACTTTTGTAACTAAAATCCATTTTCCGTCAGATGAACGTCTGATTTCGACCACATTTCGCGAATCTTTTTGAAAACATATCAAATTAACAATCGCCAAGTTTAAGAACGACAAAATTTAAAACAAAAAAGTTTATCTCACTAAGACTCATTTTCCGACCGATAAGTCCTATGGCAGCCTGAAGATATAGTCATCTGATTTCGACCAAATTTTTCAAATTAGTTTGAAAGCGTTTAATATTAATAATCACCGACCTTAAGAACGATTTACTTGAAAAAAAATATTTTTTTTTTCACTAAGACCCATTTTCCGACCAATCGGTCCTATGGAAGCTATAAGATATAGTCATCCGATTTTGACCAAAGTTTGCAAATCTGTTTGAAAGCATAAATTATTATTAAGGGACGAGTTTGAGGACGCTAACAGTGAAACCAAAAAAGTTTTTCTCAGTAAGACCCATTTTCCGACCGATCGGTCCTATGGCAGCTATAAGATATGGTCATCCGATATTGACCAAAGTTTGCAAATCTCTTTGAAAACATATAATATTAATAATGACCGTGTTTGGGAACGCTAACATTAAGAACAAAAAAGTTTTTCTCACTAAGACCCATTTTTTGACCGATGGCTCCTATGGCAGCTATAAGATATAGTCATCCGATCCGGTCGGTTCCGACATATTAGCAGCGTGCAGTAAAAAGAAGACTCTGTGCAAAATTTCAGCTCGATAGCTTTAAAACTGAGAGACTAGTTTGCGTAGAAACAGACGGACAGACAGACGGACAGACAGACGGACAGACAGACGGACAGACAGACGGACAGACAGACAGACAGACAGACAGACGGACGGACAAAGCTCAATCGACTCAGCTCGTCGCCCTGATCAAGAATATATATAGTTTATGGGGTCGGAAATGAATATTTCTATGCGTTGCAAACTTCTGGGCAAAATTATAATACCCTTTGCAAGGGTATAAAAAGAACACAAAATGGAAATTAACATTTTGTTTCTTACCAACACATGAAGTGTACCTATTATTATAATCACACTGAAAACGTATCTGAAACACAAAATGATCTCTTTTATGTTATATTATTATTCTATGTTACAATTAAGTTTATTTTATTAAAAACAAATAGTTTACGAACCAATGAGAACAAATTTTAAGTTTGAAACAATGAATAAAACTGTTTTCTGTTACCTTAAAGTCAGAGTTGATGTGTGTACCTATTAATATGATCAGGTCTGTATATCCCAAAACAGTTTTAAGGCAAGTTGGAAAAATCGTACTTGAAATAAGAATTTCCTGCTTGAACCAAGTATTTCCGTACTAACCTATTGACACTGTTTGTTTTTGATTCAAGTGCAAAGTTCTAGGCTCGTTCGTTACAAGCTTTTTAAATGGAATTAGGCCTAATTACCAAAAACTAAGACGAGCATATTTCAATTTAGACGGAATTTCTGAAACATATCTAAAATAGAGGTGAAAATGCTTCAACTATCTACCAATCAAGGTTCGAACCAAAACCTTATGTTAAGGAACTGTTCTGCGAACCATAGCAAACTGAATCTAAGGAGCGAAACTTTTTTGAAATTTTTTAGGTGTGCAGCCTTGGGCCAAGCTGTCTTCCAAAAAAAAAACATAATAAAACAACATAAAAATATTATATGAAAGTAAAAGGTATTCTCCAGAGTAGCTTTTGTAGATTTTACCGTCGAAAATTACTCAAGGCTGTTGGAGAGACTCGACATTGAAAATATATCAATTGGGCTACGAAATGTTACCCCAGCATATTCTTAAGTTGTTTCCGAATGTAAAAAAACGGCACGGTGGTAAGAGATTTGGGCATTATTGAATCAAACAAACAGAATATTTATATTTGGCTTAAAAAGCCTCAACCGCCAAAACCAACAACAATGCCAAAGTCGAAATCAATCTAAATCTCATGACATCTGGCCTCATATAAGGTAGTCGGAGGCATGCATAATTTAGAGTTTCTTAACCTCTAATATGTCCGTACGGTCCTCGGAAAGGGCCATGATGATAGTGTCCACCGAAAGGTCCACCGAATGGTCCACCCAAAGATCCACCGAAAGGTCCACCGAAAGGTCCACGGTGATAGGGTGCAAAAGGTCCCTGAGAGAATCCGTAATTGAACTGCCGTCGCACACGTTCAGCAGCCGCATGCTCCTCCAGCTCACTTGCCTTACTCTCATCAAATTCGGTTTGCGTCTCCTGCTGGCCATTCCCTACCGCTGCAGATTCTAGCAGAAGTAGGGCAAGCAAAACACTTACAATCAGTAGCAGGCAAGTATGCATCTTGGTACTGGATGTAACAGTCATACCAGGTGCCATCTAGACTATCACATTTATATGATTTTCAAAGATTTACAAAACAAGTTTTGCGCTTAGCCAAGTTAATTGAAGCAGTAGCTCATTTTGATTTATTCGCAACTCATTTCTTGAGATCTTATCACATATATGCACATTAAATTGATAACGCTTAGCCGAAAAATGGTCCGCCAAAGCCTCTGCCAAAACCACCTCTGCCAAAACCGCCTCTGCCAAAACCGCCTCGACCAAAACCGCCTCTACCAAAGCCTCTGCCGAAGCCTCCGCCGAAGCCTCCTCTTCCAAAGCCACCTCTGCCAAAGCCACCTCTGCCGAAGCCACCTCTGCCAAAGCCAAACTGCCTAGCCAGGCGTACAGATGGCGTCTCCTGCTGTTCCTGTTCCTGATTTACATCCGCTAGCGTCAGCTGCTGTTCATCCGCTTGGGTTCGTCCTGCCGACAGTGCCAACACCACGGCACTTAGCACTAATAGATTCAAATAAAAAACGCGCATCGCTTTCTGGTTGGGGCAATCAACTGTATTCCCGACGAACCCATCTACGCTTCTTATATAGACCTCTCCCAAATGCCCAAGATGACTATGAAAGTTCTAAACAAGTTGCTGACGCTCTCCCAAACAATTAAATTTCCTAAACATAATCAAATGGTAGAGAAAAATCCCCGACAACAAATTGCCGCAGGCTACTGCGAAAACAAAATTAACGAAAACCAGAACAACCAAATCATTGCCCCATAACACAAACAACCTGTTCTTGGTCGCACAGTCGCACCTGATGCTAATTATGTATGCCAATGCTTGAAAAAATATCAAATTAATAAATCCAGAAAGTCCCGACTACAGTTTTACCCAGCATGTTAAACTGTTATTGGAATAACCCGGAGTGAACGAGTTCTTTTTAGGTCAAATACTTGGCGAATTCTTCTCTAGTGCAAGAATTTTGAAACATGAAGTGAAAATGCGTTACACGGTTTAGATTGATTGATAATGTATACACTTCTAGAGGGTATTAAAATTTGGTTCACATATTTGTAACGCATAAAAAAAGCTTCTACGATTACATAAAGAATTTGTTGGTTTGCGCACTGGGCTGGATGACTACATTTTCGTCATAAATTCGACAGCTTCAATCAAAAATTCGATAGATATTCACAAACGTTCTTAAAAATGGGGCTTTTGCGAACAAGCAAACTAGTTTCAATTAAAGATTCTCGTTGCGACGCGTTTTAGCTCATGTATCTGCAAGGGATGCTTTCGGACTCACTTGCACAGGGCGTAGAAAAATAAGCCAAACCATACAACCCTAATTATTATTAATTAAAATATTAATATTAAAATAAGATCATTCAGCTTCTTAATTATTCGCCAAAGTGCTTTGCTTACATAGAAAATCGGGACAGTTGATTACTTTGCAATAAGAGATATTGAGCAATTAAGGCCCAATTTCTCAAAATTTCCGATTAGGTACCGGCCGGTCAAATTTGCCGTCCACGAGACTTACCGGCAGGATCACCCGATAACGATTAATTTTTATTGCTGCCATAGGGTGACCAGACACTGTCAACGAATCAGCTGTGTTTGTTTTGGTGTTTTTATACCCTTGTAGAGGGTATATTAAAATTGTCCAGGTGTTTGTAACGCATAGAAGGAAGCATCTCCGACCTCATAAAGAATATATATTCCTGATCAGCATGACGAGCTGAGTTTATATAGCCATATCCGTCTGTCCGTCTGTTTCTATGCTATCTCCTCCGTCAGTTTAAAAGCTTTCTTAACCAAACTTTTCACGAAGCCTTTTGGTACAATTACGCTGCACACACGGTTGCCACTTGAAAAAATTAAATTACACCAAAAAATGTCAAAAAAGAGCCATTTTCATTAAAAAAAAGAGCCAATAAGAATGTCTCCCCCTTATTCCTGTTTTATTTTTATTTAATAAAATAAAAAATATCTCTTTCACAAAATCGTTAAATTATACATTCATTTCATTTCTTGAGTATTAATAATACAAAAAAAACCAAAAA
This sequence comes from Lordiphosa magnipectinata, assembly GCA_037044535.1. Classification (NCBI taxonomy): domain Eukaryota; kingdom Metazoa; phylum Arthropoda; class Insecta; order Diptera; family Drosophilidae; genus Lordiphosa; species Lordiphosa magnipectinata. The sequence continues at coordinate 188,844 of JBAMBO010000924.1, read as the reverse complement.
ATATTTCATGTATTAATCTGTTACTGTGGCAATAAAATGTCAAAATTTAGATTTTAATACCAATGGCTTCCTCGGATTTAATTCTATATTCTATGTGTCCAAATTTCAAACAATCGGATGAGTGCTTGAAAAAACGGTAAAACAAAACAACGTAAGTCTTAAGAAGTCTGAACAAAAGCTGGTCTGTAAGTCAAAATACTAAAATTACATCTTGATCTTATCAAAAAGACTTGTACGAGTATACTTAAAGAAATAACGCTTCCAATCTGTAAAAATTTTCCATTTTACGACCAAATACATTTTTCACACATTCATTAAGGGACGATTTCTCATCTCCTATGTAGCTGCTATTTGCCAGATAATCTTTGAATTTACTCTGTAGCTTGTTAGACAGACATGTATTCAAAATGGTAAATCTTCGCTTAAAAAAAATCGTAGATTTGTTCGAGATACTTTATTTGAAAGTTGAAGAGTTCTACTTTTTGATAATATTATAGGGAGTCAAAGTAAAAAACCGGACTACAAACTATACCCGCCTAAGCAGCTAACGCGCCATAAACTAAAGTTACTAAAAATCTAGACGTGATGGACCATTTCCGAAAACAGGTTCGTATTTAGCAGATGTAAATAGTCTAGAATCACTACAAACCCTTAAATTTTCTGTACAAAGTTAAATTTTGGTGTCTTGTGTTGATTTTAAAGTAGATTTTAGTCTCGATCTGATGGAAATACCGTATTCAAATCTTTAATAATTTCAAGAATACAATTTAATTAACTTTTGATTTCTGGTTTATTCATTAAATTGACTATTTCTTTTGGCCCAAATTGTAGACTTCTAGAGTCTGAGCCAAGGAAAATATTTTGGGAACATCCCACTGCTCAAGCAAGCCCACGCAACCATCTTGTCATTGCTATTCCCAAAACTATGTGTGGTCTTACTTCGCAGAATTTTTGAAACTCTTTTAATTTCTGCGTCTTTTTCGGGCTCCATAAAAAAGAGCCAATTCCAATAAAAAAGTGCCAGTGCACCAACATGAAAAAAAACACAATGTTTGGTGCAAACCACCAAGTGTGGCAACCGTGGCTGCACAACCGGAACCGGCCGGATCGGACGACTATAGCATATAGCTGCCATAGGAACGATCGGTCAAAAAACTAGTTTAAGTGAGAAAAACTTTTTTGTTGTCAATGCAAACGCCCCCAAACCTCGCATTTCAGTTTTCTATGATTTCACATAATTCCACCAAGTTTTATGAAAATCGGTATACTGTATAGTATAGCTGCCATACAAAAGTTAGTTCAGAGAAAAAGTCTTAGTAGGAAAAACTTTTTTGTTTTCAATGCTATCGCTCTCAAACTTGTTACTGATTAATACTATATGCTACCACACAATTCTGCCAAGTTTGATTCAAATCACTATAGCATTTAGCTGCCATAAGAACGGTCGGTTGAAAAAGTAGTTCTAGTGAGAAAAACTTTTTTGTTTTCAATGGTAGCGTCTTTAAGTTTTTCAGTTATGAATATTATCAGTTTCCACTTAAGTTTGGTCAAAATCTGAATAATATATCGTATAGCTGCCATATAACAAACTGGCAAGCAAATGGTCAAAGTAATGGCGCCATATATTGGTGAGTTTGGGAAATAACTCAGCTAAGAATGTTCGATAAAAATCCTTTAAAACCTTAATTTATATAAATTAAACCACCCACAAGAGTATATATAAACTTCGGTGGAGCCGAAGTTAGTTTTACTCTATTTATACTCGTAGAGTAAAAGGGTATACTAAAGTCGTGCAAATGTATGTAACAGGCAGAAGAAATCATTTCCGACCATAAAAAGTATTATATATACATATATTCTTGATCAGTAACAAAAGCCGAGTCGATATAGCCATGTCCGTCTGACCGCCCGTCCGTCTGTCCGTCTGTCCGTCTGTCTGTATGAATACCCAGATCTCAGAGACTAAAAGAGCTAGAGCAACCAAATTTGAAATGTAGACTCCTATTGTCTGCACGCAGATCAAGTTTATTTAAAATTTTTGCCACGCCCACCCCCGGCACCACAATAAAAAATATAACACCCACACTTTTTTCGATATCGATCTCAAATTAAAAACTTAGATTTATATTCGCAACATCTACACTTAGAAAAAACTAGAACGAATAATTTGAGTATGAACGCACTTGAAAAAAAAATTAGTCGTTCTTGAATTTTCAAGAATTTCGCTCTTGGAATCGAGATAAATTCGTTCTATACGTTCTCATTTTGGTTTTTTATAGGCAAGGGGGGTGAGGGCAACTTAACTTTGAGAGAACAGCGTTGGAGTCGCTCTCGCAGAGAGTGAGAGCGCATGCGCAATTGGTCGTTGAGAGAACAGCGTTGGACTCGCTCTCGCAGAGTGAGAGCGCATGCGCAGTTTGTTGTTGTGCGATGCGTACGAATGGCAACTGCGTTTATTTATAAGTGTGATTTCGTCGCGTCTTTTACCTTACGGAAGATAGCTGAGCTCGATAAGCTTTCGAGGTACCGTGTTCAAGTCCCAGAGGAGTAAAAAAAAAAAAATATCTATGTGGTTATCTCAAAATCAATCACAGTTTAAAACAAAGTTTGGTGGGTGGTGGTGGTTGGAGTTTGGAGTGGTGGTTGATAATGGTGCGTGGGACCGGGTGAGGGAGACGAGACGCGCAACTATTGAATCAATAATTATTCATACTTGGATCAAGAGCTGAAACTCTTGAATCAGGAATGTCGGGATCAAAAATTAACTCTTGAATCAAGAATTTCGCTCTTGGATCAAGAATTTTCACTCTTACCGTACTTTTGAGAACGAATGCTCTTGATTCAAGAGCTCTTGAGCTGAGTTAAAAAATGGTGCATACTTTTCGGCTGCCCCACCTCAGGCACTCAGGAAGGCTATTAAACATTTCTTTCAATGAGTAACGGGTATATCGAAGTCGGTTAAAGCCGACTTTAGCTTACGCTCTCATTTTTATAACCTTGCAAAGGGTATTATAATTTTGCCCAGAAGTTTGCAACGCATAGAAATATTCATTTCCGACCCCATAAACTTGCCGACAATTCTTGATCAGGGCGACGAGCTGAGTCGATTGAGCTTTGTCCGTCCGTCTGTCTGTCCGTCTGTTTCTACGCAAACTAGTCTCTCAATTTTAAAGCTATCGAGAAATTTTGCACAGAGTCTTCTTTTTACTGCACACTGCTAATATGTCGGAACGGACTGGATCGGATGACTATATCTTATAGCTGCCATAGAAACCATCGGTCGAAAAATGGGTCTTAGTGAGAAAAACTTTTTTGTTTTCAATTTTATCTTTCTTAAACTCGGCGATTATTAATTTGATTTTTTCAAAAAGATTCGCGAAATTTGGTCGAAATCAGATGTTTATCTGTCGGAAAATGGGTTTTAGCTACAAAAATTTTTGATTTTTATTTAAGCGTTCATAAACTGTGACGTTTGCATTTGCAAGGGTATAAAAACTTCGGTACAGACGAAGTTAGCTTGGCTTTCTTGTTTTTTAGGTTTACTTGGAATCCGATACACCAGTTAGGCATTTTTGAAAATTAAGAAAGAGTGCCGATTTTGCATTAAATGCGTTTATTAATGTTAAAAGATTGAGAAATACCGAAATTTATATTAGCAGTTCCTTGTACACAAGAACGACTATTTTCTGGTGTAAAATTTATAATGAATCCATTAGGAAACCAATTGGACGCAGAAACTTTAATCGCAATTATAACACTAAGATCAATCATATGAAAGTTTGTTTTAAATTAAAATGTATGTATATTTAACCGGTTTGAAGCCGGTAACCGAAACGATTATATTGTGTCCAATCGCAACCGAAACCAATATTTGTTTCGGTTTTAATCACTGTTTCAAACAGCATTGTCCTGTCTGCTGCTGCTTATTTCTCAGTCTGACGAATATAAAATTGTAAGTGGCATTGAATATAATTGCTTAACAGTATCACCTATTTGCTTATCGTGTGACTATCTACCATGTTCCGGATTTCACTAAAGGGAATTCGAATATTTTACATGTTCTGTTTTCTATTAATTAATTAAGGAAATCCGTATCAAACCTTTAGTTTCTACTAACTCTTAACTCGATGGATTCAGACTAAAACGTTTTAACCTGAATAACCCAATCAATTTGATACAACAACAGAAAGTGAAAACCGGAACAGGCCTGTATAATGAATGTGTTCAATCGGGTTCGGAATGGCTTAAGAACCACTTTAATATCTAATTTTATAAAAGATTAGTTGGTTTGCTAGAGCCGAATCTAATAAGCCGCTTTTATTTTAGTTTTTTGATATTATGTAAAAAAAAGTACACTTATTAAATTTGTCACTGTAGGCCTTGGCTCAATAATTATTATATGATAGCTTTGGCTCATAATACGTTTTTTTGTGGAAGATAAAGTCTCTATTCCAATTTGCTTAATTTGTATGCCATCTAATGCCATTTAGCTCAGCAGTAAAAATGAAATTAAATAGTTTTTAACAAATTGTCCACTGCACTAAGCAAGATACTCTACTATTGTCGGATATCTATACAGTCTTAGCATAATCTTACACATGACTGCTTTTCTAAGAAACATGGCTCTCATCTGGTATACCTTGCTAATTATTCCCATTGGGTATTTGGGTTATATGTATAAACGTAAAGTAGCCGTAATCCAATTATACGCCTGTGCGTATACGTAATTTCATTGCCAGCTTTTTGCCATCTCGCATGCTCATTAAGAGATTTCGTGGGCACAGGCCACATGTGAGTTGTTTACAATTTACAAAGCCGCCCCGGGCGCTTTACTCCACCAAATGATACGTATTTATAAGCCATAAATAACGTGTAAACAAAAAACTGGTACAACAACAACAACCACACGCATACACCCTGTGAGACTGCCCCAGCTCCAGCTTCACAACAACAACAGCAATGGTAACAACATCGCGGCCAAATTATAAGGCTATAAAAGGCAATAAAAAAACTTTGCGATATCAAATTACACCGCCCTCATAAAGTTATAAAAGTTTCAAGCGTATCCCAGAGAACACGTCTCGCTTTCCTTCTTAGAGTTTCGCTTTTTTGGAGGGGCAGGCCTATAATATTTTCAATAACAAATCAATCAGCTTCGGCTGCTGCCGAACCGGTCAACAAGGATAATCAGTTAGAACAGCTTTCGGCTGCTTGGGGGTATAGCTGCCAGCTGCCGGCTAAATGGGCGTGCGAATGTAACGGGAGGCACCGTAGATTTATTGAGACACGATTTCGATAAGGGACGAACAAAGAAAGCAACATTGAAAATATTATATCCGTTGGTCAGCTCTTATATTTGTAACCTTGGATACTTTAGGTGTGACCAGGTCCAATGGAGTGCTTTCATTAAAAAGTTTGACAATTTTTAGCACAATCCTAGTCAGAAGATTTTGTTAATATATAGATATTGGATCCCGGATTAAACCATATATCAACATAGCTTTCTAGCGAAGCGACTTCACTATGCACCATTACTGCAAGTGGACTCTCGTACTCGGAAAGCTTGTTAAAGTCTTTGCTCCCATAGAAAGGCATTTTTCTTCTTAAACGTGCCGCGGCACACAAAAAAAAAACGAAAACTTTTATCAATGTGGGCTTACGCCTTTGGTATGTGTGTGTGTGTGTGTGTACGTATTCTCCCTGCTAAGGTCAAGGGATAACAAAAGGCGTAAATTTAAAGCCGAGTTAATTTTTTAACAATAAAGGCCGCTTGTCAAAAAAGAAATTTTACTGCTAACGTTTAATCTTAAACGACTTAGGAACTCAGAAGAGTGAGAGATGAGGAGGGCGGATAAGGCACGCCAACCGTTGGGATTCTATACGTGATTGCTTTGTTATAAATAGCCAACAAAAATAAAATGAAAAAATTGCTGTACTGGCACTTAAAGGTTTGTTTTTTTTTTCCTTTTGTGAACAAAATAAACTTAATGCATGTGCCAATCACTCGAGCAAATCATACGAAATGATGGAACTGACAGGTTAATTAAGTAAGCCAAAGGATTCGACCAATGTTATGCAGATATAATGAACTTTGAACCACTCGTTTTCATTGGACTAGACATTTTCTTCAATCTAAGATTAAACTAGCTGGCACATAAAATTGTAGCAATATTCTTAAATGCCACAGAAATTTTGTGCTTTTAATACAGATTTCAAGCTTCCTGGTCAGTTTATTACCAGAGTGGCTGCCCTCAGTTGTGTCTTGCTAAGGACAAACCACAGCCACCATATCTGCCATAATTTTCAAAACCTATAAGCTAACCAAACCGATTGCAGTACCACAAGCTAACCACAACTAGATATGTCTAAGGGTATCTGACCAAGTTGACGCTCGACTATGGAAATGCGCAAAATATTCAAGTTTCTTGGCTAAGACAACAAGAAACAAATTTAGAGAAGTCTCTGGGTTTGGGTGAAATACTCAAGTGGTGCGTCTTAGTTTTCGTAACGATATTTTTTATTTTTTATTTAAATTAAGCTCAATTAATTTGTTTATATGTAGATTGAGCCGCCACAGCAGCAACACATGATTATAAAGTATGTTTTTTTCCTATTTGTTAAGCTTCTTTTTACATACCAAACAACACTGACTCATCAAATTTTGAGTATTGGGTTGATGACGTTAAAAAAGTATTATTGAAAACAAATGAATCAATTGCTGATTGATACCATTATTGGAAATTAAGTGGGAACCCCGCGGGAGAGAATTTAAAGTTCTCAAAACCAAGCGGTAATAATTTCTGAAATTATTGAAGATTAGGGAATTGTTAATACTGAATTTCAAATGATGTCAAAAAGGTTTTAATGAACCTACATATCAAATATTAGTAGAAGTAGTAGTAGTAGATTTATTTTTAAATTGTTTGCTTGGCCTAAGCCGTGTGCCTACTTAGATAATATTAATAACACTGTGCAAGTCGAAAAAAAAGACATGACCGGACTCAACGGTTTCCCCCTATTTCGGGTCCCAGGAATTGAACTGCATCATTACTTTTTTGAGTTATCACGAGGACTTCATACGATTTTTTTTTCTTAACTTTTTTATCAACTTTGCCATTTTTAAGGGAATAAAACATTTTTTTTGACAGTCTCTAACTTGAACAGTGTTAGTATTTTTGGTAAACTTTCTTCAGTAAAGTTTCTTGGAATGTTCCAGGCTAAAAGTTTTGGGAACACTCCAATCCCCGATATTGGGGTTTTGGGGATCGTTCGCGTCGATATGACGGAAAAATCGAATATAAACCACCTTTTTTGTTTGATTTTTCGCTCATGTTTCCCCAGTATTCATTTTTTCGTATCAAATGCTTTTACACAAATGTAGATCTTGTAAAGCCATGTAGCTTTCCCAAAGAAATCATGATGATAAAGTCTACCATTAAACAAATATACTGGTAACAAAAATTAATATTTTTATATTTTTCAAAACATTTTTATACTAACTATATTTGTGTGTATATATATGTAATGTGTGTAAGTCAGCAAGCAACGAGTCCAACTTTTTACCACCAATATTAAAGAATAACAGCGATTACCGTTAAAAAGTACCTTTAAGAACTACCGCTAATTTGACAACATCTTGCTGAAGATTCATTATTTTTACATTTGAGCATATGTTGCAGTGATAACTTTGAATTTGTAAATATTGATTGCAGTGCTTTTTAAAAAATAAATTGAAATGAATAAATGTCCAATCGGTTTGACATTATTTTGCTACGCGTGTGGAGTAGACGAAAGTTATCACCTGGAACTGCCGCTATTTACGAGGAATATTTGAATTTTCCAGTAATTAGAGACAGGAATTGGGCTCCCCATAATATTTGCACACAATTCATCAACAATTTAATTAATTGGAATAAAGGCCTTTGCATTCAAATGGGTTTCGGAAGACCCACAAGGCCATAGTTCTGGGAACTGCTACGCATGCGCGAACATATTTGCCAAATTGAACAATATCAGCACAGTCTACAGAAGTGTTCAATCTGCTCAGCTAACGGTACCCCACTCAGACAATATTCCGGTTCCAAGATGTTTAAGTCCAACGGAGAGATATATTCCACCAACATTTGTTACCGGTCCTGAAAATTTCGTCTCGATTTATGAGCCATATGAAACTGAAAATCCTTATCACCACATAGAGATATCTCAAACTCGATTGAATACGATGGTACGACAGCTTAAATTGTCGCAAAGGCAATCGATCATTTTGGCACATCATCTTCGATCGGTGAACATTTTGTCAAAAGATGGTAAAGTTTATGGATACCGTATAAGACAGGAAGAACTACTAGACTTTTTCGAAGTGAATGGCGACAATTCTTTTTCATATTGTTAAAATATCCCTGGCTTAATGCAATACATAAACTGCGAATACAAATCGGAGCAATGGCGGTTGTTTATTGACTCTTTAAAGAATAGTTTGAAGGCAGTATTGCTGTATATCGATAACTCGAAAAATCCGGTTCCAATCGCCCTAAGCACCTACACAAAGGTGTACAGTACATGCAGCATCAGTGGAAAATATGTGCGGACTTAAAAGTAATTGCATTGCTTACTGGCTTACAGACGGTATATACAAAAAATAGGTGCTTTATTTGTCATTGGGACACCCGATATGGTGGAAACCAGTATCAAAAGCGAGATTGGATGCTTCGGTCAGAATTCAATCTAAATATTGCAAACGTAATTCATACCGCCCCTTCATATCAAATTGGGCATTGTTAAAAACTTCATCAAATCAATTAGTCGAGATGGCGGAGCATTTAAATGCTTAACAAAGATATTTCCAAGATTAAGTGTGACGAAGATAAAAGAAGGTATTTTGCTCAGTTTTTTCTTTTCAGTGCGTTAATAAAGCTAAGATAATATAATGCTCATTTCAGGTATTCTCAACGGTCCGGATATTAGAAAGCTGATGAAAAAACATTGAATTTGTTCCCTTACTAAAAACAAGAGAAAGAATTGCCTGGGATTCCGTAAAGGCAGTCATTAACAACTGTTTGGGAGTGCATCGGTCAGAAGACTGGCAGACTTATGTTGACAATATGCTAGCATCTTTTGATGATATAGGTGTACATATGTCTGTGAAAATACATTTTCTTCATCATTATCAGGACCATTTTGGGCAGCAACTTTCTACAGAGTCAGATGAGCATGGAGAAAGATTACATCAATTTGCTGCTCCCCTAGAACATTGACTCGTTGCTTGCTGACTTATGTTGGAATTTGATGATCGAATGTTATGAACAATAAATAAAACATAATATAATTAATAACACGCACTACATACACACATAACATATATACACACAAATATCGTTACTATAAAAATGTTTTGAAAAATATAAAAATATTAATTTTTGTTACCAGTATATTTTTTTAATGGTAGACTTTATCATCATGATTTCTTTGGGAAAGCTACATGGCTTTACAAGATCTACATTTGTGTAAAAGCATTTGATACGAAAAAATTAATACTGGGGAAACATGAGCGAAAAATCAAACAAAAAAGGTGGTTTATATTCGATTTTTCCGTCATATCGACGCGAAAGACCCCCAAAACCCCAATATCGGGGATTGAAGTGTTCCCAAAACTTTTAGCCTGGAACATTCCAAGAAACTTTACTGAAGAAAGTTTACCAAAAATACTAACACTGTTCAAGTTAGAGACTGTCAAAAAAAATGTTTTATTCCCTTAAAAATGGCAAATTTGATAAAAAAGTTAAGAAAAAAAAAATCGAATGAAGTCCTCGTGATAACTCAAAAATGTAATGATGCAGTTCGATTCCTGGGACCTGAAATGGGGGGAAACCGTTGAGTCCGGTCATGTCTTTTTTTTAAACTATCACAGTGTAATAGCTTAGTATACGGAGTAGGGAGTTTAAATAATTAAAAATTTTGTTAAAAATCTTCCGTGACAATTTTGAGCCTATATTTAAGAGCAGCAGAGAGAAAAGCAGCAAGCGTTATACAATTTTTTCCGTTGAGTCAATCTCTAGTTTTTCCATTGTGAAGAACCCTTCTCCGAAACATTTGTATCGTAGTTCTCCCAGGATTGGGCATTCTGAGAGGAAATGGAAGGTATCCTCCCTGGTGCTCATGTTACAAAACGTGCACTTCTCGTCGCTTATATGGGGTCAATAATTGAGTGGCAGCAGCTTTTACTTTTATGGCATCCACCAAAAAAAAATCATCTCAAATATAATTACTTTGACCCAGGTTGAAGTTTATGTCTTTATACAAAAGCCGAGTTTCGCTCCTTCGAGCAGTGACCTCAAAAGATTTCCGCTGGGCTTCATCAATTCTTTCCAGTACAGTGTCGTGCGTTCTTCTCCATTCAGCTATGTCTTCTATATAGCAAATAATACTTTTAGCCTGGAAAATTATATGTCATTCTGCAAAGCACTGCGATTGGTCGCTAAGGATTTGAATAGTGACTAACTAAGGAAGTCTGTTCTGAGGTAGATCTAATATATTTAAAATGTCGGTCCAGCGTATTGTGATAGTGGCTAGGGAGACCAGTCTCTGGGTGTATCGCCTATGATGGTGTGTTTATTGGCAGTTTAAAAAGCTTCTTAACAAAATTACGTGCCAGTTTTTCCACACTGTCGGATTCCGCATAGCCCCACACCTCTGCTGCATATAGCATAATCGATCTTGCCGTTGCTTCATAAAGCTTATATTTCGCACTTGGTTTTATGTCTTTTCTTGACATGAAACTTTTCCACGTGCTATTGATTACAATCCCTATTTCTGACATTTGTTCCGCAGATGTGTCTCAAACCGCATATTCTGTGTCAGTGTGACACATAGATACTTGTACTCCATCACAGCTTCCAGTTTTGTCCCAGCGAGGTACCACTTCTCCGCTCTTGCAAGGCGCCCTGTGCTTATATGAACTTTTGTACTTTTTATTTGTATCCATATAGGAATAGGTTCAAGACCAACGCGAACGAAAAAAGTTCTACAAGACTTTAAAATTGTCCGAAATGTGCTTAAAAATCCCGAAATATTATTTCCGAATTGGAGAATTTTAGGTACATTTCGGGCACTGCTTCTATGTTGTTTACCTAGGTTGGTACCAGGTGGGGGTCACGCGAAGACTGAATCTACATCTTATAGCTGTCTTGGGAACCATCGTCGCGGCGCGTCGGTCGGAAAATGAGTCTTAGTGAGAAAAGCCTTTTAGTTTTCCATGTAAGCGTGCCTAAACTCGACTAATTAATACAAACCAAATGAAACATTATTTATATTTAGACAATCGACTGGCTCGACGATTGCTACACTGAGGGAAAAATGCTCTTAAATTTCAATATTTACACTTTGACTTTAACATTTACACCATTGAGTCAGCATTAAATATGGAATTCGAAATATGAAAATATTAAAAAAATTTTATATAATATATTTTTTAATTAAATTTTTTAGACAATTAGTTTGTTCTGAATCAAGAGCAGGAATCCCCCATTGGAGCCACCCCACCAGTTGGACTCTGAAAAACAGTGCATTATATTAAATTGATTTCAGAAATCTTTACTTACTCTATGGGGATTCGAACTCGGGGCCCTTGCTCTGAACACAATTGGAACGTCCTCTCTACCCGTTGCAAAGCTTCTACGATACTACTTGTATTGAACTGAATCTACCATCTGCCTAAGAAGATGAGACCACTTGTAATTCTCAAGTTGAAATTCCCTGGATAGTTCATATAAATGGAGCAAAGAAAATTTGGTGATTAAATATGTTTCTAGTTAAATAACAGTGCATATTAATTGATTTTAGTACAAAATTTGCATAATAAAATCAAATATGATTGTTAAAGTGTTTTTACTTTTGCGATTTTTCCCTGAGTGTATGACATTAGAGGCACTGGCTCCTAAATTACTCCCTTATTGTTAGGCCGAGACACTTAATCTTGCCTTGTGATTCTCCTTTCCGTTTCCTTACTCTTCTGAGACTTGCTAAAATAGTTCAACATTTGTTGCATGGATTGGAGAAACCCAGATAAAACCCAATCAAACTATTTCGTCTTCTTTTTAATTGACCAGATCGCCGGTAACAAAACCCTTGTCGGTATCATTATACCCGTTACTCGTAGAGTAAAAGGGTATACTAAAGTCGTGCAAATGTATGTAACAGCCAGAAGGAATCATTTCCGACCATATAAAGTATATATATTCTTGATCAGCATCAACAGCCGATTCGATATAGCCATGTCCGTCTGTCCGTCTGTCCGTCTGTCCGTCCGTCCGTCCGTCCGTCTGTCTGTATTGAACACCTAGATCTCAGAGACTAGAAGAGCTAGAGCAACCAAATTTGAAATGTAGACTCCTATTCTCTGCACGCAGATCAAGTTTATTTTCAATTTTTGCCACGCCCCCTCACGCCCCCGCAATTTGGAAAAAACGTCATATCTCCTACAGTTTTGATGATAGATGGTTCGTACTTTCTAGAGATATCTAGTACTCAAAATTATTTATCGATTTGCTGAAGGAATGATAAAGATCGGATGAACGATACTCAAGTTATGAGCAAAAAACGGTCAGTTAACACCCACCACCCACCCCACCCATAACCTAAGCATTGCGTTCAGCAGCAATCTTAGTGAGAGAGAGAGAGAGAGAGAGAGAGAGAGAGAGAGAGAGAGAGAGAGAGAGAGAGAGAGAGAGAGAGAGACTTAGAGAGCGCACTGCGTTGTGCGTTGTGTGTTAACTGGCCGTTTGACTCGTGACCAAATTCGAGCTGCGACATTAAGGGTGCAGAGTATGTAATAGTCGGGCTTGACTGATGAATTTGGAGTCATTTATGTTGCATTTAGTAATTGACAAATGTCTATTAATATCTGGCGGATAATAAATAGCCGAGTTAAAAAATGTTGCATACTTTTCGGCTGACCCACCTCAGGCATACAGGAAGGCTAATAAACATTTGTTTCCATGAGTAACGGGTATATCGAAGTCGGTTAGAGCCGACTTTAACTTACGCTCTCGTTTTAAGATGGCTAACGTTTCGTGTTACGGTCAGCTTGACTTTGTTGCCATCCCTCTTCGTGACCATATTTTCCGTTGTGTCGAAGTTTGGAGTGCGTTTGTGTGTGAACACTGTGGTACTTTCCTCTGCGCCTCTTCTTTTATCTGCGATCAGCTTCCCTCTTTGTTTGTTGATCAAACCTTGATCCCTTTCCACTGAGTCCGAATACTCACCCACCACGTACTGACTTCCTGAAATCTTATCCCGAATCAACCGGTTGAACATTAATTCTGTTGCTGTATGCCTCCCAGCTTTGAATGCTTCCTCTGCTTCACGATCCATTAATGGCCACCACTCTTTTGTGCTCAATCTCCGTTTCATTGCAGATTCGCCCGGATGACCCCACATGTGCCAGTTCTAAAATTTGTTTCGTAATATTTTCGGAATTCTAATCCGAGTTCCTCGTAGTATGGGCGGTAGCTCATAACTGAATGGATATAAACTGATTGACGTTGCTGGATCCCAAGAATTGTCATTAAGAAACGTAATAGCATCAATTATCTCTTCGTCTGTAGCACTTTTTCCTCCGATCTTTGTAGAATTCTGTATTCTCCTTTCTCGTCGAAGCTCTTGGTAACCGATAACTGACTGAGCGCAGACAGCGCATCAGCAAAGTTGCACTTGCCACATTGCGATGTAGCCATCTCTCGAATCGCGCTGGTGACTTCGATGTGTGTTTAAAAATAGAAACTGAAAACAAAGAAAAAAACAATCAATTTGGAAACAATCATGTTCCGAATATTGATCGTCACTTCCTGGTTCTTCAGCATCCTCTGAATTCCTTCTCCAATAATTTCCTCTTCTTCGTTTTGGTTGAGTCGAAATTGCACTTTTAAGCCTGTCCTCAAAGTGTAGTTATTTTCCGAAAACTTTGTCTCAAAAATTGGGCTCTGCTTCGACGAAAGCAGTTTCCGGACAAGAACGTCAGCTTGGTTAATGGTTATTTACGAGCTCGGTTAGACACAATTACATCTCACGACAATCGTGGTGGTTTAACTATCTTCTTCTTGGGGTTGTTGTTTGACAAATGATATTCTCCATGTGATGTGGTGTCTGCTATACCATAAGCATTCAGTGGGCATCACAATTTTAAACTCAAAAAATTTTCAATTTTTGGGGGATTGGAAACATCGTTTTCTATACTGGGCGACTATGAAACCATGTTTTAATAAAACCACGAGTATGTGTTTGTTTGAATAAATTATTCCCTTAAAGAAGACCAACACTGACTTCTTAGTTAACTACCAAATTAAATAATCCCCAAGTAGTTCGCTACTAAGTATTTGTCTTCCCCTTCCAAACTTTTCTGCCCCACCGCCGATTATGACAATCGTAGTTCAAACAATTTTCCTACGTCAGAAAAGTAAAACAAAAAAAATTAAAACTCTTCAGTGTCGAGATTTTTAATTTATGCCATCATTTTTTGTTTCGTGTCAAATTTATGCACAGAGCTCGTACGTTTTCAAGTGGCGTTGGATTGGGATTGTGAAAATGCGCTGCATTTTGACGTTGAGAATGCTAATTGACCCAAATTTCTACTGGCTAGAACGTTTTAATTTGAATAAGCAAATTTACCAGCGGGATTTTTGCACAAATGAATTAAAATGCCGCAGCTTAGGCTTAGGCAAAGGATTAGCAATTTGCGAACACACATGCTAACCAGCAACCACAATATAGATATATAGAGCCATCGAGGATTGTTAATGGCCTGGCCGCGATATAGCACAAACAATAACAAACAAACAAACAGACTGGCAAACTGGCAAACAACAACAAACAAACAGCAATTCACACTTACGCACCCAAAAGTTGGCGGCGCTTATGACGTGTGCGTGCTGTGGTGGGGGCGCCTGGTCAATAGCATAACTAACCTTCAAATGAAATTAGCACATTTACACAGCTTACCTGACCGCAAGCTGAGGCTGGAGTTTCCCTCACAATGCACTATGGGTAATTTTCCGATTTTTTTTTCCTTTTAATATACCTTACTATATAAATAAAAAAAAATCGATTCAAGTTTTTTGGTCATTTCAACTACTTTGGGAACTGATTTTAAAGCGTGATACATATCGAAAGAAACATGCCAAGTTCAGTACAACAAACAACAAATTTTTACAACCATATTCTCAATATCCCTACTTTATTTTTGATTGTGATATCCTAATGACATTCTATTCCATTTTCGAATCACCAGTCCAAGCGATTCCGAAACGAATAGTTTTAGTCACAATTTTTATCTATGGTGAAATGTCGTTGGTGTGAGCAAGTCAGAGAATTTTTGAATTTGCCTTACAACTATTTTTGAAAAGATAATTCAAAACGAGCACTTGCTGGTAGAGGTGCCGGAAATCCAATCATACATATGTATAAAAGTGAAAGTATGTTTGTAAATATGTTTGTTCTTTATAAGACTCTGAGCCTCTGAAGCGATCTTCACGAAATTTTCACAGTAGGTTCATGCCGATCAGAAAAGAGTCAAAGGCTATATCTCAAGTCTATGAACCGGTTCGAAAGTGGTTAAAAGTGGTTCAGAGTCATATCTCAGAAGTCATTCAGTGCGTTGGTAATATGAAGTTGAACATTTTACTGGATCAGGACCCGTATCGAACCGAATAAAAAGTGTGTTCAAAGCCTTACCTCAGTAGTTATTTAAGCTATGAACTTGAAATCGGGTCTGTAGGTTGGAAATATGGATATGTCAAGTCTGTGAGCCGGTTCGGAAGCGTTTTTTAAAAGTGGTTCTGAGCCATATCTTAGAAATCATTCAAACTATGAACTTATAATCAGTTCTGTAAGTTGTTAATATGGTGTTGGATATTTTACCGGACCGGTACCAAACCGGGTATTAACTGGTTCCAAAGTGGTTTAGAGTCTTATCTCAGAAGTTATGTATTGAAGGTAAGAACTTTAAATTTGCTCTGTTGGTAGGTCATATGCAAATTGATATTTTAATGGTTAAGAACAGGTCTCTGAAATAATTTAAGCTATGAAACAGGAAACTTGATGTGTAAGCTGGTACACTGTGAAAAAAAAAATCGATCGAAAATCTAGATTGAAAATCTCGTTTTCAAGAACCTTGCAATCTTATAAAAACAAGATTTAAAAACCTTGAAATGAGCTCAGAAATCTTAAAAACAAAAACAAGCTTCAGTTGAAAATTTGATATATATAGATTTATTTTGCTAAAAAAAAAACCAAAAACGAGAAGGCCAAGCTAACTTCGTCTGTGCCGAAGTTTTTATACCCTTGCAAATGCTGTTTTTGAAATGTCAGAGTTTAAGAACGCTTACATAAAAATCTAAAAAAATTTTAACTAAAACCCATTTTCCGACAGATAAACATCTGATTTCGACCAAATTTCGCGAATCTTTTTGAAAACATATCAAATTAACAATCGCGGAGTTTAAGAAAGATAAAATTTAAAACAGAAAAGTTTTTCTCACTAAGACACATTTTCCGACCGATCGGTTCTATGGCAACCATAAGATATAGTCACCCGATGTCGATCAACTTTTTTTCAAATTAGTTTGAAAGCGTTTAATATTAAGAATCACCGACTTTAAGAACGATTTACTTGCAAACAAAAAAGTTTTTTCACTAAGACCCATTTTCCGACCGATCGGTCCTATGGCAGCTATATGTTATAGTCATCCGATTTTAACCAAAACTTGCAGATCTGTTTGAAAACATATAATATTAATTAGGGCCGAGTTTTATGACGCTACCATTGAAACAAAAAAGTTTTTCTTACTAAGACCCATTTTCCGACCGATGGTTTCTATGACAGCTATAAGATATAGTCATCCGATCTTGACCAAAATTTGCAAATCTGTTTGATAGCATATAATATTAATAATGGCCGAGTTTAAGGCCGCTAACATTGAAAACAAAAAAGTTTTTCCCACTAAGACCCATTTTTTGACCGATGGTTCCTATGGCAGCTATAAGATATAGTCATCCGATCCGGTCCGTTCCGACATATTAGCAGCGTGCAGTAAAAAGAAGACTCTGTGCAAAATTTCAGCTCGATAGCTTTAAAACTGCTGAGAGACTAGTTTGCGTAGAAACAGACGGACAGACAGACGGACAGACAGACGGACAGACAGACGGACAGACAGACGGACAGACAGACGGACAGACAGACGGACGGACAAAGCTCAATCGACTCAGCTCGTCGCCCTGATCAAGAATATATATAGTTTATGGGGTCGGAAACGAATATTTCTATGCGTTGCAAACTTCTGGGCAAAATTATAATACCCTTTGCAAGGGTATAACAAGAACGAAAGCCGGTCAAGCCCGACTATAACATACTCTGTACCCTTAATGTCGCAGATCGCATTTGCTCACGAGATATACGCGCTCATCTCTAAGTTTCACTCTCTCTCTCTCTCTCTCTCTGTCTCTCACTAAGAGTGCCGTTCAACAGAATGCTGTGGTTATGGGTGGGAGGGGGTGGGGGTGTTAACTGGCCGTTTTTTGCTTATAACTTGAGTATCGTTCATCCGATCTTAATCATTCCTTCAGCAAATCGATAAACATTTTTGATTACTAGATATCTCTAAAAGGGTACGAACAATCTATCATAAAAACTATGGGAGATATGATGATTTTTCCGAATTACGGGGGCATGGCAAAAATTAAAAATAAACTTAATCTGCCTGCAACTATAAGAAGTATATCCCATACATGTGAAATCTCTATTTCTTACCATCTCTGAGATCTGTTCGTTCATACAGACGGACGGACAGGCGGACATGGCTATATCGACTCGGCTGTTGATGCTGTTTAAGAATATATATACTTTATTATAGGGTCAAAAATGATTCCTTCTCCCTGTTACATACTTTTCCACAAACTTAATATACTCTGTATACCTTTGGTACAGAGTATAAAAAACAAAAATAAACAATTTTCGGTTGCAATGCAACCCACCCCTTCTGGGACTCGAACCACGTCCTCTTTGTTCAATAACACAGTGGTTGAGGGTCAATTGTTAAGCGCGGCCAGTTGCAGTATAAGAACTCAGGTTGCGAAAATCTCTGCTCTTATACTGCAACTGGTTGGGCCTAGCAGTTGACGCTCGATGGTAAAGAGCGGTGGTGTCAGTGTTCAAGTCCCAGTACAATTTATATAAGTTTTTCAGAAAGAAGAAAATGTTAATAACTAAAGCAAACATTAAACATGTCTCAGAATTTATTTAAGATATGAACTGGAAATTTTATGTGTGGGAACTTTCCCAATTTAAAACTGGTTTGGAAGACGTTTGAACATGCTCAAATGTTAATATCAATTTTCAGCCAGTTCCAACTTGCATATAAACGCTCTCATTAGAAACATATCCACCACAATGCAAAGGACCCGAGCATCGCCGGGTATACAGCTAGAAATATATAAATTTAATTAATTTCATCCAAAAATAATAACACTGTTCTACACTAAGAAGTAATTCCTGCTTGTGTACCCACGCTGAATACGAGTTGGCATGTCAAAGTCATATCTTGGTTTCCGTTTCCAAGATATTGGCACACTAAACATTCATTGCTGATTTCATAAAGCCTCTAGAATATTATACATATCAAATCAACTGAAAAAAATCGAACACGCGGTATAAGTAATGCCAATGGTGTCGAGATTGGCCTTCAAAGTCATATTTTACTTAATTTATAGCAATTTTGTCAAACTAAACCATCTGCTACAAGCCATTGTTTTTGTCGAACATTTATTGGAACCGTCGAACATATGCACTAATTATTGAAATTTTGTTGTACTTTTGTCAGGACCATAAGCAAAGTTCAAGCCTGTTAAGCCAAGAAATCAAGATTTAAATTTATGGGAGGACAATTAGATTCCCATCCCAAATTTTTATAGCAGTTTTAAAAAGGCAACTTGATATAACATTGGCGTAACTAAATATTTATTTTAATGTACGATAACAGATTCATGGAATGCTAGGATAACGTTTGGAGATTGTTGATTTTATTGGGATATATAAATCTCTGTAAATCTAGCCAGTTTCTTCTATCCTTCATTTAAGGTCATGTGTACCTCTGCTGCAGTTGGTTTGCGTTTCTCAATGCAACGCAGACGAAATTCCCTTCCAACACGCCATATAAAAATGCTGATGATTTCTATATACTTGCTGTTATATAGTTAACACCATTCAAAATACGTCGTGGACAGCTGATCGACCATAACAGAACCCCTCTCGCCTTCATAATCATGTTATAAGCTACTTTAACGAAACAGCTCGCTGCAGTAAGTTGGTACTACCTCATAGTTTAAGGCTTTATATATTCTTTCTGCGTTTCTTTTTTTTATGGAGAATTGCGATCTAACTGTGGGACTCTAATCGCTCTTAACCACCGCCACCTAACCCGTTTTCCCTGCGTGACTGCAATTCGGTGTTCGCAGGGGGTAATGTTCTTAGGCTCACCTAGGATTCTCAAGAATGTGCTCACATTCTGCGCGATGCAGTTTTTGGTACACTATTGTGGCCATGTACAAGGGCGTGAAATCATAAATTTTGCTTATAAAAATTCATATTTTCATTAATAATTTAATTTTTCCGCCATTATTTTGAAGATTGTTTCTCATTTCATATGAAATATATCTTGATTTAGTTGTTTAATGCCAAATAATATAACTAAAGAAATATTTATGAAACGATTAGACAATGCTGCACCTACCGTTTGGGAAAGCTGGCTACGCCCTTGGCCATGTAGATTACAGCAGACTAGTATGATGCTCTCCAGGTTAAGAGCGGCAGATGTCCTCCCTACTCCCACGATCAGCTCACTTCATTCTTGACTAAATGTCGGACGGACAAAAATGCCATTTTCTGCGTCTTGTTTGTCGTCGTACTTATACCTCCAGTTGTAAGCATGCTTGTTCTGACAGCAGACATTCTCAGAGTAGATATAACTACTGATTACAGTTATATCAAGTAGCCTTTCTATAATTCGGAAATAGTTTAACAAACTGCAAACTTTAAACTAGCATTCTCTGTGTAGTTTAAAAGTCAATAGGAAGGTCCACTGATAGTAGCCAGTAGGTCCATAAAATAACTAAATAGAGAACATGATTTGTTTTTCAAAATTCAAAGACAATCAATTTTTACTGGCACTGATACACACAATTTAGTAACTAAAGTTTATAAAACCCACAATCATACAATATCAGCTCCATGATTTGAATAATAATTAAGTTCATTTCACAAAATTAAAAAAGCGATCAGCTGCCTGCCCTACAATTATTATTTCAAAATACTTTTGAATTTATTGACTCATTTCAGCAAAATTTAGCAATGCATATCTTATATCTATCTACCTATCTATAAATCTTTGCTTATATAAATCCTATCTTTTCATTACAAGTGTTTAATATTTTTCATTGACGATGAAAATAATTATTTTAAATACTTTTGATTAATGTATTTTTTCCAGATAAATGGGAATATATTCTATAGTGCAATGCTAGCCACAAAGTGAAATGTTTTGCTCTTTAAAGTTCCACTTGGCCATTCGATTTCATGAACGCCACTTAGCGTGCAAAGTTGCCAGCCCAAGCCCTGGCCAGGCATATGAATTGGCTTTTTGTTCCATTTTAATAGTTTGTTTTATGACGCTTACATTAGCGTCTTATTTAGCTAACAAGGCAAAAAAAAATATAAGAAAAACACAAACAGAAAAAGAAAACCGTTTCTAAACAAAAGTTTCTATTTTATGCCCAAAGTTCTAGGCTATAAATGGGCTACGCACAGCGTAGGCAGGTCACAGTTGGCTTCGCCGCTCTTCCAGATACCACACATACTCAAATAACCTGTTTTAAGGAGTGCAAAAGCAAAATGCGTACCTGCTTTTTATTTGGATTATACGCGCTGCTAATCGTTGCAACAGTTGGCCAGCCACTGGATCAGAATGATGCACAAGTTGAGCGAGGAACGCGTGTAACTCGTCAACTTGGATTTCCCTACACTGGCTATGGCGGCTATGGAGGCTATGGAGGCTTCGGTGGAGCTGGCTATGGAGGATATGGAGGCTATAGAGGCTATGGAGGCATACGCAATTCATATTATAATCCTTATGGCAGTTACTATGGACTATCGGGAAGCGGTTATTATGGTCGTCCCTACGGTTATGGCAACAGTTATGGTTATGGATATCCGGTAATGGGTGGTTTTGGCGCTACTGGCGGCGGTATCTATGGCGGTGCTCCATTTGCCCCATTTGTTTAGAAAACCAAAATGACAGAATATAACGAATACATAAAATACAGCAAAAGAAAAACTACAGATGTTTCACTTTGATAGCACTGTCCTGTCCTGTCCTGCTCTGTGCTCCTTTGACTCATTTAATTGCTATGCAATTCAAAACGATTATCGCTTTCATTCATTGAATGTCTGTGTGTTGGCCACCTCATTATTTGCTTAGCTCAACGTTAACAAGTGCACACTTGTACAGAGTCGCAGCTTAAGCAAATAGCAGCCACCATGCGAACCAGACGATGTGAGGGACAAAGTGCGGACAGAAAGTCAGAAAGAGTGCCTCCCTTAAAAGATTTGAATTACAGATAAAATACGCAATTACAGTTCCTCCTACACTTCACTCATAGACTAGCTGGCTACCGCAGGATTCCAACTGTCATTCGATTAGGGCGATTTTCAAGCAACTAGCATTGCTCATACGCATCGTTGCACTCTGTAAGTTGATATCCGCTCGTTTTGCTCAGTGTAGGCAAACATGAGCTAGTCAAAGAACGAGCAAGTAATAGACAAACAAGGCCAGCAATGAAGGTAGTTGTAATCCCCTAATCAGAATTCAGTTTTTCAGTAATTTCGAAAAAAAAAATAATATGAATGATTGATTAATTAAATTAACAAAACAATGCGTATATGCCAATATTTAGGAGATTCATTGAAACCATTATTTTAGAAATTATAGCCGTACAAATCATGCCGACAATGTCTATAAGCTTAAAGATTATATGGAAGAGCAGCAACGCAATATATATCGATGTCCATAAGCTTAAAGATTATATGAAAGAGCAGCAACGCAATATATATCGGTAGCACCAGAGATCAGCACGAGTGTACAGCAACTACAAGTGTATTGCATGCGTACTTGATATTTTTCAGACTCGAGTGTTCCTCCTACACTTCCTACACTCTTGGCATATATGTGCTTCGCGCATGCCACTCGTGAAGCCCATTTTTTATACTAGTACACGCAGAGAGCGGACATTGAGGGAATAACCCCAAAAAATTTTATTTGTCCCTCTCTCTTGAGATAACAACAACAACTTATCGACGTTTACCGTTGCTTTTTTTCAAAGAAGAGAGAACAGAGCGAGAGCAATGAAAGCCATGTATTTCTAGCGTGTGTGCTGTTCGTGTACAAATGACACTCGAAGACGAAATCAACACGCAGTTGCAAAATTTCGAGTGTCAGTAATCTCTCGTAAGCACCTTAAAAAGTCTCTCGGTCACACCTGTGTTCAAGTCTGGTGTCAAGAGGGAGGTGCCAAACTACTGACCTATTGCTAAGCTTAGCAATATATCTAAGCTCTTTGAGCGGATTGAAGCCAAACAGATTTCTTTTTTTGTAAAGATGTACATTAACCCAAATCAACATGGTTTTATGCCAGGTCGCTCGACCTCATCTAATTTAGCGGTCTTCAGTAATTATTGCATCAGCTCCTTTGACAAACGCTGTCAAGTTGATGTTATTTATACCGATTTTTCCAAAGCATTTGATAAAGTTTGTCATAACGCTTTACTCGCCAAGCTTTTTAAGCTAGGGTTTCATTCCTCTTATAGTGCTGGATTCAATCTTACTTGGACCGCCGGACTTACAAAGTCAAAATAAACAACTCGCTACTTCAGGACTTCCACAGGGGAGTGCCCTTGGTCCTTTACTTTTCATTATTTTTATTAACGACATTTGCATGCATTTTCGTAACTCAGAGTTTCTGCTGTATGCTGATGATCTTAAAATTTTCCGATCAATTAAATCCTTAAGTGATAGTCGATTGTTGCAATCTGATATAGATAGGGTCAATGCATGGTGTGCTCTCAACTTACTCCCTCTTAATCTCAACAAATGCTTTATTGTTACAATATCACGGCCACTTACTCGATTTCTAATCAAACTTTATCGAGCCGGGTTGAGTCCATTGATTTGGGAGTGAAATTTGACAAAAAATTTACCTTTAAAGAGCACATAAATTATATTTTGCCAAAGGCCTATTTCATGTTTGGCTTTGTCAAGCGCAATGCCAGCCAATTTAAGGATCCTTATACTAGGTTGAGCCTTTACTCTGCATTTGTGCGTTCCAAGTTGGAGTATGCTTCATTTATTTGGAATCCCTCTAGTGCAGTTCATACAAAGAGGCTTGAAAGGGTGCAACAAAAAATTTCTAAAATTCGCGCTTCTTCCGCTCAATTTTTCTAATCCTCTGCGGCCTTATTTTAGTAGATGTGCCTTGGTGCATCTCTCCACCCTGGAAGATAGAAGAACTATTGCGTCTTTATTGTTTTTGAACGACCATGTTTTTGGCTGCATTGATTGTCCTACCTTGTTAGGGAAGATAAATTTAAATGTACCAGGCAGAAATCTTAGAACCTTCCAACCCTTTTCCAACCAATTTTCCCGAACTAATTATTCCCTTAATGAACCCATATCTAGGGCTCTTAAAAACTTTAACTCCTTACCCGTTAGCATGCGATTTGAATTCGACTCCAATAAATCGGCAATCAAAATTTTGTTAGCTGAATACTATTCTTCTTTTAGAAACTAATTTAAGTTATATAGTTAAGAAATAGAGTAGCCAGTTAAGACCTTTGTTCAATTGGCGAATAAATAAATAAATAAAACGGAGTATTTCTATTTAGCTACCAGGGCATTCAGGGAAGCAAAATATCAAATATTGTATCAAAGTAGGTGCCTTGCTATTCTTGAACCGAGAAGAACACGTCTCAATATCTTTACAACTGCTGAATATTGCAGTATAAAATACATCCCTTGCTTAAGCTAGATATTTCAGATTATTAAAGAAACTCTTACAATTCGATCAGCAATGTCCATGGAAATCATGTTAGAAAAGAGACAACAATTGCAGAAAATTGACAAAATCAGGAAATCACTGCAGCACGACTGTTTGCTTTTCATTCAGTTGGAAAAACTCTAAAAATGCACAGTGTAAGATCTAGGGGGATCTTATTCAATTGCAGCAGTAGTTTAAGAGATAGCGACTTTAAATGTGAAATGGTAGCTGATTTTTCCAATACGGAAGCACAGTTCTAAGATGAACAACGTCAGACGAAAACTACTCGCCTCCAGTGTTTGTAAGTACCTCGGTACAAATACCTAGATACGTACCTAGATACAAATTTTGTGTATCTTTTACCTTACGTAGGTACTTTCAAATTCCATTACCTTTTACCTTACCTAGGTCTTAATTTTCATTTACCTTGTCAATAGGTATTACCTACCTATTAGGTAATTTTTCGCGCCCAAATATCGATACCAAAAGTTGTATTGATTTTCGGATCACAATTAATTTGGGGATCTTGCATTCATTTCCGCGAAATATAAAAAAAAAAAAAACCGACAATTGTGAAATTTGTGAAGAAATTTTATCAGCATTTTCTCGTAAAATGGAAACATAATTGTTGGTTAGCGACCTTTCTAATTATTAGAATGAAGATGTTAGCTGGCTCTAGGTCGAGAAGAAAAACTCAGTGTTTTTGGTTTGTTTCCGATATATTTCGTTCTCGACCTAGAGCCAGCTAACATCTACATTGTAAAATGGAAACTTTATTATTGTAAACAATGACTGATCAGCCACGAAATAATGAAGGGAATAAAGATTCACCGCTGATCTTGTATTTAGCATTTTTCAACCAGAATGGCAAATGTCAACTTTGTGTAAACGAAACTATTAAGTTTGATTAAAAATCTACTGGAAATTTACACAAGCCTTTGAAGTTGAGTAGCTACACAATACTGTATTATATTCCAGTCTATAGCAGTAGTAACTGCTGAGTAAAATAAATGAGTGTGTCAATTTTTGTAATTGTGATCTTTTAAGTGTTAATGAATGGGTTAAGTGTAATGGACTGTCATTAAACCCAGCAAAGTGCAAATGCCTAGTTATATACAAAAAATCATTGAGTACAAGAGATCTTGCGAAATTAATAATTGACAATACACCATTAGAATATGTATCGCAAGCCATTAATCTAGGCATAACATTTAATGACACATTAACTTGGAATGATCAAGTAACTAAAACTGCAGGGAAAACCCATGGAATTCTAAGACAACTATCCTTCAGTAAGTGCTTTTTAACTACAAATATCAGACTTCTAATCGCAAAGACTTACTTGATACCAATGCTTTGCTATGGGATCGAAATATGTGGGAATTGTGACGCTGCCTCTCAGAGAAGATTAAACGTAACATTCAACAATATTGCTAGATATGTCTATAATAGAAGACAATCGGACCACATTACACACTTAGCTAACCAGATATACGACCTTGACTTCAGAACGTGGACTGGATACAGATCTCTAATACTGCTGCATAAGATAGTACATACTAAACAGCATTCCTATTTATATAATATGATAAATTAAGCTTTGCCTCTTCAACAAGAAGCATGAATTTAAAAACAATGGGACATAAACTAGCCAGCTCAGAGATACATTTTTTCGTGAATACTGTTCGGTTGTGGAACCAACTCCCACCCTATTTAAAAAATATTAGTAGTGCAACGCAATTTAGGGCCAAATTAAATACTCAACTTAAAAATTAGAACAAGTAGTTCATAAAATATAATCGATAAATATATAAATATTATTATTAATAATCAATCAAAATCAAAATTAAATTAAAATTTGTAAAATTATAATAAGTTAGGATGCTCTAAATATTTTCCCCTGAGAATTGTTTTTGTGACTGGTGCAATAATCATAAGTTTAAACTTGTAGCACCAGGAATATTGTCAAATAAATTAAATTAAATTAAAAAACTATACGCTCTATGCTTGATAAAAGGAAGGCGAACAATAATACAAATGTCGACAATATTTTTGAAAATAAAAATTTTGTCTGTACGACTGCAGATATCTGAAGTTGCAATAACAAAAGTTACGTTGGTGTTACCGGCCACTATTTGGATAGCAATCTAAATCGTCATTTTGTCGTGCTTGCATATAAGCGTTTTCCCCCTTGCTACTATATTAGCTGAAGTTCATAGCATATACAGACTTAGAGTTAGCCAAAAATGTGGAACAGTTGCAAATAATGCATTCGATGCATGCAACTTCGGATTTGATATGCTTTTTAATATTCATTACTACTCAAAATGGATGAACCATGCTTTTAAATTTAAAAGTAGCTTTATTGTACCTTTACCTTTACCTAGGTACTTAGGTTACCTAAGTATATTTTTTGACGTTTACCTTGTACCTTACCTAGGTAGGAAAATCCAATACCTTTCCAATCACTGCTCCCCCCCTACCAAACTATTTCCCATTTTTCAGTTTTAGCCAAAACATAATTTTAATATACGATATAGTTAGCCGATCTAGATCGAAATTAGTAGAACTATCAGCCATGCTCCAATTTTCGCTTTCGCAAAACTTTTGCTGTTTCAAACCGGCTTTTGGACCAAATTTTGACTCAAAATCGTAAAATTTTTGCAAAAGCGAAAATTGGAGCATGGCTGTATGTGAAAGTATTTAAAATTAATAAATTCAAAGTTTGGTGATGCTAAAAATATAGTAAAAAATATTTATTCTCACTAGGACTAGTTTTTAAACCGAAAGTTCCTGTGGCAGGTTCCGACAAATGCGCAGTATTTATATATTTTAAGACTTCGTGCAAAGTTTTGTAAAGATAGGCTTAAAACTGACAGAGTAGATAGCAAAAAAATGTGAATAAAACCTGAATTTGGTTGGAATTTCGCTTTACAATAGAATGAAAAATGCCAAAAAAGCCAAGAAAGCAGGTTTGAAGTATGCTCTAGGAATCCATCTGCTAATTTGCCAACACCAATTAAGCAAGAATCAACAAGTTTGAGTCTTATAAAAGCTACAAGTTTATTTAAAATTTTCTTAATTTAAGTGTTTTTAATTTTTGATAAAAATTAAATAATTATATGAAATGTTCCAGTGAAGGCATTCACAGTTACTACTATTTAAAATTAAAAAGAAAAAACTCTTCTTGGAAACAAGACACCCACGACTAAATTCTAATCACTTTAATTTTGTGACTGATGCGAGCTGTCAAATGTAATTTTTCGTTCGTTGTAAGGAGGACTGTTAAGTGACCATTTTATTACTATTAATGATATTTTCATTCAGATTTTTGTTTATTTTCTTGAAGCAATTTTTTTAAGTTCTCCTATATAAGCAAAATCTTTCACTTAAAACAATGCCAGCCTTTTCGTATGGTTAATTTATACAATTTTCAAAATTAACCTACCCTTAAGTATTCGCTAACTTATCTAACTGATCGATAAAATAAACCGAACCGGCTTCGCATTTTCATACAGACACTGCATCGGTTCGCGATTCGGTTTTCAAGCGGTTTGCATCCCTGGTAATCATACTAATAAACATATAATAGTCTCTGCACATTAAGAGGAACACATGGAGCTTGATGATTATATGAAATGGAAATTTATCCAATATGTTGTTTAAAGAAATTCGTTGGGAAAAAATAAATTGGCATGAAGTTTATTAAACATTTGCTCAAAAATATCAGGATTAAGAATCTTATGATAGTGATTGAAAGACAGTTATGCTTATTGCTTCTTCCGAAGGAAGACCATTTGAGTATTTTTTCACATCTATGGCGAGTTTTAATGCTCCAGTATCTATCTTGCTAAATTAACCAGCACGTATTGGCCATCAGATCTTGTCATTTTTAATGACAATCTTTATTTTTATTTTGTTAAAATTTTTCAAAGAGCACTATTTTAAGAGCTTTGACTGACAGTATAAGATGTTAGGGCGCGCGCACACATCTCGCTGAAAGATGAACTGACTGCAGAACCGAAAACTTTGCTGACAACAGAATTTGATTCAGCACAGCTATAATTTTGAAAGTGCGCACACATGTTGCTGAGCTGAGCTTTTAGCTTATTCTTATTAGTATTGCTAGCAACACGGTGTCGCCTCGATTTGTATAATGTAGAGAAAATTTAAGCAAAGGAAAAAAAAATATGGGTTCACGAGATTGTTACTGTTAGAGAGACATTGGGTGAATTTCATAATTTATATGGTCAATTACGAACGTATCCAATAAACTTTTATGAATATGCCAGACAATATTTTAAATAAAATTTGAGATCGCATTCAGAAGTAGGAAAGTCTTATTCATTCGCATCCATGTAAGTATGCATGAGTTTGTAATTTTATATATGAGCTATAAAGTATATATATTCTTGATCAGCATCAACAGCCGAGTCCGTCGTCCGTCTGTCCGTCTGTCTGTCCGTGTGTTAACTGGTTTGAGATTGTCTCCCAAATTTTATCCGTCACAATTCTATTGGAATAGTTTTAGTTTTCAGTGCCATTTCACTTAATAATGTTTCGTTATAGACTGCTGTGTAGCTGCCGCCGTTACTAAATATATCAGCGAGCTTAAATAAACAAGCATGCTTGTTCATTCAAACTAAGCTGAACTTACGGCTGAATACAAATGTTCAATTAAGCGCATAGTGAGCGCACTTGTATGCATGAAGTGTGTTTGATTTTCGAAAGCTTAAAGCTCGGCCTAAAGTTCTGCCGTCAGTTCATCTGTCATCTGCATGTATGCGCGGCCCCTTAGAGGTTACCAGAATGAATTTTTTATTTTTATTTATTTTAATTTTAGATTTACATCATCAAATTCCTCATCAGATTGAGAGCTGTGGCATCAGATCCTTAAAATCATTACAAATGTATTGACAAAACAAAACGATAGTACCCTCTACAAGAGTAAAAAATCAACAAAAAGCAGTCCCGCCTGCAAGCAGCGAACAACCCATTAGCAAGGGAATAAGAGCCGAGAGCTGCGAGTAAAGATTTGTGAGCCTCAAGCTCCGTGTTTTAGTTCGCCCAGAGCTAAGAGTCAAGAGCTGCGAGCAAAGAGCGAATCCGAGCCCTTTATTTTGGCCGATCGCTGATTGTTGTTTCAACTTCTCTTTGGTTCAAAGCTTCAAAACAGTATTCTAAATCAGCGTTGGGCATGAAATTTGAGTTTGGGAGCAGTCCAACAACAAAAACAGAAAGAGCAATCGTTAACAGCGAGTCTCGATCGCCCAAAATG
Organism: Lordiphosa magnipectinata; assembly: GCA_037044535.1. Lineage (NCBI taxonomy): Eukaryota > Metazoa > Arthropoda > Insecta > Diptera > Drosophilidae > Lordiphosa > Lordiphosa magnipectinata. The sequence goes on along the minus strand of JBAMBO010000924.1, from coordinate 159,437 downwards.
CAGCTGTTGTGCCGTCTGTGTGCGCGTCTTGTAGGCGCCGTGCTACGACACACATTGACTTTGTTGTTGTTCACAATTTGAAGCAAGTTAGCTGCGGCGCCGTTTATTATGAGAAATCTCATAGCAGTGGGAGCAAGGGCTTGCCCACCGCTGTTTTAAATGATGGGCCTAAGTTTCTTAATTCCAACTTTAATTAATACTCGTTTAGGTTTATGAGCAGTCACCAAAGTTGACTTATTCCCTACAGTAGTTCTTTTTCCGCTGGTGATTCTCCTAATGTCTCCCCGGGCGTTATGCCGCGGCACGTGCGCCACAGTATAGGAGCTCATTCATAGAATCGTATAATAGTTGCCATGGGTTGTAAGCTCGTATTTGTTTTTGCCTGCCTTTCAACAGCTTTGCTGTACTTAAAATGGCAATCAGATAACACCTTTTTTTTCCTATTAAAAAGCAGCAGTTCGCAGAGGATGCATTGAAAATGTATTTGCTTTTTTTATGCGTACTTGGGCATCATGATGATGGCTTTGAAAAGGTAAAACTCAACTGAAACAACTTGGCTCACTGGCTGGCCGACTGAATGGCGGCAGCATAAGCTTTATACATTTTTACGCTTTGTGGCGTCCGATGCTGGGACTGTGTGTTTGCATTAGAATCAGCACAAAGTAGCGTAAAAATAAAATACGTCGACACATGAATCCGATGCCTTTGAGCTGCTGGTCAGTCGAGAAATGCGTTTGCCACTGAAAGCACGTCGATAACATCGCCTGGGCAAACCTCTTGCCAGCTTTAAGCTTTAAGCATTAGGAAAAACAGTTTGTAACTGATCTAGCGGCAGATGTGGCTGCGGTCGGGCCGCAACCAAAATGCCCAGCACTAGGACCCTTTCATCAGCAAATTGCCCAAGCAACAGTTGTGTCTTGATTTCAAAAGGGACCAGAGCTGACCAAGGAACCGCATCACTCCGTCTCTCACAAGCCTTAGCCAAACAGTTTAAAGCGCATTAAACTAATCTGATGGTGCGTTGGCGATTTTCTAAAGAGCTAGGCGACTTGTGAGCTGACAATGTCGTTGCTGACTAAATTAATGACAAATTAATATTAATAAAGCAATCTGCTGCCACCCGACAGCCAAACAATACAAACACCAGATTGTCCGCCACATAGATAAATAGTCTGGAGCCCAACTGATTTCCTTTCAATGCTACCTAATTGGAAGTTAATGTGAGTAGAATTGTTTACAGAGAACAGATTCAGCCGGACCGAACGGTCTTTAGATAAAACAGACAGCTTTGAATAACACTTCAAGTTCCCACCCCAAAATGAGGGGAATTAAAGAAGAAAAATGCGTTTTCAAATGACACTTGATTTAGGTAATGCGACAGCGTAACAAACCAAATAAAGAAGTGAAATTAAATATAAATTAAATGAAACAAATACAATAGGCACGAGAAATTACCAACAAAATGGCTTGTTCGAATTGTTCAAGGCCCTGACACTAAAGTGATAGAACCTTGGGAAAACAAACGCCTCTGACAATAACACTGCTGATTGTATGAAATTCGGATTATAAGCTCTACGGTTCATCTAGATGGAAAAATAATGCGTTTGTCTATCTGTTTCTACGGAAACTAGACTCTCGGTTTTATAGCCAACGAGTTGAAATTTGGCAGAGTCTTTCTTTTACTGGACGTGGCTAATATGTCGGAACCGGTCGGATTGGATGATCTTGCACCGATGGGCCGAAGAATGGGTCTTAGTAAGACAAACTTTTTGTTTTCAATATGAGCGTTCCTAAATTCTTTCGTTTACAATATTAAATGATGTCAAACTAATTTGCAAAATTTGTTTGAAATCGGATGACTATATATTATGGCAGCAATAGAACGATCGGTCGGAATATGGGTCTTATAGTGAAAAACTTTATTATTTTCAATGTGGGCGTTAGCTTTTAAACAGATTTGCCAATTTGCGACAAATTTCGTCTACACATTTTTTTCATACGCTCAACCGTTTTTGAGATAGAGGGCAGAGAGCCCGCGGTAGTCAGCCATAATCCCAGTAAGCAAAGGCAACCGTGAATCTCAGTGAATAATACCAGGTATAAAGTTATTAAATCATTTAAATATTATAAGTAATAAATAATTAGTACTATTCATTATATTTAATATCATTTTGCATATATCTAATATTATATCTAATAATACTTACCTACTTGGTTAATTAAAAACTTCTTAGATGACATTCCTACACTGCTCAACAAAATGAAAGCCGATCTTCACCCATTGAACCAATCCAACTTTTCCTAAAGTAAATTGGCCCGCTGATCACGAAAATCGCAATGAAACCAAATTCAATCGGATATTTATCGAGATATTATCGATAACCGTGTTTTTCGACTTATCAAAAGTTGTCTCAACCTTAACACTCATAACTTTGTTGTTATACTCTGTACCGAAGGTACATAGAGTATATTAAGTTTGTGCAAAAGTATGTAACAGGGAGAAGGAATCGTTTCCGACCCTATAAAGTATATATATTCTTGATCAGCATCAACAGCCGAGTCGATATAGCCATGTCCGTCTGTCTGTCCGTCTGTATGATCGCACAGATCTCAGAGATGGTAAGAGGTAGAGATTTGACATGTATGGGACATATATTTCTTATACTTGCAGGCAGATCAAGTTTATTTTCAAATTTTGCCACGCCCCCTCCCGCCCCCGCAATTTGGAAAAAACGTCATATCTCCCACAGTTTTGATGATAGATTGTTTGTACCTTTTAGAGATATCTGGTTGTCAAAATTATTTATCGATTTTGCTGAAGGAATGATAAAGATCAGATGAACGATACCCCCCCCCCCCCCCCCACGTTCTTTCTACTTTTTTCTAAGTAAAATTACTTCACAGCTGACGCCAACAGCTGGTGAAGGTGACCGGTTGTGTAAAGATTCTGAAAGAAAAATACTTTGTATTAGATGTTCCAAGGCGGGATAGAAACCACGCCTCTCGATATTTTGGGCTCTTTTAAGAACTTTGACCATCGATTTCTTAAACATTTTACGTGCTTAAGAAATTTTGAAAACAACGTATATTCGGCTTGAAAACTTTTGTCTACGGTATTAGTTTCCTTCCTCAGCCTGCATGTGCCGAATATTTGTTAAACTATGTATGTATTTATTCGGTTTTTTTGGGTCCCTCAAACAGGACTGTTAACCGAACACTTAACATTTTTGTTAAGTTACAAATTCATTTTTTAAAGTATTGTTTATCGATAGCCACTACTTTTTCCTATTTTTCTGGCAATTTTCGGAAACCATCACGAAAGAACGATGCGTCTTATGATGCGATGCATGAATCGATCCAATTTTGGAGTACATTTCATTGTACACCACCGCCTTCAGCTGCATTTTTCATCAAATGAAATCAGAAAAATAAACTATCCCGCAAATTGTGTTTTGTTGGCACAAAAATTGACATATTCGGAGCACACAAAAACTAATTGCCACGTTCCGGTTTTTACTTAGGTGAATTGGAATTTTTTCCATGTTCTTGTTTCTATCAAACAATCAAGGAATTCCGTATCAAACCTTAAGTTTCAACTTTCGACGGATTCAAAAATCTATTGCGTTGTGTGTTTAGAGAAATATCGTGCCGCTTTGCGAGGGTAAGGAGGGCTATGCGATTGCCCACCACTGTTCTTATTAAAGTCGCTAACAAATGATTGAACTAAACAGCTTAATTGCTGTTCATCATTGCAAAAATGGTCAATTTTCCCATGCCCGATGGAGGAAGAAGCTCAATGGATGTGGTTGTACACTAGAAATGCTTCATCCTTTTTACACAGAACTCTGGTAAAAGTTTTTCTGATTCCGTTTACAATACCACTTGTAATTGACATCAAAGGAAGTATATTCTTAAGATAAAATCAAGTAGGAAAATCGGTGATGCTCGACTGTAATATGCCCCGTTTCTGTCAAAGCTTACTTAGCGTTGCAGTTCCTATAAAAATATTGATAATTACAATGTCCAGTTTTACTGCAAACATATGGCTATATCGACTGTTGATGTTGATAAAGAATATTACTTTGGTCTACCTGTTACAAACTAATTATACCCTTTGTTCCTTGAAAACAGGGTACAAAACCAAGCCAATTAACATTTCAGAATTTTTCATCCGTACACAAGAGCGTCTTAATTACTATGCATGTCGCATGGGAATCAAACGACAAAGGGTTGCATTTTCATGCGTCAGTCGTTGGTATCTGAAATTCAATTAAATGGACAATGGTATACTTATTTTTCTCAACCTTCTTACATTTAACAAGAATTTTGTCCAACTCCTTACTGAGGTCAAGTTACCCTCTTGTAAAAAAGAAGGATTATAGAGAGAGGAGACGGCTGTTTGAGAAATGCAATTATAGTCTAACCAAAGGACGCATCAACATAATTGCTATTAAATACACAAATTAATTAAATTATACAAATTTGTATAGCTGTTTTATATGTCTTATAAATGTATCAATGTTTAGCGAACTGTCAAATAAGTAGTGTCAATATTTTCTATATTTCCTTAAAGCTGATATGCCCAGTTCTGTTCTTGACAATGCATTGTTGTGAGCAACACTTTGGTTTATTCCCCCGCTTAAAATGCAGACCAGAGCCTTAATTTCCTCGCTCCACTAGCGTACTCATCAGTGGGCAATGGCGGTGGCAACATTATCTTAAGAGGCGCCTGCCTTCCCCATTCGCTGTAACAATAAGTCCTGCGCCGCTACTCAGCTGGGGACGCGTCGTCGTCGACATCGTCCAGCGTTGACAGCTGTTACAGCTGCAGAAATATGCAAATTGGAGGCGTTTTACTAGATAAAGAGCAGCGTGCCGCCGCGGCAGCGCCATCAAAATATAAGACGAAACAAGAAAGAAAGTCGGTCAAGCCCGACTATAACATACTCTGTACCCTTACACTCGCATTTGCTCAGGAGTCAAACGGCCAGTTAACACCCCGCGCACAACGCGGTGCGCTCTCTAAGTTTCTCTCTCTCTCTCTTTCTCTCTCGCACTAAGATTGCCTGTGTTGATGGGTTAGGGTATGTTGCTGTGGTTGTTGGTGGGGGGGTGGGTGGTGTTAACTGGCCGTTTTTTGCCCATAACTTGAGTATGGTTCATCCGATCTTTATCATTCCTTCAGCAAATCGATAAATAATGTTTACAAGGTATCTCTAGAAGGAACGAACGATCTATCTCCAAAACTGTAGGAGATATGAAGTTCTTTCCAAATTGCGGGGGCGGGAGGGGGCGTGGCAAAAATTGAAAATAAACTTGATCTGCCTGCAAGTATAAGAAATATATGTCCCATACATGTCAAACCTCTATCTCTTACCATCTCTGAGATCTCTTCGTTCATACGGACGGACGGACGGACAGACGGACGGACGGACAGACGGACATGGCTATATCGACTCGGCTGTTGATGCTGATCAAGAATATATATACTTTATGGGGTCGGAAACGATTCCTTCTCCCTGTTACATACTTTTGCACAAACTTAATATACTCTATGTACCTTCGGTACAGAGTATAAAAAGGACACCAACGCACAATGGACGAAAATGTGGTAGAATGTTGGGAAAATGGAATGGAAAATGAAAGCAGCCGTAATAATGGCATTGTTGCATATTGTGAAGTGGTATGAAGAAAGCTTATAATCGCATTTGTCATAAAAGAATTACAGGATTTAAGAATTACGCCAATATTGCAATATAATTAGATAAGTGAAAGAGTACTTTAAAACTTTTAGCCTTAGCCAAAAACTTTGATGAAAATATATGAAAAATACATCACACTGTGAGGAAGGGACTTTTCAAATCTGAAAAAAATTGTATAGTATATAGTTCTAATATCGAGCTCAGTTTTATAACTTTTTTATTCCCTTGTAGAAAGTATATTAAAATTGTCCAGATGTTTGTGATGCAAAGAAGGAAGCATCTCCGACCACATAAAGTGTATATATTCTTGATCAGCATTACCAGCTGAGTTGATATAGCCATGTCCGTCTGTCCGTCCGTCTTTGGACGAATTCAGTGCCTAAATGAGCTACATATTTTTGAAATATTTTAAAAAGTTCCTACTTAAATATTTCTTATCATAAAACAAATTGAGTTATCTTTTCATTTATCCGTAACGGAAAGATTTCAGGTTCGCATTTTAAAAATAATACTTCGTTTCGACGGACTGACGCGTCTGCTAATTTGCAGTCTGCTGAGTCGGGTAGACGATTGTCGGCGGATAAAAACCGCAATGTGTGATCGCCCGACTACTTAACGAAAACTGCACATAACCTCAAGGAATATTCATTTTTGACCGCACTAAGATCTGTCCGCTTGGATTGAGATGATTAGGCTTCGGTCTTGGCGTCATATGCTACTTCACCAGCTATAACCCTATTAAGCAAGTCCGAATCTTCGTTGACATCATTCAACAATTCCTGAGCGACAACAATACATCGCCAAACTCACGAAAACAGCTTTAACGTTAATATCTGTCGAAAAGAATCAAACAGTACACATTGTCTGATCATGTCAACATAAGTATGTTGTACCAACATAAAAAACAATAAAGAAAGCCGGTCAAGCCCGACTATAACATACTCTGTACCCTTAACGTATCAGCTCGCATTTGCTCACGAGTTATACGCGCTCATCTCTAAGTTTCACTCTCTCTCTCTCTCTCTCACTAAGATTGCCGTTCAATAGAATGCTGCGGTGGTGGGTGGGGTGGTGCTGGGTGTTTACTGGCCGTTTTTTGCTCATAACTTGAGTATCGTTCATCCGATCTTTATCATTCCTTCAGCAAATCGATAAATAATTTTGTTTACAAGGTATCTCTAGAAGGTACGAACGATCTATCTTCAAAACTGTAGGAGATATGACGTTTTTTCCAAATTGCGGGGGCGGAAGTGGGCGTGTCAAAAATTTAAAATAAACTTGATCTGCCTGCAAGTATAAGAAATATATGCCCCATACATGTCAAACCTCTATCTCTTACCATCTCTGAGATCTCTTCGTTCATACGGACGGACGGACGGACGGACAGACGGACGGACGGACAGACGGACAGACGGACAGACGGACATGGCTATATCGACTCGGCTGTTGATGCTGATCAAGAATATATATACTTTATAGGGTCGGAAACGATTCCTTCTCCCTGTTACATACTTTTGCACAAACTTAATATACTCTATGTACCTTCGGTACAGAGTATAACAAGTGTGAGAAAAGTTTGAGCGAGAGGGAAAGGCACGCGCCTTTTTCCATTTTTTGTTACTTCTTTGCCGCATAAAACAGTTGCAGCATGCTCTCTCTCTCTCTCTCTCTCTCCTAATGAGTGTGTTTGTTTGAATACAATGGTGGTTGGCGGTGGGGGGGTCGGATATCTTTTTTTGCTCATAACTTGTGTATCGTTCATCCGATCTTTATCATTCCTTCAGCAAATCAATAAACAATTTTGATCACTAGATATCTCTAGAAGGCACGAACATTCTATCGGAAAAACTGTGGGAGATAAGACGTTTTTTCCAAATCCTGGGGGCGGGACGGGGCGTGGCAAAAATTAAAAATAAACTTGATCTGCCTGCAAGTATAAGAAATATATGTCCCATACATGTCAAACCTCTATCTATTACCATCTCTGAGATCTCTTCGTTCATACGGACAGACAGACGGACAGACGGACATGACCATATCGACTCGGCTGTTGATTCTGATCAAGAATATATATACTTTATAGGGTCGGAGATGATTTCTTCTGGCTGTTACATACTTTTGCACAAACTTAATATACTCTGTGTACCTTTGGTACAGAGTATAATAAATAGCATCCCGCCATATTTAAAAGGTGACCTTTTTGAACAAAACCTGCTTTTTCCTTCTGCCATTCCCATCATATGACGTTTCCAAATCGGTAAAAGTCTTAATTTCCATCTTCGCGGATCACTAAGGGAAACGAGCCGTATTGTTTGGCTCCTTTTATCGCGATTGCCCAGCTCCGTTCATCATGTGCGAACTTTAGATATTGCAGAGTGGTTAACAATTATGTGTTTTTGCCTTCTGTGCGGGAGGTCGTGGGTTCGATCCCGCCGCTAATAAAAACAAGTTTAAGAGCGATAGCATTGAAAACAAAAAAGTTTTTCCTACTAAGACTTTTTCTCTGAACTAACTTTTGTATGACAGCTATACTATATAGTTGTCCGATTTTCATCAAACTGGTGGAATTATGTAAAACTGAAGAAATGAAAGATGAAAGAAAACTGAAAAATGCGAGGTTTGGGGGCGTTTGCATCGAAAACAAAAAAGTTTTTCTCACTAAAACTAGTTTTTTGACCGATCGTTCCTATGACAGCTATATGCAAGGTTTCGTGCAAAGTTTGGTTAAGATAGCTTTTAAACTGACGGAGGAGATAGCATAGAAACAGACGGACGGACGGACAGACGGACATGGCTATATCAACTCAGCTCGTCATGCTGATCAAGAATATATATACTTTATGTGGTCGGAGATGCTTCTTTCTATGCGTTACAAATATCTGGACAATTGTTGCATTTTTGGCTATTGGTTTTTAATTTAGTTGAGATTATCGATAGGTGGGTTATCGCGAGGTAGGCCTAGTGATGCTACGCTAGCTGTTCTTGCCGTTCTAGCCATTCTAGCCGTTCTAGCCGCTAAGCCGTTTTAGCTAGAAGTTTAGCTACGTGGTTTTATAAGTAACTAACTTTATTGAATATAACTTAAGCTAGCAATTATCGTTGAGTTGAATGGAGCGAAGCGGGCGCAACCCTCGCAATTCGAAACCAAGCCAGAAACTGCGCGTCAGGGATGGCGCGTGTGTTGTCGTTCTGCTATCGCGTCAGGGATGGTGCTCGATAAATAGTGTGACCAGAGGTGGCCAGGGCTGCCACAGAAGTATCCATGGAAGCGCCCTCTGTCGCTTAGGAAAGGCAGGTTAAGATTGAAGGGGCAAATATGAAAGCTTTATCCATGAGTGTAGGATGGTTTGGGTGTACGAAGGCTAGATAGAAGGGGGATCGAGGAAGAAGTGAGAACGAGAGGCTGGCCGTATGTGCATCCCGCTCCCACATATACAGCCGAGGAGATATTGGCCTTGAAAATGGTCACCCCGCGGATCGGGTCCAATTTGGGAATAGAACGAGGAATTATAGGGGGCTCGTTGCAGTTGCCAAGGGCATAGTCGAGCGGATGAGCTGGACCGAAGAAGTTAAAAAAAAAACCACTTACCTGGCAAGTGTAGTGGAAAGAGAAGAAAAGTGAGTGAAAAGAACGGATCTGTTTTTGCAGCCTAGACTGGTGGTGTCCAGAAGGACTGTTTTAGGGCTGCAGACTAGGTACAGTAACGATCAGTCGCTGTATGGAGGGGAGGGTCAGTTGCAGGCACAACACCAAAGCCTAACCATTACATTCCGCCAGATGGCGCTCATTAACCCGTGTCTTACCCGTTTCGTTTGAATGTTTAAGTTGTTTGATCGAAGTAGTAGTTTGAATTGTAGCCGTCTTGTTGACTTGTGAGGTGTCCGTTGTGTTGGTTATTGTGCGCGCTGCGGGCATGCGGAACTAACGCCCCTGGGATGACCGATGCTAGCTGGTGTCTGCCCAAGGAACAGAAGCAGCGACGTAACACAATTTTAATATGCCCTCTACAAGGGTATAAAAACTTGTACACATCCGGTCTTATAGAAATTGCCAAGCGTCAGATGGTTGACATTTCATGTATAATCTCCTGGTATTGTTGTGCCGATCGGCCTGTGCGATGGTAACTCATAAAGTGGCTGCCGGACGGTTGATGAAGAATGGCCTGGCCCGATGGCTGTCCGAAAACAGCCTGTTGGATGGCTGACAATTTGTGCTGATCGGCCAGGCCGATGTTAACCCTTATCAGACTTGCACCTGATGGTTGACTATATTTGTTTGAGCATCTGGGAGTACTGTGCCGAACGGGTCACCGGATGCTTTGCTTTCGCCAGCACCAGGCACAAAAAAAACTACAGGGTATGTACATATGTAAGTATGAACTCAGCCCACGGTGCGTATGGTTCGTTTTCCCATCCATACCAATGTGTGAACGTTAGGAGTCTCAGGCTGGGCAAATCAACTTAAAATGCAAAACAAAAATGGCAAACTTTCGGTCATTCGTTATTTACGCCGGGCTCCCAAACCGTAGTTAGTTGCTATGTCACGGCCGGCCCTTGTCCACGTTGGGTTACGGGTACGGTTACCAACCAATGCGTCGCTCCCTGTTACTGGCACACTGAATCCTGTTGCGCGCGCTTTACGCTCTACGGCTCTTTTCTGCGTTTCCTTTTCTTTCCTTTTTTTTTTTCATTTTTCGGTTTGCTCCCTCCCTCCCTTCGGCCTTAACACTAAATTGACTTTTAATGCAAAATAAACCAAAATAATGTATTGCGTAATTTTCTTTAAAGAATTTTTACATTAGCATTTCAAAAGAGATTTTCCTTTGTTGCTTTCTCGAGCGCTGCTCATTTTGTCCCGTTGCCTTTTTACGCCCTTGATTTGGCTATACCAAGGAGCAGCACCTTGCCTGGGCTAAGTGCGACATTTAATGTTGCGTGAGGATAATCCAATCTGCTTGACATGAATTTTAATTTGCATTGAGTAATTAGGCGAAGTTCATTTTGCTGGCCAGCGCCAGGACGACGACGGTCGGTTGGCGTTGTCCTGCAAACGCTAAATAGAATTAGCCCGAAGTCAGTTGGCCATTTTTCCATTCTCTTTGTCTGCGTATCTCTTGTCTCCGGCCGTTTCTTTCGTCTCTCATACGTTTGCTTGATTTCCTACAAATTAAACTAATTTTGTTTTTGGGGCCAACCCGCTTCGCACATTTGCTGATTACGCCTGTCCGGAGCATCCTGAGCATCCTGCTCGTCAGCAGGCAATTGAAACAAACAATAAAACGTGCGCTTTCCGTAATTTAAATCAGACAGAGACGGAAAAAGGGACTGTTGGCGCATTTAAAGCAACAAAAAATCAAACGAGAGATTGAATTTCTGCTTGCCTGCACTTTAATTTGCCAGCTGCTAACATGGAAAGCTAAAAACAAATTGAAAATTGCGCCGACCAGGGAAAGCGGCAAACGCAATCAACAGCTCAGAGACCATTCGCCGGCAAAATAATAAATAAATTCATAATGGACTCACAAATGACAAAATATTGCTGCGCCAATCGGCCAAACATTAACCCACCACAAGCGTGACGGACAGTCCATCTGGGTGGATGTCACATAAGCCACGACAAATTATTGCATTGCGCACCACAAAATTTCATAAACCGGAAACGCAATCAAGCATTGCTTATTCCGCCCGCAGTCAGCACCAGCACTCCCCCCCACTCCAGCCAGCTGCCAGCCAGTGACAAAATGCGTTTAAATTTTGCGTTAGACAAAATGCAAAACCGCATAGAAATGTGTATGTGCATTGTCGGCGATGAACTGCGATGCCGGCGAATTAACTCAATTTTGGAATGATTTGATGATGATTTGATTGCACGAGCCAGGCTGAACGTTTCCAGCTATCGCACTCTCTCTGGTGCCTGGCAATTTCAACGCCGGAAAACTCGAAATACCCAAAGTGAAGAATGTGTTGCATTCATTTGTGAGCCGCTGTTAATACAAAAGCCAATGCTTCGAAAATCCCACATGACGACAATACCGCAAAAGCAAAAATTGAATTTGAATTCATGCTAATTTCGAATGATAACGAGCATTTACAAGCCTGAAATGAGTTTCGAAGTGATCCGGTCAAAGGTTTTAGTTTGGTTCACAAATTATTTACACCAATACAATAAAGGGTATACCCGTGTATAGAAGAAAGCATCTCCGAGCACACAAAGCATATGTAATCTTGATCAGCATGACGAGCTGAGTTGACATACCCATGTCCGTGTGTCCATCCGTGTGTTTAAATGCTACCTCCGTCTGTCCATCCGTCTGTTTCAATGCTGCCTCCGTCTGTCCATCCGCCTGTTTTAATGCTACCTCCTACGTCAGTTTTAAAGCTATAGTAACCAAACTTTGCACGAAGTCTTTAAGTACAAATGCGCTGTACATTTATCGGAACCCGACGGATCGGACGACTATAGCATATAGCTGCCACAGGAACGAGCGGTCGGAAAACAAGTTTTAGTCAGAAATACTTTTTGTTTTCAATGCAAACGTCCCCAAACCTCGTATTTAACAGTTTTCTATGCTTTCACATAATTCCATCAAGTATGATGAAAATCGGACAATTATATAGTATGGCTACCATACAAAAGATCGGTATGAAAAAAGTCTTAGTTGGAAAAACTTTGTTGTGTTTAATGCTATCGCTCTCAAACTTGTAACCGATCGTTATCCTGTGCTACCACACAATTCTGCCCAGTTTGATCCAAATCGGATGACTATAGCATATATCTACGATAGGAACGATCGGTCGAAAAAGTAGTTTTAGTGCGAAAAACTTTTTTGTTTTCCGTGGTAGCGTCTTTAAGCTTTCCAGTTATGAATATTATCGGTTTCCACAAAATTCCGGAAAGTTTGGTGAAAATCTGATAAATATATCTTACAGTTGCCATATAACAAACAGGCAAGCAAATGATTTAGATACGAGGTTCAAAGGAGGGCGCCACCCTCGCGTGCCAGAAACTGCGCACGTGTGTTGTTGTTCTGCCACTTCGTTAAGGATGGTGCAAGCTGCACAGCGTCGCTGCCGCGTGATAACGATGATTAGTGTGGCCAGAGCTGCCACAGTACTCCCTCTTCAGAAACCATGCGGGAACGAATGATGTTCAAAATTTAGGTATTGCTGGGATGAGTGTATGTCCGGGCTGAGCATCTACAGGATGTCTACAAGTACCAATGTGGAGGAATGCTTGCATATATATAGTTCTCGCTGTGATGATTGTGTCGTAGCTGAGGTGACGAACTGTTTCCGATGAGTGTAGAAACTGATGAATCCGTAGTACTGAGCATGTTCACCGAGTACAGATTGGAGAAGTTGCGTCGCTTGTAACCTCGCGTTGAGGGCGTTGCTTCGAGTGGGGGTCGATAAGCAACTTTGCCCAAGCAGGGTTAAGGTTGCCTCGCGTCGAGGCCTTTCGAGAGGATTCGCGTTGAGGTCGGTGCTTCGATTGTAGGTCGATAAGCAAGTTCGTTCGATCAGGGTTGAAGTTGCCGAGTCAATAGTACTGGGTATTGTACCGCGAGTAGAGACTTTCGATTGCCACGCGTTGTGGACTTCGTTTGCCACGCGTTGTGGACTTTCGTGGTGCCTCTCGTTAAGGACTTTCGTTTGCCACTCGTTGTGAACTTTGTGTTGAGATCGAGTGCTTGTAGGTAGACTCAGGCTGGCATCTTGCTTGTGGTCGGTCAGGTTTGGGGATCGCTGTGCATGATCATCGGTGATGATGAAAGATGCAATGAAGATCCGAATTCAGCTGAGTGACGTACTTCCACATGTAGGAACGATCGTCTGGCAAGCTGCATACAATGTAAGATCTGAAAAATTGGTCGGATGCTTGACCAAAGTGAGATCGGTTACATGTAGGTGCATAGTGGACTCAGTGGAGTGTAAATCGGCGGAATTGTTGACTGATTGACCAATGTAGCGATTGTGGACCTAAATAGCAGACGTGAGCAGCGGTTGGTCGACAGCATGGGCTGGTCATTGGACAATATGCGCGGTCGATATGGCAGCGGTCGGTGTCATGCAAGCGAAATAATCGCTCCAGCCTACGCTCTTTTTCACATGAAAATTCTGTCAGATTGAGCGATGTACATAAATTTGCGACTGCGCCACACGCGTTGGTTTGTGTGGTTGGTAGATGCTATCTGAGTGTGTGTACGTGTGCTTGCAGCTCCAAAAATCTGGTTTGCCTGTGTGTGTCTGCTTTGCGGGCGTATGAATGTGACTCAAATCGCAGTTTCTGTTGAGGATCGGGCTGGCTGCTGTCGAAATAGTGCTCCTTGTTTTAGTTACCTTGATGCTATTTGAATTTGCTGGTCGGAAGCTGTTCTTCGAAATGAATTTCACAATGGCGGCATTGTATGAGTGCGCGCGTGTCTTAGTGTTTGCTGGGCGGCATCAGAGAACTGTTATAGAAGGTTGTTCAACAACCTATGGTGTATTGTTGGGGCTCAATTGTCGCGTTATATAAATTATACAAGCTACAAGGGTATATAATCTTCGGACGAGCCGAAGTTAGCTTTCCTCTATTTTAAAAGTTTGGTGTGCATAGTATGCTTTAAAGCTTTACATGTTTTTCAAATGGGTGAAATTATTGCTTTAAGCCTAGTACTGAGGGCGTTCGAATTTTCCTTCAGCTCTCAAATCCCATATAAAAAAAATATAACTTAAGGAACTTTTCCTGGCTTCGTTCTGTAGTTTGGTACCCAGAAATCCAAGCCAAGCTTGTGTGAACTGTATCGAACAGCTGAGATTCCTTCAAGAGATATTGTGCAGTCATTTTTTGCTTGTGACAGTTGTCAAATTGAAATGGAACTAAAAAAAATGGAGGGCAAGACTAAAAATCGTCTGCAAAATTTTAATTATGATTAATTATTTTAATTTATTGGTCTAGTTAAACATTAATCACTTCGTGTGGCTGCCTCGTATTCGTTCTTTGTATTCTTTATTTTTTTTTTTTTTTCTTTTATTTCGTCTTTATATTCAGTTAACCAACCAACCAAAGTGGAAAGAGGAATTTAAAGGCAGAGCAGATAGGACTGCGGAATAAGCGGTAGATGGACTTACCGGCTGATACCGAAGCTGGATCCTTCGCTAAACAGGAGACACGGACAGGTAGACTTTTACCTGTCCCAAATGCTAACGGGTCACAGATGCTTCAAGGCGCACTTGCACGGTTCAGAACGAGGAAAAGAAATTGAGCGAACACGTGCGTGGGTGTGAAATGCAGATGGAGTAGCAGTACCGTTTGTTAACGTCAGGCTATGGAATTTGCACTCATCTGGACGACTCATTGACCTTTGATTTTTTAGATTTTCTACGCCAAGTTCTTTCCCACAAAAACTCACTACGAACTTCGACACAACGGAATATGAGGTCACGAAAAGGGATGGCCAAAGAGTACCATAGATGGAATATGATCTTGCATTAGGAAAGCTATCCCAAGCTACGAGGCTTGAGGAACCAATCGAGCTCCTACGCCTTAGCTGCAACCGTAACTGCTGAGTCACATGGACTTTCCTGGTCAAGCGGTGGTTCAGAGACATGCCAAGTTATTTAACTGCGGGGTATCCGTATATGAGAATCTTGATCCTAGGATTCGCACTCGAGCAAGTTATCCTGGTCTCATAGCGATCATGTTGACTCTTTGAAGGATAAACGGCTATGTTCCAGCGGTTTGCCCATCGACCAAAGCCAAGGTACTGATCCGGCCACTAAGTTGACAAAATCCTTAATATTAATGCGAATGTATTTAGGTAATCTTGTATCCGACCATGAAAGACTTCATTTGATTGGCGCCCAACCGAGAAGTCACACTACTTTGAAGATGATAGCATTTTAAAGTTGTGCAGATAACCACATGCTGCATTAATGCTGCATTAATGTTTTGCGCCATCCGGGTAAAGTGTCATGGTCAGCTATCGGCCTTTCATCCTTTAGTATGGAATAAAATAGCACCTACTCCGCGATCCATGCCTCACCCGGAAAATATAATTTTTATTTTCTTTACATTTATTTAAATTCAAATAATTAACAGTGCTTAACAGCTGATTAATCAGAGTGACCTTACACCTTTTAGGTGCATGGTCCCCCTGCTTACGTTATGTTCCACACACACAAGAAATAACTAGCAAATTCCTGGCAGGAATTTTCCGCAGTGCTGGATACAGGCCTTAAGTCAAAGTACAAATCAGCTGTCCATTTTATTTATTTTCCGTTTTATGGTATTTTTTAGGTTATCTGGTCACACTGCCTTTTACATTCCACAAAAGGAATATCTAGCTAATTTCTTGAAGGAAAATCCGAACGCCTTCAGTACTAGGCTTTAAGGGTTCATGATTGTATTGTCTTAACTTAAGACTCTTAAGTGTTTTTGTGTATTTGTTAATTGTTTTTAGTGTTGAGATTATGCCAAACAAAAGGAAGCAACTACTTTTTATATGCAAAACAAAGCATTTTCATTAAGAAAATGAAATGCGTGGAAGCAGATGCAATGGGAGACAAGGCGATGAATTTAAATAAATATTATTTAAAAAATGTACAATTAAATATTAGTTTAAGGTTTTGTTCGTTTTTCATTCGCTTTGAGTTTCGCTCTCAAACTCGCGCGCGAGCTTTTGTTCGTGTGGGAAGTATCACAAACGAATGTCTGTCGAATTCGTAAACGAAGTTTTTGTTCGTTTTTCATTTGCTTTGAGCTTCGCTCGCGAATTCGCGTGCGAACTTTTGGTATGGTGGGTAGGTTGTTAAGCTCACAAATTCATATTCACACATGCATCATGCATCATGCATCTTCTACTCTATATATAAAGCAGTGTGTTCTGACTGACTGACTGGCAATTAACGCAGAGCGCAAACGGTACGATTCTCTGATCTCGGCAGAGCACTGAGAGTAGTGGCATATGTTTTGCGCTTTATCAAGCACTGTCGAAAGATTCCAGGAGCAACTGATGAAAGGCTATCCAACAGTGAACTCAAAGATGCTGAACGAAGCCTTATAGCAACTACTCAACAAATCCATTTTCCGAACGAGTATATTTGTTTGAGAGAAAAGCGTCCGATACCATCTTCCAGTAGCATTTGGAACTTGAATACGTTCCTCGACCACAATGGTATCATGAGAGCATGCGGTCGTGTGAGGGCTTCCACTTCCCTGCAATATGATGAAAAACATCCAATCCTACTTCCATACAATTGCCAATTTACGCGTCTTCTTGCGAATTTTATCCATCGCATAACACTCCACGGAGGTAATCAAGTAATGGCACGATTGATCCGATCCAAATACTGGATACCCAAGCTTAAGAACCTCCTATCCGTTGTCCACTCGTGCAAGGTATGCCTCATATATAAGAAAAGGCTCCAATCGCAGCTAATGTGTGATTTGCCTGTGGAACGATCCTCCTTTTCCAGGCCTTTCACGTACACTGGTGTTGATTTCGCAGGTCAGTTCGACATCAAAAGCTTCACTGGTAGAGCGTGCCGCATAACCAAGGGCTATTTGTGCGTGTTCGTGTGTTTTAGCACCAAAGCTATCCATTTAGAAGCCACCTCGGACTTAACATCCGAAAAGTTCTTAGCTGTGTTTGCTCGATTCGTAGCGAGAAGAGGTTGTCCGCATCGAATCCACTCCGACAACGGTAAAACGTTTGTAGGTGCGGCGAAGCATCTTTCTCAAGATTTCTTGAAAGCGCTTGAATCATCTGTTACATCCGTTACAGCCAGCACAGATTGTCCTGGCGTCTTATACCTCCAAGTGCGCCACATATGGGAGGTCTGTGGGAAGCTGGAGTGAAGAGTTTTAAGACACTCTTCTACAAATCCACAGCTTCCATAAAATATACATTTGAAGAGCTTTCCACTCTGCTTTCAAAGATCGAAGCATGTCTTAATTCTAGACCACTTTCCACCATGTCAGAGGATCCGACTGACCTTTTAGCGCTAACTCCCGGTCACTTCCTGATCGGCGGCCCATTGCTTTCCGTATCCGAGCCAGAAATAAAAGAGAACGAAAAGTCCATCATAAATAGGTGGCAGCGTCTCAAGGCTTTCAATTAGCAATTTTGTGCACGTTGGAAAGAGGAATACCTCAAGGAACTGCACAAACGCAACAAGTGGCAACATCCAACAAGGAATCTTCAGGTCAGCAATATGGTCATCGTCAAGGAAGATAACCTCCCATCCAATGATTGGCGCCTCGGCCGTGTGCAATCCGTTTATCCTGGGTCCGATGACAAAGTCCGCGTTGTAGATATTCTTACTGCTCGTGGTGTCATCAAAAGGCCAATAGCTAAGCTCCTTCTTCTTCCTATTGAAAATTCTAATATCCAACAGTAACCGAACACAGCTATACTATTTTGTTTTATTATACAGCTTCAAATTTACGATGACACCTCGCCCACGTAGTTCACACGCACTGGACGGCAGACGTTCCCGAGGTACACAGTCCTTCCGCTGCCGAGTTAATGCAACCGATTTCTGCGACTGAGCGCAGAGAAGAGGCTCCGAGCAGTACTCATTAACAAGTACTGCTCCAATTGTCTGGCCCACCAACATTCCGGGCGATCATGTCGCAGCGGGGACATGTGCAACACCATACGCTTTTGCATATCCGAGAGCGTGACCGATCGGTGTCTCCACCCCAGAGATCTCAATCGTCAACTCAACGTCACGACACTTCTCCTCAGCGATCGAGATCGTCAGCTCCGCATCCTTCCCTTGCCATGCTGTTGCAACACAAAAGCACCCAACGGCCTCTGTGTTGGTCGACACTGGAGATAAGACATTCGACACAAAGGCGGTCATTGATCCTTGCTCTCCTATCAGCTGCATTGACGCGTCATTGGCAAAAGCTTTCCGCCTTCCTACCACCAGTGTGGGTGACGAGATGGTTTACACCACGGTCATCCGATCCTTGACGAAGGCCGACTTTCGTTTGGAAGTCGTACTAAAGATCGAGTCACAGCTACGCTCCGAACCCCCATACGAGAGTTGAGCGAGAGCGTAGTCTCTAATTTCGACGACCTCAGGATAGCTGATGACAAATTTCACATTCCTGCAACGGTCCACTTGGTGCTGGAAGCCGATGTGTATCAAAACATCATCCAGTCGGGCTTCATGGCAAGCCAAAGCGGATTACCGGTGGCGCAAAGCACAGTTTTTGAGTGGACGATTTCCGGATCCTGCAACCAGGTAGCAAAACAGCATCTCACCACAGAGCTTTCCACCTCTGTGACCTACATTTAAGCTAGGCTAAGCTTTTGTTCACCTCTTAGTTTTTTAGTTAGTTTGTTTTTAGTTTTAGTTTTTAGTAATCCACTTTTCATTTAATCATTTTTCATCCGATCGGCTTGAAACTCGGTTTCTAAGGATAGAATACGAAATAATTTGAAATGTGATATGTCGAAATATCCGCCCACAGGATGTGAAAATGCATATATAAACACACATATGTAGTCATACAAATGCTCTCTACGCCCGACTGACTTACTGATTATCAACCTAGACATCTGAGATTTAAGATAGACCTTCGTTTAGTCATGTAGGTGCGCACTATGAGAAAAAATTTGGAAAAAAAAAAATTTTGGACCCGAAACTCACTAAGTGGTCGTGCGGAAAAATAATATTTTCAGCATTCACATGACAGCAAGGGAATATTTTGTAGTTCTGAAATTTCCGCACGACTAGAAAATTTGGTTGTCTTCCTAAGGGCGGGGCTGGATACAAATGAATATGTGTACAGGGCACTGCATTTTTTACACCTGGCTTAATCCCTTCCTGACAATTTTAACCAATATTTGTAAAAACTTGGACGCGGACAAAGTTTGCTGCGGCTCAGCTGGTATTGAAATGCTGCCATCGGCTAATTAATTAAGTTTTACATGCGTGTATTTGCATTGAAGCCGCTTGCTCTCTGCTGCACTCAACTTTTGCCTGCCTTGGTAAATTTGATTAAGCGCACAACGAAAATAAATCTCATTTCGTAAAATGCATTCGGCGAACAAAATCCTTTGCCTGTCCTATGATCCTTCATGCAGCTATTAAAGCCTGAAAGCATTGTTCGGATAAAGGTAATTGAATTATGTTACACCAAAAGCCAATATTAAAAATATCGACAAACAATTTAAAAGCAATTTAAACAAATGCATCCGCTTATTAGTTGAGTTAAAATGTAGATTTTGTTACAATTTGCTATTTTATTGGCCAACTTTCTACCTGGTGGCATGTAAGCGTGTGGTTTATGTTGATTCTTGCGGCAAGTGGCTCTCTCGACGGAAAACTGTTTGCCAAGCCCATCAACCAAACATGTACTACATGTATGTGCACTTATGTATACTAATTTCGTAATTAAATTTTGAGTAAATACCCATTCGAATGGCAAATGAACCAAAAATTGAGCAACGGCAGACGGCAACAAGAGGAGCGTTGATGACGACACTAAATAAAAGATTTTACACTGTTGATTTTTGCGCTTTTGCAACTTTGCACGTTGCATTGCACTTGATCTGTGTGCCAAACGTTAGAGCGACACTTCAACAGGAGTACGAGGAACGAAAGAGGCGAAGACGCAGGCGAAGAAGATACTGGCTCTGGCACCAGCTGCAGCTGCATTTGTTTGTAGCATACAATCAGCTCGTTTCGTTTTATTGCCAACGTCGTCATAGAGCCAAGGCACAGTCAACAGAGTCGCCTCATCGTCAGCCTTGTCGACTAGACACAAGACTTGACAGCAAAGCAAAATTGTATTTACATTCAATTAGTGCCAACAAAATTGTCTTTGGCTGCCTGCCGTATACCGGGCCTAGTTGCCAGAACTCTGGCCCCGGCAACTTCCTTTGCAAGTTGGCTGGGCGTAAATTACTTTTAGCACTGGCCGTGGAGGCGGGAGGGTGGGCGGCTTTTAGTTGTAAGCTAAGTAATGTAAAATTTATTTTAAATAAACTGAAAATATGTTTTGGGCCCTCGTTTGGCTGCTTATTCCTTGACAAGCGTTTTATTTATGCATAACAAAGCACCACTTAAATCTGCTCAGCATTTCAGCTTGCTCGTTTTTTTCTGGTTTGGTGCCGTTCGAAAGTTTGCAATCTGCATGCCAAGTTGTCGACATTTTCACACAAACAGACAGGAAAATGGCCAAGTGCGGGGAAGTGTGCAAAGGATGGAGAGCCGTGTGCCGAGTGCAAGTGCCTGCGCGTTTATAACTTTTCAACTGTTGTATGAAATTTTACAAATTAGATTCATTTCTATGCATTGAAATACATTTGCAAACTTTGCTGCAGAAAGTTGCCAGGATATTTGTTCGCACACACACACACACAGCTACACGCACACGTTCGTTGTAAAATGCAGTCCAGGTCTGACAGGCTCAACCCGACCCAGTGACACAACATGCCAAAACTCAGTCTATTAGTTTGTGAGTTTATAAAGAAACATGTAGAAAAGTTTTACATATTTGCAATTTCATTAATATAAAGTTTACTTGCAGGCCTGAGGAACCAACCACCCCGCCATCCCAGCCACCCTTGCCACCATTTTTGTTAATTTTAACTTCAACACACACAAAAGCTGTTGGGGAAAATTCCAGATATAGAAATGTCGAAACTCAAACATTCCAATGATAAGTGAAAAAAAATTACCAAAAAAAAACTCAACTCGAACATCATTTGCAGCATTAAAAGAAGTCAAAAACTTAGCAGCAGCAGCAATGCGTCAAATGGATTGGCCCGGAGGCGGGTTTGGCGGTGCAGAGCTTTGGCTTTTGCAATGGCATTCCTCCCCATTCTGCACCGACCGGCATTATCATAATTAATTAAAAAAGTTTTTTTTAAATCAATTTCCAACTGCCAAGTTGAATGAGTGTTTGATGAACCGTGGGGCAATGGGAGCAGCTGCTAAAATTGACATGCTCTGGCATTTGACATGGTCAACATCGGCGTCAAGTTTGCTCTTCTAATACCCTATTCCAAAAATCTATCAGCATTTTGTAATTTTCGACATAATAAATGAAAATTCTAATTGAACTATTTGACAAAAGACAACATTTTTACCACAATTGAAACTTGGTAAATCAACTGGGATTAAGTAAATTAAATTAAATTGCAGTGAAAAGCCCAATCTAAGATAAATTAGCATAATAAATCTAAGCAAATTTAAGAGTCAGCAAGAGTTACTCTCGAGGCCAAAGACTATTACTCTAGAACCCCACGCCAAATTTCAGCTCCCGCCCAACCGAACGAGGGGCAACGCGAAACCCAAGCACAGGGGAAATGTACCAAAATAGAAGAGAAGAGATAAAAATAAATAAATAATAAGCAAAAGTAGTTTACAGCATTTTCGATCCCGGCCATTCCAACAAGCCAAAACTGAAGTTATACGCATTTTTATAAAATTACTCCTCTTACCAATCAAAAAACTAGCGCAATTTCTCGAAAACGGCCAACAAAAAATTTTTGGACCCAGCAGATGGTTTTACATATGAAATGAGTGCTAAATGTTGGGGATCGCATAATTTGTATTAATTTGTAAACTAGTGTAATATACATAAGTAAATCAAAGTAGTAGATAGTAGAGGTGCGCGTGTGAGCAAATTTTCTTTTTATGGCCTAAACCAACAAAAAATATCCACCAAAATTATGGTCATAAGCTATTTAATATGGGCATTTCCAAGATGTCGAACGGGACCGTGGTACACATTAAAAGTAAAAACGAAGAGGCCAAGCTAACTTCGACTGTGCCAAAGTTTTTATACCCTTGCATATGCTGGTTTTGAAATGTAAGAGTTTAAGAACGCTTACAAAAAAAATCAAACATTTTTCTAACTAAAACCCATCTTCCGACAGATAAACATCTGATTTCGACTAAATTTCGCGAATCTTTTTGAAAACATATCAAACTAACAATCGCCGAATTTAAGAACGATAAAATTGAAAACAAAAAAGTTTTTCTCACTAAAGGCCTGTTCTGAGAAGCGCGGAAAATTTAGCTCGCTAAATTGCACATAATAAATTTAGCATCCACATAAATTATTAGTGAGCCCATATATAAGTCAAAGAGACCAAATTCAGAAACGGACACACTGGGGATCAGCTGTTTTGTTTTGTTTACAAACAAAAGTTGAGTGTTTTTTTTTTCAAAAATAGTTTAATTAAGCTGTGCAACAGGAACACAGATATGTATGTTGATGGAGGTAGCGGCATCAAATTTCGGTTCAAGGCGTTGGGCGAGGATCAAATTATTGCCCGTTTGAGACACACTTGGAGTAGGTGCAGATCGAGGAGGAGGCCTACAAGTCTATTTTACGGATATTGGGAGATGATATGCGTCCTGCCATCGTCTTAATGGTGTCGAGCATGTCGTTAACAAGGCTGATCTGTTTGAGATGTCGAGCATAATCCCGGACTACTACTTGAAGGATTATTTGGAAGTCTGCCGTTCGGGCAACTGTAATCGTTTGGAGAAGTTTGTACAAGATATTGGCTCATCGGCCAGGAGTATATAGTGCTTCATGCGGCCCTGACGAATGCCCAGATATGCGACAATATGGGGGGTAGCACTTTTGATGATTGATTCAAAGTTGATTAAATATGCATTTCTTTGAAGGAATGCTGCTATCGTCTCCAGGACGACGGCTCGGAGTATCTGCAAATCATGGATTTGGACTGTGCCATCATTTTGGCTCTCAAGTGAAACGCAATGCTAAAGATTGGAAAATATATTTTTAGTTTTCATACAAAATTATTGTTTTATTTGCCGTAAATTCAAAATCCTGCTCCTGGCGTTCACGTTTGACAGCCACGCCCACACCGCTGGAGCTGGCAATGCTGCCCGCAGCAGTCGCATCGCTATCCAACTCTATTTTTAGCTGGTCCGCCGTGGTGGTGGTAAACTGGATGACCGGGTTTGGATGTCACCACCTGTTTGTTTGGCATCCACCGAGTGCGGACGCTTGCGTCCGTTGACATAGGAGGGGTATGGCACTCCAGTGCGGATTTCGTAACTTTCTTGGGCTGATTTGTGGCCCTTAGCTAATAGTTTCCTCACGATTGAATCTGTCGGTGCGTTTTCTTTTGGGTTCATGTTTCCCGTGCATTGTCGATTTTGACGTCAAAAAAATGAGCTGCTTATATTTCCGCCATGGCATCAGCTGTTCATTCAATCCACTCACGACCCACACCGCTATCGATACGTCAACTATCTATAGGCCAATTGTCTATTTATTTAGCGCGTCTCAGAATACAGAAACGAAGTTTCCGCCACTGTTTTTTTTACATGGAGTGCGTTATAAAAATTTATTTTCCGCGCTTCTCAGAACAGGCCTTAAGACTCATTTTTCGAACGATCGGTCCTATGCACTATGGGTTTTTAGACGTTTTTTTTGGCATCAACTTCAAATTGAAAGATAGGAAGCTAAGTTTTTGCAAATAAGTTATTGAAATTAAAGTCGAATTTCGGTTTTTGTTAATTTTATGATTCGACCACGCCTACATCCTAATCCCCGAACATGGTATCTAAAATAATTTGGAAAATTCTAAATAAATATGTTTTTCCATAGATTTGATCTGTTGTGTGTAATTGTACTTACCGAAACAATTGGTTATAGATAAGAACATTTTAAATTACCAATTTGGGCAAAATTTATTAAAAACATTTGGTCCAAAACAGCAGACTAAAGGTTCAAGGATGAGCTTCTCAATTTTAGCAATTTATAACAAATTTATTTATGTTAACAAATTTAAGACATCTTTGTTAAAACTATGATTTAGTTTCAAAGGTTTTTGTTTTTAAACTAGACGAACTTTAGCAGCGTGTACACGCCAAGGCAACGGAGTTAGTATCAACCTCTGAAAGCTCTGTAACCAACTTTCGTTTTTGTCTGGAGCGGTAGCATTATCATAGTCCACTTTTGGACGACCTCATTTATTCATAGATCCACAATTTACTTCCGATGTCAATTACAATGTTTTTATCAAGCCATTGAGAATGCTTATTTTTCAATCTGAGTATTTGTCGCTTGTGTTTCGGTGGTTTTACTTAGGTGGTTTTCGCAAATTTTTTGCAGAATATGCTGTTTGACAGCGGCCTCTGAGCGTTTGTGGCTGACAACAATGTCTAGCAGCTAGACTAGCAGATGTTCAAACGCAGAACCCTCTGGAAAAAGGAATTTTTTTCGAGAAAAAGCAAATTAAAGCAAAGAAATTTAACTGCATATTATTCTGGACACTTTAGTTAGTAACTCCACATTCAAAAACCTGAGCACGTCGGAGTGCCTTGAGAGTTCTACTCCACGAAACACAGCTAAACTTGCTAAGATTAATATCAAAAATACACATTATTAAAACACGTCATCATCAAATGGTCGAATATGTTATTAAACTCTAGTTTTACATACCTAAACTACGATTTTCCATCATTTAAAGTTGAATTTTTTCTTATGTGGCCAACGTAAACAATCAAACTTAACCAATTTGTTACGGTGATCTGTACACAAAGCTACCACGTGCAAAAAAACCAATTCTCGGTGTCACAGAAATCTCTTTCGGTTGGTTTCAAATCTCACGTGTTTTGTCAGGAGATTTAGCAAAACTCACCACATAAACATTTTTGACAAGTAAAATTAGTTTTGGAAATGTAAACAACATTATTTTTCTGGATATGTTGCATCAAATGAATAAATTATTTGATTAGTTTAAACATTGCAATTTGCGTTTTAATAATTATTCGCAAAACCAACCAAAGTGTTTCGTATTTGTCAAAAGCAGCCACCTCAAGTTTCGCCATCTGCAGCTTGGTCGCCATCTATGTAAAAGTCAGCTGACTAAGGGCTGGCAAGTTACACATCATGAGTGGCGCGAACACATTTTTAAATTTCGCATTTTATTTTTGGAGAATATGAAATGAATATATTTAAATTTTAATTATAATTTAAAAATGCACCATAAAACATATAACACAATCAATAAGTATCACTTGAACATCGAATTACCCCTTAACTAAAAAAAGGGAAATTTTTTTGCCAGAGTTGCAGCCCTGTTCTTAGAGATGATACTTCAATTGGAACAGCATCTGTTCTAACTAGACTTTCAAATAAGACAATGAAATCTGTTTAAGTTCTGTGTGACACCGACGAATTTTTCGAGCGATTTGCAAACCAACCGAAGATGAAATCTCTAGAGATTTCTGTGATTCCGATTTTGAGCAAATTTTGTGAAACTTTTTGAAAGCATATACAATTAGTAATCAGTGAGTTTGAGGACGCTAAAATTAAAACCAAAAAAAGAGCCATATTCGACCGATCGGTCCTGTGGCAAGATATAGTCACCCGATATCGATCAACTTTTTCAAATTAGTTTGAAAGTTTTTAAAATTAACAAGAAAGAAAGTCGGTCAAGCCCGACTATACATACTGTGTACCCTTACACTCGCATTTGCTCAGGAGTCAAACGGCCAGTTAACACCCCGCGCACAACGCGGTGCGCTCTCTAAGTTTCTCTCTCTCTTTCTCTCTCGCACTAAGATTGCCTGTGTTGAAAGGTTAGGATATGTTGCTGTGTTGTTTGTGGGGGGGGGGGGGGGGGGGCCTGGGGGGGAGGGGGGGGGGGGGTGGTGCAAATAAACTTGATCTGCCTGCAAGTATAACAAATATATGTCCCATACATGTCAAACCTCTATCTCTTACCATCTCTGAGATCTCTTCGTTCATACGGACGGACGGACGGACGGACGGACGGACAGACGGACGGACGGACAGACGGACATGCCTATATCGACTCGGCTGTTGATGCTGATCAAGAATATATATACTTTATAGGGTCGGAAACGATTCCTTCTCCCTGTTACATACTTTTGCACAAACTTAATATACTCTATGTACCTTCGGTACAGAGTATAATAATCAACGACCTTAAGAACGAAATACTTGAAACAAAAAAGATTTTTTCACTAAGACCCATTTTCCGATCGATCGGTCCAATGGCAGCTATAAGATATAGTCATCCGCTTTTGACCAAAATTTGCAAATCTGTTTGAAAGCATTTAACATTAATAATGGGCGAGTTTTATGACGCTAGCATTGCAAACAAACTAGTTTTTCTTACTAAGACCCATTTCCGACCGTTGCACAGTGGGCCAACTTGTATGGAGACTGTGGCCAAAAATACTTTCAGTAGATATATCGACTTGAAAACCGTTAGATATGAGATTTAATTAAATGGGTGTGACTAAGCTCTCTCACTCTCCCACCCCTACCATACAATTTTACCTAGTCTAAGAAAAAAGTTATATTACAATTTTTTATTTTTGTTTCAATTTTTATTTATTTTGTTGTGTTATGTTACTTTTTGTATTAAACGCCTTCACTTAACATAAAAAAAAATAAAATAGTTAAATTAATTGATAAATCCAAAAACAAAAATTCAAATTCATTATAAAACATACTATATATCGCTGCAATCTCAGATTTTAAAGTAAATCCAGTAAATAAAATACAGATTTTAGTCGAATTGACTTGTGCTTTGATGGAACACTCAATAAAGAATGAAACACAACAACAACAGAGACCAGGAATGTAACAGTTGCACCGCAGTAACAAATAGCAAAAAAAAAACATGCATACTCTAGGCTTTGGGATTTAACATAATTTCCGGCACTTTCCGGCAGCTAAACTTTGTAGTTTTAGAACCTTAGAAGGCTGAACAATTTTACCAAGTAAGTCCAGTCGGGGGAATTTGGGGGCATCATCACTATTACTTTAGCTAAATTTATATCACATGGACAATGGCACACAATAAAATAGTACTGACAAAGCATACATTTTTATAAAAGAACTCAACAAACCAAAAACATTGAATTTATTAAAAAATAAAGTTAACACCTTTCTTTTGACGATTCAGTTTAAGTTTCTTTAATATTAGTTTGATTTAATATTGTTTTAATTGTTTTAAATTTCACTTAAATCTCAAAAAGCTCTCACAGTAAGAACCAATATATTTCATGCTCTCTCTTTTGAAATCACTTTTATAGAGTACGGTTGTAATGAAACCAAATCAACTAAACAATTAAAAAGCTCATTCTTTTGCGAGATAGAGACAACACGTTTGAAGCCAAAATTTTCCCTTTGGATTTTTTATTTTTGGCCTATGGCAGAAACCACTTTGCGTTGGCTCCTATGACAGCTGTAAGATATAGTAATCCAATCTTGACCAAAATTTGCAAATACACTGCTCGCCACTTGAATAGGACACCTCTAAAGTCGATTTTCTATAGTTAATTGCTGCTTAACCAAGCCATCTAGGAAAATAATTTTTGTTTTCTTATAAAGTTTATTTAAATTTAGTAATTAGACGAAAATTACAAAATTATTCAAAAGTTGTAAGTATACAAAAAACATTGTTAACCAATAAGTAACAAATTTTGGAGTCTTCATTTTGCACCACTTGAATAGGACACTTTATCGAAAAACCATTTAAGAATATTTCAATCCTTTTCAAATAACAATATTACTTAAATAAGAAATTACTAACATGTTTTTAAACCAAAAAAAGTTTTTAATAGTGTGTTGAGCCTCCTTTTTTCTCCAAAACCTCACACATTCGGTCTGGAAGGGATGCATACAATTTTCCCAAATAATTCAACGATATCGAGCCCCATGCTAATTTGATAGCTGCAATTAGTTCGGGAACGCTCGAATATTGCTGACCTGAACGATTTAACAATCCGGGCCGTATGTATAGGGGCATTATCATGTTGATAAATCCATTTCAGATTTGCAAAAACAGTTTGGAAGTGTGGAAAGGCCTCTTTCAATATTCTATTATAACACAACGCATTCATGGTGGTTGGAATAAATTTAAGCTCACAGGTGCCATAATAGGAAATGGCCCCCATACCATAATACCTCCAGCACTGCTGTGCAACTTATCAAGATGGTGTGGTTCTTTTCGAAGATCATGAAAATAGTAGCTGTAGCCATCGGGGCCCTCCAAATTAAACTTTTTTTCGTCCGAAAAGACAACACGTTGCCACTCCGAAGTCCAGGTGACATGTGCGCGCGCGAAATCAAGGCGTTGTAACTTCCGAACCGGGTTAAGAGGTGGGTTCTTGATTTTTAGTCTCTTCAGGTGTGTAGCATTATTAATAACACGACGCATGGTTGTCAAACTTGCTTTAACGTTGCATTTTTCCCTTATCTTGGCCAAAGAGTCGTGCGAATTGGAAGCTTCTCTTAATATAAGTCGCTTGTCCGCGATGGTAAGCACACTGTGGGTGCGGCCCTTCATGTTTTTACCATAGCCTCATTATTTAAAAAATTTGTTATGGCGTGACGGCTCCTGTCGACTTTTTTTGCTATTTTGGCAATAGAAAGGCCAGAATCCTTGTAAGCTTGGATTTTTCCTTTCTCCGACTCAGATAATGAAGTGCCACGTCCCATTTTAATTTTTTTAAATTTTATATACACTTCAATTAAAGCAAAAAGTTTAAGTAAACCAAAATTTGTGTGCACGTGTCAACGATACCGACCAAATAAAATGCATGTTCTATTCAAGTGGCGCAAAAATTCCATTGAATTTTTGCGAATGCTCACATAAAGTGCAAACAACTTTATAACGGTTCTATTCCAAAACTTGTAATATACCAGAAAGAGCGAAGAATGCTTGCACAAAGATAATATGCAAAAAATACCGTTATTCTACCATTTCGTTTTCGAGTTACAAGCAGTTTTAAAGAGAGCATACAGGGTGTCCTATTCAAGTGGCGAGCAGTGTATGTTTGAAAGCATATAATATTAATAATGGCAGAGTTTAAGGGCGCTAACATGGAAAACAAAAAAGTTTTGGTTCCAATGGCACATAATAGCAGCTTGCAGTAAAAAGAGACTCTGTGCAAAATTTCAGCTCGATAGCTTCAAAACTGAGAGACTAGTTTGCGTAGAAACAGACAGACGGACAGACGGACGGACAAAGCTCAATCGACTCAGCTCGTCGTCCTGATCAAGAATATATATAGTTTATGGGGCAAACTTCTGGGCAATATTATAATACCCTTTGCAAGAGTATAACAAGTATAACAGATAATTTACATAAATTGAGAACACTAATGGGCTCACAATCGATCCTTGAGGGACACCACTTTTGAGTACAAGAAACTTTGAGAAATTTTAACGCTTCTATTTTAGAGGTGGGAGTATAAAACTTTTGTAGCTGAGTCTGAAAAAATATATACATATTTTTTAGCTTAAGGTATGCGGAATGAAATATGAACATTTTTTCAAAGGCACTCACAAAGTTCCAAGAAAGACAAGCAGAAAACAAATAATTGAAAAAATAACGGTACTATTCCAGCATGCATTACACCAAAGATGAGCTTTCTAGATAACGCACAGTAGCGATCATGTCATTGAATGCCGCAGAGCGTCGAAATCTAATTTTCACATATTGCACCAACAACCCAAAGCAGATCAAACAGGAAATATTTCATTATTTTTTATTAGTGCCAAAACTATAAAAAAAATATATTAAAGACATGGAAGTAATCAAATGTTCAAAAAAAAACAGTGCCTACTGTTTCTGAACATCAAAGAAAGACCATTAAACATCGGCTGAAAACACTCTCCAGAAATTTGTTCTCTCCAAACTCATCAAAAGTTTGTATTATGGATGACGAGACTTATTTCACAGTAGAGGGCCACGAGTGGATACCCAAGCACTACCCCAAGCTTCCTAATGCTCAGCCACCTGCTAATGTCACTCAAATAACAAAAACCAAGTATCCTAAAAAGGTTTTATTGTGGCTAGCCATAAGTGAACGTGGCATCAGCAAGCCCGTTTGGCCAATTTGAAAAGAAAGGTCTACGGCAAAGGATATAAGGCCGAAAACATCAATTGCTTGATCTTAAAAATCAAAAGGGAGCTGGCGAGAATCGATACAAGCGGAATTCAGGAGGCGATGCGCAAAGTTCCCCAAAATATAAGGAAGGCTAATCGCTATGGTCATGAAATTTTTTTGTAAAAATAATTTAAAGTGTAAATAAATACATATCTAGAATTTAAGTTTGTCGGACATCAATTCCTAAAAAATGTGTTCGTAATTCATTCCGCATGGCTTAGTACAAATGATCTCGGTGTTTACTGTGTCAAGTGCCTAGCTAAAGTCAAGAGAGGAGAAAGGTTACATTCTTTGCCTAAGGATGTCTGCTTATCACAATTTTTAATTCACTTAGAATAAAGTTTATAAAATTTTCATTGCTTCCGTTTATCCCTCACAAACTGAAAGAATCTGTCAGGAACTGTCTACCCAACTACTGTAACGGCAAATGCCAATCAAATGAGTAAACTTTTACAAAAATGCATCAACGCTTTTTATGGCAGCTTGAGTAATAAAATCTCAAGAGCAGTCCCCCTGCCTTTGTGAGAGAGAGCATCCTAGATGCCAAGCGTGCGTGGCGGATGCACCAAATCAAAATACCAGCCATGGAGGCAATGCATTTTAATTTAACCCGCAAACAAGAACGAAGCAGCAAAAAAACAGCCGCACAGTGTGCAAACACACACACACACACATACACAAGCACACAGGGAGTCAGTATATAAATAAATACTTGAACAAATATTTACAACTCTGGCGAGGAATTATAAGCAGCGCCCGAAAGTATGCACTACAAAAATGCACCTTGGCAAAAGCGAGAGCGAGCTCGCACCTGTTTGCATGTGTGTGTGGAAGTGCGCATAAAACGCGCCGCAGCAGAAGTGAGCAGCATTTTTATTTATTTGCCGCGGTGTAGTTTTTATTTTTCCTTGCTTTTTGCCACCAAAAAATGTATGGCTTAAATTCCTAGCCGACATCGACGATGTACTGCTGCAACGAGGTGGGCGTGGCGGGGCAGACATAAGATAAGGTTGCCTGCCTCGTTTGCGGCTCCCTGGGCCGCGTGCGAGTTTGTTTGGCAAAGCGCCTGTTTAACACTTAAGATATCGTATTTCTTCTCTATATATGTAGTATGCACGTATGCAGGCCGCAAAGGAGTCAGAGCTGGCAAAAGATAAATATGCATGCGGTTGGTTTTATAAGGCATTGCAAAAGGTGCACGCTGAGACACTCACACACACGTCAACCATTTCAACAGACGCGCCTCCTTTTGTGCCGCCTTTCGCACATTTGCATGCAATAAAGATGGCGCGGCGATAACTAGGTTGCCTGCCATTGTTTGCCTTTCTCCCATATTTTTGTGCAAATGGCTGAGAGTGTGTGTGTGTGTGTGTGTGCGCGTATAGAACTAGCAGCCCCCAAAATGCAGACAGCCACTAAAATAAAAGGCAATGTAAGCCAACCACTGCTGTCTTCTAGTGCTGCCGCTGCCATGCATTATGCAGATGTACACCAGGTTCATGAATATATATATGCCAGCGGAATGTCTAACCATGTATGTATGTTTGTGCACTCAAAAAAATTATAATGTGAATTTAACTATTTACTCATAGATATAAAGAAACTTCAAAACTGTGATATTTTTGAATCTAAACGTTAGCAATGCAATCCATTTCCCCATCAGCCTTAGATTTTGTTATCTAATCTTGAATCCGATCGAACAATCTGGCTATCAGCGGATTGCTGGAACTCTCTTCCGACCACATCCCCTTGGTAATAGATTTTCGAGCCGCAGCTTACATCATCAGTGTCAAGCCGAGACTATTATTAAGGCATGCCAACATTTCTCGGTTCCAGAGTAAACTGGAACAGACGGTTAACATCGACATGGACGACGCAGCCCAACTATTTCTTCAAAATATCCGCACAGCCGCTGAGCTAGCTATGAGTGGTAGACCCCCCCCGCAGTCACCGTAGTCCCCCTCAGGCACTTTTAAAACCTGAGGTAATCGCCATTGTGAGACGCAAGAAAGCGCTGCGTCGGAGATGGATGGGCTCTCGCAACCCATTAGATGAGGCTGAGTACCGTAGAGCTGCAGACTCCCTGAGAAAGCTTCTCTTTGATATTAAGGCTGAATACCTTGAAGAAAAACTTCGTAACATCGACCCATCGCAAGACCGAGGTTTCTCGCTTTGGAAATGCACCCGTCACGTGAAGAGACAGCCCCTACAGAGGTTTGTAGTCCAGAGGGAAGATGGCTCGCTCTAATCTGGAGATAGTTGAGGAGTTTGCCAACAATCTAGAGGATCGTTTCACCCCCTTCAGACTAGTTTCAGCTGAGGATGCCGCCACCACTCAAGCTGGTCTCTCAACAGAAACTGGCCCACTCTCTCACATCACATCCATCTCTCTGGCCGAAGTGCGTCTTCAGATACGGCTGCTAAAGTCCACTAAGGCCCCGGGCATAGACGATGTTGACGGCAAAACTGTCAAGGCACTTCCTGAAGTGGGAGTCCTGTTCCTGCTGATGCTATTCAACGCGATATAACGGTTGCACTACTTCCCGAACACTTGGAAGTCCGCTGTGATCGTAATGATTCCCAAGAAGGGCAAGGATCACTCAAAGCCCGACTCCTACCGGCCAATTAGTCTACTGCCAACTTTGTCCAAAATATTTGAAAGAATATTTCTTGGAAGAATGTTGGCAGTTAGCACGGTCGAAGATGCTATACCTGACCATCAGTTTGGTTTTCGAAGAGGACACTGTGCGCCGCAACAGGTCCGCAGACTCTCAAAACACATATTGAAGGCATTCGAGAACCTGCAATATTGCTCTGCCGTCTTTCTGGACATAAGACAGGCGTTCGATCGCGTTTGGCACGAGGGCCTGCTATTCAAGCTTAAGTCCCTCCTCCCTCCAGAACAATATCTGCTGATTCGCTACTTTCTCCTGCGGCGCCGTTTCACGGTTGAGCTGAGAGGCGAGCGATCAAGCATCCGTCCCATTCTAGCAGGGGTACCTCAGGGTAGTGTTCTCGGACCGGTGCTATACTCTCTGTTCACCTCGGATCTGCCGTATCCAGTTGCACATCGCACCTTGATTGCCACGTATGCAGACGATACCGCTTTTCTTGCATCCAGCACAAGCCGCAAAAGAGCATCTGCCAAGGTCCAGCAGATCCTGGATGGCTTTGGTCGTTGGGCGAACCGCTGGAACATAGCTATTAACCGTTCACAAAGCCAACACTGCACCTTCGCTATGAGACGCGGTAAAGTTGCTCGAGTGCGACTTCTTGGGTCAAGAGTCCCATATTTGAAATCTGCGGTTAAATAACTTGGTGTGACATTGGACCGCCGCCTGAACTGGAAAGCCCATGTGGTACGAGTAGCAGGCGAAGGCGAAGGAGATTGATTGGCTTCTCAAGCCTCGTAGCCGACTTTCGTTGCGATCCAAAATCCTTGTTTACAAGGCAGTTATCATGCCTTCCTAGACCTGGGGGATCCCGCTATGGGGTACGGCATGCTTCACTACACTCAAGAAACTAGTACTACAAGGCATTGCTGATGCTCCCTGGTATGTGAGACATACAACTTTATATCGCGATTTGGATGTTTTGCCATTATGCACCCAAATCAATATGCATACTAGTAGGTATCATGCCCGACTGGTGGCCCACTCCAATAGACTTGCATCTGAATTGGCTACAAACAGTCTCAGAAGACGCCGTAACCGACGACATCCCTCAGACCTCTGGGTCCATGGAAGGCGTCCCTCGGGCCGCCTCATTAACTTGGCTTAAGTATCCCCTTGAGACTATCCCCTACTAATATTTGCATGCTGCTGGTTTCCCCAGCAAGATGACAGATCACTCCCAGGACCTGTGCTGCACTGCTCGCCACTTGAATAGGACACCTCTAAAGTCGATTTTCTATAGTTAATTGCTGCTAAACCAAGCCATCTAGGAAAATAATTTTTGTTTTCTTATAAAGTTTATTTAAATGTAGTAATTAGACGAAAATTACAAAATTATTCAAAAGTTGTAAGTATACAAAAAACATTGTTAACCAATAAGTAACAAATTTTGGAGTCTTCATTTTGCACCACTTGAATAGGACACTTTATCTAAAAACCATTTAAGAATATTTCAATCCTTTTCAAATAACAATATTACTTAAATAAGAAATTACTAACATGTTTTTAAACCAAAAAAAGTTGAGCCTCCTTTTTTCTCCAAAACCTCACACATTCGGTCTGGAAGGGATGCATACAATTTTCCCAAATAATTCAACGATATCGAGCACCATGCTAATTTGATAGCTGCAATTAGTTCGGGAACGCTCGAATATTGCTGACCTGATCCATATACTTCACGTGTTAGCCATCCCCACACATTCTCAATGATATTCAAGTCCGGCGAATAGGGTGGCCAGTTTAATAACTCCACGTTTTGGTTCGCTATATACGATTTAACAATCCGGGCCGTATGTATAGGGGCATTATCATGTTGATAAATCCATTTTAGATTTGCAAAAAGAGTTTGGAAGTGTGGAAAGGCATCTTTCAATATACCATTATAACACAACGCATTCATGGTGGTTGGAATAAATTTAAGCTCACAGGTGCCATAATAGGAAATGGCCCCCATACCATAATACCTCCAGCACTGCGGTGCAACTTATCAAGATGGTGTGGTTCTTTTCGAAGATCATGAAAATAGTAGCTGTAGCCATCGGGGCCCTCCAAATTAAACTTTTTTTCGTCCGAAAAGACAACACGTCTCCACTCCGAAGTCCAGTTGACATGTGCGCGCGCGAAATCAAGGCGTTGTAACTTCCGAGCCGGGTTAAGAGGTGGCTTCTTCTTGATTTTTAGTCTCTTCAGGTGTTTAGCATTATTAATAACACGACGCATAGTTGTCAAACTTGCTTTAACGTTGCATTTTTCCCTTATCTTGGCCGAAGAGTCGTGCGAATTGGACACTGTGGGTGCGGCCCTTCATGTTTTTACCATAATTAGCCTCATTATTTAAAAAGTTTGTTATGGCGTGACGGCTCCTGTCGACTTTTTTTGCTATTTTGGCAATAGAAAGGCCAGAATCCTTGTAAGTTTGAATTTTTCCTTTCTCCGACTCAGATAATGAAGTGCCACGCCCCATTTTAATTTTTTTTAATTTTATATACACTTAACCCGAGTGTTCGAATCGCCCCGCAGAGTAAGTAAAAATTTGTAATAAAAAAATATGTTTTGTTTAATTTGTTGTTTTTCGGAATAATAAAAATTAAAAGTCGTATCCCTCCCACATAAGAAACTCATATCTAAACTCATTTCATATCTTGAGGAAGAAATGATTTAATATCTCCAGAATAATCTTTTTTTTATCTCCAGGAAGAATTGCTTTCTTATCTCCAGGAAGAATCGAAGAAGCCACAAAAATGACAGATCCGCTATATAACCCGCAGCTTGTTGTTCCAAAATCCAATTATTTGTTTTGCTTTTGGAAACCCAATTTTTTCTGGTTTTTGAAAAAAACCAAACAAATAAGTAGTTTATTAAATAATATTAAATAGCTTCTAAGATTGGCTCTGTTCCACTTTTGAACCGGTTCGAAACTGGCCCTGAAACCGTATATTATCCAACTCTATGGCATTTGGAAAACTGCTGATTTATGGTTTACAAACCAACCATACCAAACATGTTTTACTTTCAAAATGGAGCTCATTTATTGGCAGCTTCAAAGTCAAAACTATTACCGTTTGACTGAATTAAGCGACCGTTGCCTCTCAGCAAAACACTAGATTTTCAAGACATGGAGAAGATTTAAATAAAGTATGTATAATATTTAACCTTCAAGTTTATGCCAACACGAGGTCATGCTATGTTTACACATAACTTTAACCACAACACCACTGCCTCCTCATGCAGCTGACTGGCAGTAGTCAGACTAAGTCCGCTGAAGATTGAACAGGGATGTTTATGACACAGCTGTAAGGTCAACCAGCCTCCATTGTGGTGTTGTGTGTTCATGTTTAAAGTTATGTGCAAAAAATAATTAACGTGACCTCGAGCCGGCAAAAACTTAAAGGTTTGATTATCATAAAGGTCGTATTTCATATTTTACTTATTTATTTTTACCGAATTATTTTAATAAACTGTGATAATCTTTGATTTTAAGTTGAACAAAGAAATTTAACGTAATATGAAACACATTTAAATTACATTTGCATATTATAAATATATATGACGGCATTCGATTAAATTAATTAGTTCACACTTTGTTTTTAACAATTTGCATATTCATTAGATTGTGTTAATAAGTTTTTAGTTGAAATTTATAATATGAAAAATTTGCAATTTGAACATAACCAATTTTTGATCAGTGTATATGTGTAAGCGTGAGTTTATGTTTGGGGAAAATAAACCAAGTAAAACTAACTGACAAAATGCCATATGTCTGTGCGCGATAACGCCTTTCCCTCCCTTTTATGCCCCATCTATGAACCATTTCAACACCTTTAAACTGTAATTATATATAATTGAAGTCTTATAAATACAGCACAAAATCGATGACGTTTGAGTCAATGCGTCAAACCAAGCAAACTGTGTAAATCAAAATTGTGCAATAGAAATTGCAATCCAATACGAGCCAAAGGTGAATTAAGTGGAAGGAGGGCGGAAGGTAGAGTGTGCGTCCTTGCTGCTTGGCAAAACCTCCTTCCAGGCAACGATAATGATTGCAATTCATTTTAATGGCCCCTTACCAAACGTTTCTGGGCATTATAATTTTCTAATGCAATTCGCTATCACGCATAAAGAGGAGATTAGCGAGGAAACCGAGTCCGATGGACTAGTGGTAGTGGATTAGTGAAGAGCAGACATGAAAATATTTATTTCCTCCAACATTGAGATGAACAAAATTAATTCAAATGGAGTTCTTGTGCTTAAATCAAGCTGGTTCTTCAATTAGCTGCATAGCAAAGAGGTTTTAACAAAATTTCCCTCATAAATTAAGTGAATTGAGGTGCTCTACACCAAGTTTCGCGTTTTCATAAATTATGTCCAAGGAAAAACAATATAAAATTTTTGCAGCTTTGCAGTATTGTCTTGCAAAGCAGAGCTGCAGTTGTATCAATTGGATTCCCAGCCTGAAAGTCATCCGCGAAAACCAAATTTCAAATAGTTGCCATGAACTCAAATAATTCAGAAATTGTAAGTAGAAATTTTCTAAAAATGCTTGAAATGAGCATTTATTCACTCAACTCTTAACATCTTTGTCATGTGGCAACAAGCGTCCCTAAACTTTGGCCCAATTTATTTATTGTTGTAATCTGTAACAACCCTATAAGGGCTATATGTTCTTGATCAGCATTAACAGCCGTCTGTCTATCTGTATAAACTGTGTAGAGGTTAGACTTGCATGGGACATAAACTTCTTATACTTGCAGGCAGACAACATTCCCAGTTGCGTGCTTAAAGAGTGTTGTTTTTCCTTATGCAATCCTTTGCTTAAGCTTTTTAATCTATCTCTAGAATCTGTGTTTCCGAATCTTTGGAAAGAATCTTATATCATTCCTCTTCACAAAAAGGGAGGAAAATCTGATATATCCAATTATAGGGGTATAGCCAAGCTTTCCGCTATTCCAAAATTATTTGAACAAATTCTAACCTCATCCTTACAGCACTATTGTAAATCTATTTTATCACCTTTCCAGCATGGATTTACAAAGCGTCGGTCAAATACGACCAATTTGCTTGAATTTACCTCAATGGTTAACGATGGATTCCTTTTAAAAAATCAAACTGATGTCATCTACACCGACTTCAGTAAAGCATTTGATTCTGTGAACCACGATATTCTCCTCTTTAAGCTTGATCGATTACTCTCGATCTTACTCTCGGATACTTATGTACGCCGATGATGTGAAACTTATTTTATCTTTCAACGACCCGACGCATTCCATCAGACTGGAAGATGATTTAAACTCCTTGCAGTCCTGGTGCTTGATTAATCAATTACACCTTAATTGCTCCAAGTGCATGTTTATGACTTTCCATTGTTGCAAACCTTTGCTGGCTACCTATACGATTGGCAATGAACCCTTGGAACGAATATATATCTCCAAGTCGTTGATCTTGGAGTTCTTTTTGACCCAAAATTGAGTTTTAATCCTCATATCTCCTCTGTTGTTAATAGGGCGAAAGGTGTACTTGGATTCATTAAACGTTGGTCGAAGAAATTTAATGATCCATATACCACAAAGCTTCTGTATACTGCTCTAGTTCGCCCTGTACTTGAATACTGCTCGACCGTCTGGTGTCCGCAATATAAAAAGTATATCGATCGAATTGAATCAGTTCAAAAGCAATTCTTGCTTTTTGCCCTACGTGGCTTAAATTGGGACCCTAACCTTCGTTTACCAACGTACTCCAGCAGACTTTTACTTATTGACCTTCCTTCGTTAGCTAACCGTAGAACAGTCTTAGGTGTTTCTTTTCTTCGTAAGCTAATTATCGGTGATGTAGACTCTTCTGATCTTTTAGGTCACCTTAACTTTTCCGTTCCTTCTAGGCCAACTAGAAACTATTTTCCTTTTATCTTGTCTAGATGCACAACTGATTATGCCCAGCATAATCGATTTCGAGTTTTATGTAAGAATTACAATGATCTCAATCACCTGCTCTCAACAGAACTCTCTCTCTTCTCTCTAAAAACGTCTCTCTATAATTATCTTCGGGGAAATCTCTGACCACTCCCAGCTGTGGGTAGGGGCATAGCTTGCCGGACTGGCTAAAAAATCCTCCCCCACCGGGTCAGAGATTTTCCGGTTATTTAGTTTTAAGTTTTACGTATACATTTTTTATTTTTAAAGTTTTCTTTTAGATAGTTTTCTCTCTTTCTCTCTATCTCTGCTTTAGTTTAATTTTTTATACTATCTTATTTTTTCTTTGCTCCTACATAACTATAGGTTTTGGTTTTTTCTCTCTCTCCCTTTTCTCGATCTCTATATTATTAAAGTTTTTGTTGGCTCTAATAACGTCTCTGACTACAATCGGCTGTGATTATAGGCATAGCTGGCCGGAAGGGCAAATAAAATACCCCCAACGTGTCGGAGTCATTAGTTTATTTTTTAATTTTATTAGATTTTCTTTGATAGGCTTCCTTAGCTCATAAAATTTTTTTTGTAACGTATTTATACTTTTGTTGACAGCATTTGTTTGTCGACTCTAAATAAATAAATAAAAAAAAAAATTAGGTCAGGTTTGCATCAAAATTTGTCCAAACTATTTGCCTAAGTGATCTTAGCTTTCGACCTATTGCTTAATCTCCCATCATAGCAACAAGTCGTTCCAAAAGAAAAACATTCTCCTTCTCTGTAAAATTCTTGTTTTAATTTTTAAAATTGGCGCGCAATAAAAAAAAACCATAATCAGCCGAGTGCAGAGGTATAGCCAACCTAGTATTATACCTTTCCAGCCCTCCCGGTACATGAGACAACCAATTGCACAAAAAAAACCACCTAGTTGCAAAATCTAAGTGGATTTCGATTTGAGCAAAAACAGGAACATGCGAAAACAGCCCTAAGCAATAATGTCCAGTATATTGAAGGGTTGATTTTCGTGTGCTGAACATGATTCTTTTGGGAGATGTTAAATGGTCCATCACGTCTAGATTTTTTGGAATTTGAGATTTAAGTTGGATAAAATTCAATTTTGAACCTTTTTAAGGAAGATTCGTGAAGGACCTATTATTATTATAAAAAACACATCAAAAAATAGTGCATAGTATAATTCAATAAGACTATATATATATATCTAAAATACAAGTTTTCATATTAGATTTAAATATAAATGACTTTATTTTGAACTAAACACATATTAGCACTATCTAATTAATATGAAAACTTTTAAAATCACACAAACACTTTCGTTTTCTGTTATGTCTAAACACTTAGGTCTAAACTGATCCAATAACTGTTTTATGAATACATAAACAAATTTGAACTTTAGTCGAAAAAAATGAAGAGAAGTTTAATTCATTCTTTAGCAAAAACGAGCTACGATGGGTACCGGCGACAAGAGCCGCTATAAGAGGCCGAGCAAGTGGTGGAACTTTACTCGGAACAAAAAACATGAGCTGAAAGAAAAAACCAAGTGCTGCTTTTTACCATATGGAGACACAGATTGCATCGAAATTAGTACGCATGGAAAGAGTTTGTGTGTCTTACCTACATACCTAAACTGCAACAAGGGGAACCAAGACTATTGCAAGATGTTCGAGTACATTGTTGATTACACTAGTTTAAAAAATAATAAAAATTTTTCAATCCCGAACATTTTGTTGCAAAATCCTTATGTAAGTTCTTCCGCTGAGTCCAAAAATAAATTCCACATATTTTCTAATAGGGCCGTTTTTGAGAAATCGCGGAAAAGTAGCTTTAGAAAAATGTGTATATCTTCGGTATCAACGCGACGAACAATAAAACCTTCAAACTAAATCAATTTGCATGAACTGGAAACCTTCCATTTCTTTCTTAAATGTCAATTACTTCTATATTCTTCGATGGATTTTAATGAAATATGTTGGCGTTGTATTTTTAATAGATGAGTCTTTGGTAACCAGCAATAAAAAAAATGTTAAATAAATTTTATACGTTTTGAAAATCGCACCTAAAATATAGCCATTTTAAAAAAGTGATAAATTTTTATGCAAAGTGGCCGATAAAACCCTTTATAACGACGAAGTCAATCACCACATTAGGAAGTGGTGTATGAATGAATGATAGGGCACTTAACTTCCTTTTCATAATGCAAAAGCCGATACCGAAGATATACACATTTTTCTAAAGATACATTTCTTCCCAATCAAAAAGCTAGCTTTTCCGCGATTTATCAAAAACGGCCCTACTAAAAAATTTGTGGAATGGATTTTTGCACTCAGCAAAGGGATTTACATATGAAATGACTACCAAATGGTCGGGATTAAAAATGCTGTAAACAAGTTTTATCGGCGATCTGAATGGAAGAATAGGAGACACACAATGCTATTCCAAAAATGAGCCGGTAAAGAGATTTACATGTACTGAAAGGAATACAAAGGACAAAATAATTCAAAAATCAAACTAATTGATTAATGCGGCTCATTTGACCTGACCGTGCTCAATGACAGAACTCAAGGAGATGCAGAAGAATGTTACAGCTTTACTAGCGGAGATTCAAATATCGTCATTTACTATTGTCTAATCCAAGGCAGTTGGCACAACTGCGTAAAAGATATTAAGATCCAGGAACAGATCTTTTTGGACCACAATCCACTAGCAGTAGATATCTGTTTACAGACGGAACAAATAGATCAGTGCC
The DNA here is from genome assembly GCA_037044535.1 of Lordiphosa magnipectinata. Lineage (NCBI taxonomy): Eukaryota > Metazoa > Arthropoda > Insecta > Diptera > Drosophilidae > Lordiphosa > Lordiphosa magnipectinata. The sequence continues at coordinate 117,472 of JBAMBO010000924.1, read as the reverse complement.
CAAAATTGCTACCAAAATTGAAATGGAATAAATGGTACGCGGACAAATACAAAGAAAACTTAGAACGTAGCATGGAGCACCTAGAAATAGACCAAGAACATGACTTAATAGACGAACTCACGAACTCCATAAAGAAAGCGGCAGAATTCATGCAAAATTCTCAAGGCAAGTGCTTTAAGGAGGCGTGGTACGACTGCGAATATGCTGAACAAAGCCGGGAGAACGAATAATCTCGCAGAGAGGAGAGAATATCAGGAGCTTAACAAAAATTACAAAAGACTTTGAGCATACAAACAGCGGCAGTATTACCAGCAGTTGCTTTTCCAGTTGGAACGCTCAATTTGCAATATTAAAGATAGCAAAGATTTCTGGTCAGCAGCTAGAAAAATAAATGAAACCTCGACTCGATCACCAATAAAGTTATCTTGTGATCAGCTAGCCAGCTATTTCAAAGCCTTGTTATGTGCAGAGGAAACGGAGCTGTTGCAAGAAATCTCATCACCCTGACTGGAAGTCCATGAGCTCGATTAAGAAATTACTTTTGGGGAAATTCACAGCGCTCTGTGAAGGAGCTAAATGTACAAAGCTCCAGGAGAAGACCGTATTCTCGCGAAGTTTATCGTAAATGCGCCAACCAATTTTATCACAAGTCTTCTTGGTGAATTCAAACAAATTTTTATACCCGTTACTCGTAGAGTAAAAGGGTATACTAAAGTCGTGCAAATGTATGTAACAGGCAGAAGGAATCATTTCCGACCATATAAAGTATATATATTCTTGATCAGCATCAACAGCCGATTCGATATAGCCATGTCCGTCTGTCCGTCCGTCTGTATGAACACCTAGATCTCAGAGACTAGAAGAGCTAGAGCAACCAAATTTGAAATGTAGACTCCTATTGTCTGCACGCAGATCAAGTTTATTTTCAATTTTTGCCACGCCCCCTCACGCCCCCGCAATTTGGAAAAAACGTCATATCTCCTACAGTTTTGATGATAGATGGTTCGTACTTTCTAGAGATATCTAGTACTCAAAATTATTTATCGATTTCCTGAAGGAATGATAAAGATCGGATGAACGATACTCAAGTTATGAGAGAGAGAGAGAGAGAGAGAGAGAGAGAGAGAGAGAGAGAGAGAGAGAGAGAGAGAGAGAGAGTTACTCGTTTTACTTTACCCCACTGAGTAACGGGTATACCAAAGTCGAGCAACGCCGACTTTAACTTACGCTCTCGTTATCTCTGGAGACGTTTCAAAAAGCTTTACATAAAATATTATCTCTCGCATATGGGTAATTATTTTATAAACCGAACAGTTAAAAAACTCACCATTTTTGATTTAAAAAAAAAAAAATTTTTTAATCTTATAAACAATTTCAAAAATCGTCAAAAACGGAAAAATGGGAAAAAACGGTTTTTTAAAAACTGGATTTCTCAGGTTTGGTTTATCGGACAGGTCTCGTGTTGGTATTGCTGAATAGTATTTTAATGTATCTACTCAAATAATAATTTAATAACTATTTAAATTATTAAATAATATTAAGTAATTGTTGCTAAATTTTAAATATAATTTTTTTTCAGTGTTAACCACCATGATATAGCTTCTAAGGATATACAATTTATTGCCCCAAATTAAACTTAAACTACGATGCTTTCAAAAATATGGAGACTTTTATAGTTTAAAAGATATTCATTTTTGAAGTTATAAACAAATAAAAATATGCCCTTAAATAAAGCTTTGCCCCGCAGTCAGTTACAAAGCTATGTTACTGAAACTTGGCAATTAAGCTTTATATTTATCAAGCTTTTCAAAAATATTAACATCATGCAGATCGGACGTCTTTATCATATAGCTGCCATAGGAATTCTGAATTTGGTGGTGGTAAAATTTAGTTTGCAAACTATGGTCACACTACACTACCACAAGATTCAATTAATCATTGCATTCGTATGGCAGCTATATGATATAGCCGTCCGATCTGCCTAAAGTTGACATTTTTGAAAAGCTTCATAAATATAATATATAAAATTTAGCAACAATTACTTAATATTATTAAATAATTTAAAAAGTTACTAAATTATTATTTTAGTAGATGCATTAAATTACTATTCAGCAATATCAACACGAGACCTGTCTGATAAACCAAACCTGAGAAATTCAGTTTTTAAAAAACCATTTTTTTCCATTTTTCCGTTTTTGACGATTTTTAAAATTGATTATAAAATTAACAAAAAATTTTTTTGCAAAACCGCAAATTACGTTTTGGTGGGCATGTCGAGATCTAGTTTCGGATTTTTTTTTTTTAAATCAAAATTGGTGAGTTTTTTAACTGTTCGGTTTATAAAAGAATGGCCCATATGGAAAAAGGGCTCCCCAACTGATGGGGCATTTCGTTCCTGAATTCTATCGTGAAAACGTTAATGTCGATATTATAAGCAAGACTTAATGCATTTCGTTCCTGAATTCAATCGTGAAAACGTTTATGTCGATATTATAAGCAAGAGACTTAATGCTTTTGCTGAGACCAAACAACTGCTCAGCGAGAATCAATCAGGCTTTCGCAAAGGATATTCTACCGTCGACAGCATTTTTGTGCTGACATCAGTTGCAAACTCGTTCCTGGAAGAAATGAAAAAATTGTATCTATTTTTTATAGATTTCAAAGCTGCGTTTGATACCATTCACCGAAGAAGCCTGCTAGACAAATTAAACAACATGGGTGTTTCAACTAAAATGATCAAAATATTGCGAAGCTTGTATACGCATAATGAGACAACAGTGTGGGAGGGCAATACCCTATAGGAGTGGTTTAAAACAAACCTCAGAGTAAAACAAGGCTGATTACTAAGTCCATTGCTTTTTGCGGTTTTTGTGGATGATACATCGACAATTTGGACCGATGAACCTAAAGATCCTCATGTACGCGGACGATATGGTCCTATTTGCCGACAGCCCACAAGTCTTGCAGAACATGATTAAGGCCGCACATGCATATGGTCAAAAGTATAGCCTTAGGATCAACACCACCAAGTCAAAAGTAATGGGAGTTCGAGCAGTCAGAGGACGTCTTGCAAAAATGGAAGAGTAGAGCTTAGTGGCACGCCCTCAGAGGCGGTCAAAGAGCTCAAGTATCTAGGAATAACATTATCCTTAAATATGTCTTTTACGAAGTACCTAAAACAAAAGCTGAGAGACTCGAAAACAGCAATTAGCAGCACCTAGCGATTACTTTACTGTAAAAATAATGTAAACTCTAAATTCTGGTGCAAAATTATGGCCGCACCTTGTTTTTTCAGTGTACGCATAGAAATAGTGGATCTAGAAAAACTTTGCGATTACCGTTTGAAAGAGCGTTAAAAATTAGGGGAAAAAGATGAAAAACATCAACACTCTCAATGCAAAAATTAACCGTTATGTTTCATATTCGGTTTGTGCATGGTGCATAATTATAGCCGCACTTCAATAAATTAAATAAACTATAGAAAAATGTTAGCTAATTAATATATTTTTATTTACCCATAGAACTTTTTAGCCGGCTCTAGGTCAATAAGTTATGACACGCACAACACCACAAAGGAGGCTGGTTGATCGTATTGCTATTTCATTAACTTCCACAGTTCAAGCATTAGTGATCTTTTACCCAACTTCAATGAGTTAGCACTTCTGTGACTTAGCGTGTGCTACAGTTGTCGGAATTTTTGCTACAAGTCTGACTTGGGATTCCCAAGCGATCTTAGCAGTTCTGTCATGAGGTTGCGTCTGCTAACTCATCATAGATCCTATTTGGCAAACTATCTACGAGATTTTTTAAATCACTAAGAGACAGTTCTTCCCATGCCTTAATGACTGCCAATTTGAGCTCCTTAGTATTACTGTACTTAGTGTTTTGAGCATAAATCCTTCGGACCAGTAACGCCCACAGGTTTTTCGTCGGATTCATGTCTGGGGAGCACACGGGCCTCTCCAAAAACTGAACACTATTGCCTTCAAGCCTGTTGTCCTGTTGGAAAATGAACTTTTTAGGGGTTCCTTCCTCAAATCCCTCCAATAGTGAGAAAACCCATCAGGACCATCCAAATTAAACATTTTCTCCTCCAAAAAAATGATTTAGAAAGATAAATTAATATAATATTTGCATTGCTCTATAAAAACATTTACCTTTGTCGAGTCAGTTGCCGTGTTATCTCTCTCATCACTTTTCACTTTCAATTTGTATCGCACTATGTTTTCAGATTTCTTAAAAACCCATGCAACGGTCCAGCGAGACACCTGTAGGCCACATTCAGCCGCTTACTCATTAGCGGTCTTTAATGAATTACTTGCAGCACTCACTAATAGGCGCTGATCACGCTGACTTATCTTCGGCTTACGTCCTCCATCATTTTGCACCAGATTTTAGTACCAAATATAGGATATTTGAGGCAACATAAAAAGCAATTATATGTTATGGAGCTGAAGTCTGGGGATATGCCTAATACGAAGACGGCGAAAAACTATGGCGGTATTTCATCAAGAGAGTGTTTTATCTTCCACAAACCACGCCTACATACACTGGTCGGTACAATTGTTTTGAAAACAATAATTTCATATATAAAGCATTATATCTTTAAAACAAAAAATTCCTAAAATTTTGCAATGTTTATCGGATGCTGGGTGTCAACTGGTCGTTTTTTGATCATTAGTTGAGTATCGTTCATCCGATCTTTATCATTTCTTGGACAAATCGATAAATAATATTGATTACTATATATCTCTAGAAGGTAAGAAACATCTAAATAGATACAGATTTTTTCCGAATTGCGGGGGCGGGAGGAGGCGTGGCAAAAATTGAAAATAAACTTGATCTGCCTGCAAGTATAAGAAATATATGTCCCATACATGGCAAACCTCTATCTCTTACCATCTCTGAGATCTGTGGGTTCGTACAGACAGACGGATATGGCTTTATCGACTCGGCTGTTAAAGCTGATCAAGAATATATTATATATACTTTATAGGGTCGGAAATGATTCCTTCTCCCTGTTACAAACTTTTGCACAAACTTAATATACTCTTTGTACCTTTGGTGCAGAGTATAACAAATGTTAACCACCTTTAGGAGTGTGGACAACACCACATCATCATTCATTCTCTCTTTTTCCAAGGCTGTGGAATGGATTTTGATTACCATTAATTTTTTTTTTTAACTTACCTTACTGGGATTCGAACTCGAGACCTTCACTAAACCCCATATACATATAAATTAAGGTAGCCAAAATATTGCTTTGATATGTTTTCGAATATAAAAGTTACAGCCGCCTAAACTTAATCAATTTTTCGCAATCCAAAAATGCATAAATTTTGGTTTATTAGTCAAGTTTGACTTATTATATCTTCGGCTATAGTGAACATTTTGAAGCTGTTAAAATTTTGTTGCTTAGGTGTACTATTTCTCTTTTTAGACATATTTAACATTTCAAAATCCAAGTTGTAGTTTGTGAACCTATTTAACCACTATTTTAAAACTTTCCGAGACTGGCAAAAGTTGTCTTCAAATACCTTCAAAAAATTTACTAGCTTAATTTATAGTCTATGTCCCCGTTAAGAAAAATATCATTAGCCGACACCGATCGAGACCCAACTCGAGGATAAGTGATTTATGTGAAAACAGTCAAGGTTTGTTTGTATACGCCTTAGGCCGTTCGCACACGACTCGTATCGTCATTGTAAATCGTGAACCGTAATGTTCGAGAGGAATACGAATCAATTTCGCCAAGGAAGAACCGCTGACGACTCGTCCGCTCTGTGTAATCATCGTAACGTGCATACTGCATAACGAATATGGGCATTTCCACAGAAAAGTCCACAGAGACCAAAAAATGAAAAGTACTTAAAAGCACTAAACTAAAAACTCTAAACTATTTCAAAGGGTACAAAGAGTTAAAAAATAATGCAGAAGACACCATAAGAAACTATATGATTGCAATTAACTGTATGTTTCTGCTATATATTATAACAAAACCAACATAAATATAATGAGGAAATTTAAGTAAAGTAATGTCAGGTAACGTCACGTCAGGTACTTATGCAAAAAAAAAAATAGAGGGGCAAACATTTTTGAATAAGATAACCTGCAAAATAACTTGTATTAATTTAAATCATACTAAATAAAATATTATACAAAAAGATTTGACCAATTCGCCGAATTATGCATTTTTCTAAAACGAGTCAAAACCCACTTCCGTTTTTTGTAGCGTCACGCCAGCATATATGATTGCTTATATCTATAACTCCTTATGATCGATTGAAGTCAGTTTGAAAATGCCTATATCTTCATTTTTATATTTTTCTTGAAAATGTATGAAAAACTGAAATTTTGTATGGGAGCTACATATATCTAAATGAAGTTCGATTGGCTTTTAACTTGGTAGAAATATGGAAACAACAAAAAATAATTGAAAACTTGATTTACCCAAACAAAATTTATGATTTTGAAAAATATTTAAAAAAAAATTATAATTTTTCTATAAATAGTATGAAAAAATATTGATTTTGTATGGGAGCTATATTTTAATGATGTCCGATTGGCTCGAAACATGGTAGATTTCTGGAAACAACTTAAAAAATCAGGTACAACCTAATATACTCAAATAAATAAAAGGTTGTCAAAAAAGGCTTGCGGTATTTTTATTGAATTTTCAATTGTTCATAAAATTGGTTATAATAATGCGATTTAAGTCAAATATGCGCCGTTTTGTTCGATGACGAGTTCCCAACGAGATGCCAACTTCATAATGCCCCTCTTATAGAAGCTCGCTTCCCTATTGGCAAAAAACTCGGAGAGCCAATTTTCACAGGACTCTCTTGTGGCCAACTTCCGACTACCAAGCTCGTTCGCCATGGACAGAAATAGGTGGTAATCACTTGGTGCGAGATCCGGACTATACGGTGGATGCAAAAGAACCTCCCATCCGAGCTCCCGGAGCTTCTGGCGCGTCACCAAAGATGTGTGTGGCCTGGCGTTGTCCTGATGGAAGACAATTCGGCCTCTGTTGATCAAAGATGGCCTCTTCTGCATGAGTGCTGCATTCAAGCGGTCCAGTTGTTGGCAGTACAGGTCCGAATTGAGCGTTTGGCCATAGGGGAGCAGCTCATAGTGGATGATTCCCTGCCAATCCCACCAAACACACAGAAGAACCTTCCTGGCCGTCAATCCAGGCTTGGCCACCGTCTGGGCAGCTTCACCGCTTTTCGACCACGACCGTTTGCGCTTCACGTTGTCGTAAGTGACCCACTTTTCATCGCCAGTCACCATCCGCTTCAAAAACGGGTCGATTTTGTTGCGATTCAGAAGCGATTCGCATGCATCCATACGGGCAAAAATGTTTTTTTGCGTCAAGTCGTGTGGCACCCATACATCGAGCTTCTTTTTGAATCCAAGCTTCTTCAAATGGTTTATAACGGTTTGATAACTCATGCCCAGCTCTTGGCCGATGCTACGGCTGCTACTATGCCGGTCTCTTTCGATCAATTCAGCGATTTTATCGCAATTTTCGCCTCTGCACCAGAACGAAAACGTTGAAACCATCGTTGTGCGGTGGAAATGGAAACTGTATCGGGTCCATAACTGCACAAATTTTATTGGCAGCATGAGATGCATTTTTGCCTTTATCGTAGTAGTACTGTAAAATATGCCGTATTTTGTCTTTATTTTGCTCCATGTTTGCGACGCTATAACTCACGAACGACTAAAAACAAACAACAATAAATCAAACACGTGTTAGCGCGTGAAAAGAGCTTTCCAAAAAGCTCTAGCGTGAACCGATGCGACGAATACAACTAGAACTACGCGCTTGCAAAGACAAGCTTGCGGAAATACCGCCAGACTTTTTCGACAACCTTATATAATGATATTTCAAAATAATTGCAATAAATCCGAATTTTTCTATGAAAAAATATTGATTTTGTATGGGAGCTATATCTAAACAATGTACGATTTGCTCGAAACTTAGTTGAAATCTAAAAACAACTAAAAAAATAAGTTTGATAAAAATTTGGCCACCTACTCTAATTTTTGTGGATTTCAGGTGCAATAAAGGTAACAGCTGGTGTGAAAAATCTTAATAATATAAGAAAAGTACCTATACCTTGACCGATTAAATTGTAGTTTTGAAAAAACAGCTGAGCAAGGTAATCATTATATAGATTCTGACCAAAAATCAGCACCCTAGCTTAATTAATATGGCTTACAGGTGCTTGAAAGGAAACATATTTTACGAAATTTAGACTTTGGCGCTCTATTGCTTCGGAACTACTGGATCAATTTTAATAAACTCTTAACTATATAACCCTTGAACAATTTTGAATCAAAAAAAAAAACAATGTATTAAAAATTTTTTAGCTTTTCAAAAGTGTCCAAGGCAAAGTGATTCTGGACCACTGTGCGAGGTCGCTTTAGCTATTAAGCACACACGGTAGATAGCGCTTAAATCATAGTTAAGAACTACCGGCACACCCACCCCCTCACTTTTTGCCAACCACCACTGTATTCAAACAAACACAATCTTTGGGAGAGAGAGAAACTTAGAGATGAGCGTATAACTGCGTATAACGCGTATAACGCATTGAACGCGTAAGACAGTGTATAACGCGCGAGCAAATGCAAGCGACGTCATTAACTGGTACAGAGTATCTTATAGTCGGGCTTGACCGACTTTCTCACTTGTTTTTTTTAATGTTGTACGCGTCGGTCAAATTTCAAGACACAATTAAAGAACGAGTTTTCTTAATTTGTTTGTCGATTTAGAAAGTATGGAAAGTATGGATTTTTGAGAACGTGGTCTTGTTTTAAGAACGAAAAAATTGAGAACGGAATGGGTATAAAAGTAAGAAATTTGTGCTAACTTTTAGAACCCCATTTTTTTCTGAGTGTAAGGGTATCTAAGAAAACACTTGAAATGCCAGAGCAATCCGACGACCAGAAGCCGCGTAAGTGGCCAGCATGAAGTGAACAGGTGACCAAATGAACAGTGCTGCGCTATCGTCGCCAATAAACCCTGAATCCACAGCATGTGGCTTTTGTCGCTGCTCCCTGTTGGGTTGCTTTGGATGCGGTTTGCTTGGTTGGTTGGCCAGTGATTTACCAATAAAATGAAATTGCATTTGATGATGCCAGGATATGTTTTTTTTTCCAATTACTCTGGATGGTTTTTTTGTTTTTCTCCTTGCCATTTATTGAAAGGTGAATGAAATTGTTGGTGACATTGCGACAAACGTCTAGGAGAAGCGATGAATGAGCTCGTGATTGGAAGCGATTTGTAGAACGGTGCACGGTTACCCTTTTGGCCTGCCGTCTTTTGACTCCTACTTTGAAGTTCTGAGAAGGAAGTGATTAGTGCAACCCACGTGGATGGCTTGCGTGCAGCTCAAAGCAAACATAGAAAATCCAATTTGTAATGCTGTCCGAGAAAGGTTGCCTTGATTTCATTGCTTTTAGTGTATTACAAATAACAGATTCTTTTGTTTGCGTTTACTTTATAAATTTTATTTTTCAAAAAAAAAAAAAGAGTTACTTAAATAAAAGCCAAGATGCACTCAACTAAGTTGAAGGAGGGCGATGACAGGGTAAGGCCTGGGAGGCACATGTGCCGGCCATTAAACATAGGCCAACTGCTGTTGTTTCGTTGCAGGAGGACATCGAGTTAAATCAAATCTGGCGCGCCTGTCGTAAAATCCAAGGCGCCATTTTTCGTTATAATTTTGACATCTGCGCCGACTTGAAGCAACATGATCCCGATTGCAGCGGCTTCGTATCCGGTGAGTTTGTGGCAGCTGCATGGAACATTTCGATATGATTTTGATTTCATTTGCATTTTATGACTCAACCAGAGCCTATATTTACTGCTGTCCTGGGTAAGTATCGCAAGGTGGCCGGCATGTCCGAGTTCGAGCTGAGGGATGTGACCGACTATTTCCAAATTCGTGATGGTCGTGTGGCCTATCGACAATTCTGCAAAGTGGTTTGCAGTGAAAGTGAGTCGGGTAATCTGATCTAAATTGATTTTAATGTTAAATTGGTCTTCGACTTAAGCTTTACATAAAAGCGCCAAGTCAGATTTGGCCACAGGTCTAGAGTGGAATGATCCATGGCATTTGAATGTCATTCAACAGCCGGAGGATCGCCGAAGACTTTGCCTCATACTACTGAAGATTGCTCAAGAAACACATTTGCCATTGATGCCCTACTTTCAGGATTATGAGCTTGTGAGTAAAGCGAGGAGTTGTCCTTGCCCCATATGTATAATTGCTTTAACATATACCATCGGATCAGACATTCATAACATTATTTTAATCATTCTGAAAATCTAAGGCTGAAAAACAAACATATTTAATGTCAGTTTTGCCTGCACACAGAAATTTTTTTTTCTAAATTTAAGAAAATTCAGTCAAGGCACAGCGTGTCGTTTAGAACAATCTAGAAAATGAAAATTAAATTATGATGTTTTTGTACTTATGAGGTCGAAATAAGAAAAAATTTGTTCCAGAGAAAAAAAACTGCAAATCGGTGCAAAACAAACTCATGCATTTTGAAAAGACCTTGAAACGAACTTCAATTTCGCATCAAGCACACAAGCAAACTATACATTTTCTATTCCACTCTTTCAAAACAAAACAAAAAAAAAGTTAAAAAAAATGACATTTTTGAAAGCTTCACCACTTGTTTAGTCAAATAGTTTTATGTCCACTTTTGATGCAAAATTAACTAAATATATCAGTAAAATAATTTAAAACAAAAACATTATGGCGAATATACGTTTTTATTTTCAGTTCAATCAATTAAAGTTGCACTTAATTTCCGACATAGTCATCTACATCAGCGATGGGCACAAGTACCCCCTGGGGGGCGAAGACATTTCGCTATTTACACATATACGAGCCGAACGCATGCCGATGCTGAGGACAAGAGAGTAAACAGGCCTTCAGTCGCTGGCTAGACTTTGATGCGGCCAAATCGAAGCTGGTTCACGGCGATTTATTTTCGCACACCAATACACTCTCACTTTTTGGCCTCGCTCTCGTTGACCAACGGTGATCTACATTCCCAAGCAAAAACGTATCTTATCTTTAATGTCCCGTTACTTCTGAGTTCTCAATTCTTGGTCTCTTTTTGTGCATTTTCGTAACAGTGGGACATTTTGGTATAGCATATGTGAAAACCTATTTTGAGACCTTTTTTGTTTCCTTTTTCATCGTATAGATTGCTGAAACGACACACAGTGCAAGGGTTAAATGCAAGGACCCTAAAATTTAGAAATAATTTCTGGGCAACTTTTTTATAATTTATACTTATACTTTACGGTGGTTGAGTGAAGTCAAACTGTGCTCAGTACAAGCATTTCTAGAAGAGTTGTACTCAACATTTTTGAGAATGTGTCCGTCTTATCTTCTTCTCAGCATGACTTTTTTAACAAAGCTTCTTGAATTTTAATCACTGATAAATCGCGATTTTCAATGCCGGTCACAAACTGATGTCTTTACTGATTTTAGTAAGTCCTTTGATTCGGTTAACAAGGTACACAATGAGTATTATTTACTTCTTAATCTTCATATTTATCAATATTTTATGCTTGCACATAATTCTGATAAGTTTGATCCAAATCGGATGCCTATAGCTGCCATAGGAACGATCTGTCGAAAAGAAGTTCAAGTGGAAAAACTTCTATATTTTCAATGGTAGCGTTTTTATACTTTTCAGTTTTGAATTATATTATCTGTTTCAACACAATTTTTTCAAGTTTGATCAAAATCGAATGAATATGTATATAACAAACTTGCGAGCAATTGGTCAAAGTAGTAACCCCGTCTATTGCTGAATTTGGTAAATACCTCAGCTTATACTTAGGGTATTCACCAGTCCTCGTAAAATGGTAAACTCCAAAAGTTTACGACAACAAAATGCATAAGAAAAAAATTTGAAATTTTTTGCTGCCCCTGGTGTTTGTTTATAAAAATAGGGCGTAAAAGCGTAAAATTGTAATCGATGAAGTGTAAAATTATTTAAAGAATTGTTATTTGCTGGTATAAAGCTAAGACCCGAAATGTTTGTTTGTTTTGATCTTAATGTTTATCGATAAACGAGATTGGAACCAGGGCTACGCACGAGTGGTTTACTGGGTCGTGCTGGTTAACTAGTTCCGAAGGTTCAGGGAGTAAGCGGCTCAAAATTTTAAATTGTTTCCGTCCTGGGCGAATAGTGACTCAGAGTCGAGCTAGCGAGTGACAGCTATCGAGGTCGTACTCATCCCTGAGTCAGCCGTAAGCTAGCCGGCGACCGATAGTGGGACCCGGGAAAGAAGATATTAGAAGGTAAGATTGGTATCGAGCCATTTCGAGATTTTTGTCATCCAAATATGCGGTCACACCAAAAACAAATCCAAATCAATTTTCCGTTAGCTGCATCTGGCCTTTCAATAAATTGACACATTTTCCTCAAAATAGCTCCAAACATTCTCTAACAAGACCTAGAAATAGGTGCAGTTTTCCTTATTGATGCATTTTCAGCTAACGACTCCAATCAAAACTAGAGCGTAAGTTAAAGTCGGCTCTAACCGACTTCGATATACCCGTTACTCATGGAAACAAATGTTTAATAGCCTTCCTGTACGCCTAAGGTGGGTATGCAACATTTTTTTAACTCGGCTGTTTATTATCCGCCAGATATTAATAGACATTTGTCAATTACTAAATCCATTATAAATGACTCCAAATTCATCACGATAAACAGATCAGACAACAAAACTTTTGAAAACGTACCACCTTTCCTAATAAAAACAAGAAAGAAAGTCGGTCAAGCCCGACTATTACATACTCTGCAACCTTAATGTCGCAGCTCGAATTTGGTCACACAACGCACAACGCAGTGCGCTCTCTAAGTCTCTCTCTCTCTCTCTCTCTCTCTCTCTCTCTCTCTCTCTCTCTCTCTCTCTCTCTCTCTCTCTCTCTCTCTCTCTCTCTCACTAAGATTGCTGCTGAACGCAATGCTTAGATTATGCTTAGGGTGGGTGGTGGGTGTTAACTGACCGTTTTTTGCTCATAACTTGAGTATCGTTCATCCGATCTTTATTATTCCTTCAGCAAATCGATAAATAATTTTGAGTACTAGATATCTCTAGAAAGTACGAACCATCTATCATCAAAACTGTAGGAGATATGACGTTTTTTCCAAATTGCGGGGGCGTGAGGGGGCGTGGCAAAAATTGAAAATAAACTTGATCTGCGTGCAGACAATAGGAGTCTACATTTCAAATTTGGTTGCTCCAGCTCTTCTAGTCTCTGAGATCTAGGTGTTCATACAGACAGACGGACGGACGGACAGACGGTCAGACGGACAGACGGACATGGCTATATCGAATCGGCTGTTGATGCTGATCAAGAATATATATACTTTATATGGTCGGAAATGATTCCTTCTGGCTGTTACATACATTTGCACGACTTTAGTATACCCTTTTACTCTACGAGTAACGGGTATAAAAACTGCAATCGCTACCTATAACTCAAGTTCCATTCGGTATCAAAATACAACACATTTTTTCGCCAGTTTACAGAAAACTTGTTCCTCGACGAAAGCATGCAATTGCAGGTAGATTCTCCATAAGTTCGTCCATTACATCGAATGCGTTCTGGTCCTTACCTAAAGACAATAGATGCATTATATTTTATGAAATCGCCATGTCCATTTTTCGCTTAATCATTTTTGTTTGCATTTTTATTTTGATTTACGAATTAAGCTTCGACTCTCAAGTCACAGCAAAATTCACTGCCTGTCAGCTGGTTTACCGCAAGAATTACCAGGGTAAATCACAAGGGGGCGCTCACTAGCTCCTGCGGCGTAAATTTACCAAGAGAGAGACGACTACCGACCACCGAACGTAGTTGCTGTGGTTGGCCTCCTCCCCCCACCATTCCAACATCCTCCCATTACACCACCCACCCACCCACCTTTTTTTCTGCATTAACAATTTTTTATACTCTGTACCGAAGGTACTTTCCAGAGAACTGCAAAAATCACTTTTTTCTTGATTGGCTCATACACAAAAATTCTTACTCACATTTAATCAATCAACAAAACTCAGTTGAATATATTCAACTCACAACGCAATCGCATCGAGCGGCTGAGCTATAGTTATGGGATCCAACGTGTATGCTCATATTTATTCATCGAACAAAACAGAAAATACCGGCAAACACATTGTGTGTTCGATCGAACAAGACTCAGAATTGACTGGCTAGCGCATCGTGAGCAATGCCAGAGCATTGCTCTCTCTCTCTCTCTCTTTCCATATCTGCCAGCAGCGCCCATGATACAACCACCCAGCGGCGCAAATTGCCATTACAAAATCGATTACTCCTAGATTACTTTGCCTTCAGTAGGAAGGAAATCATCGCATACAATCTGCATTACTTTGCGCTTTGTAAACGGGGTGCGCACAGCCTGTATTACTAGTAATAAAACAAGTATGCCAGAGTCGAACTGCCATCGGATTCCCATTACGAATGCGTATATTTTTTTTTAAATTGTAATGCAGAATGTTCGCAGTCCGTTTACAATTCAACACACAATTTAGGAATCGTATACTCAATCGTTAAGCACTTTTATTACGATTCAATTTACTAAAGATGGAAAAGTATACTGGTGGCTAAAGTATTGTTTACGCTGCAATGTACTATTGATAGAGAAGTATATGGGTTGGTAATGCACGTGCATTACAGCCGATATGAGTGGGTAATGATGTAATAATGCAGTGGTTTTTATATTGGTTTATTTTAAATGGTTTTATTTGTTATTCCTTGATAAATAAAATGTATGTTTTTACAAAGCTTTAAATTGTCTAGACTTCAAATGGGAAATACGTCGTTATCAGGGGGCATGTTCTTTTTCGTCAGCTTTTTAAGGATGGCCAATATATCAATTTGGCATTTTTCAATTTTTTGTTGACTCTGCATAATCGTGTTTTGAGTCTCCAACACTTTTGCCAATTGAGTTTTCAACTTTGCGAGTTTGTTTTCCCGACATTTGTTCTGCAAATAACCGAAATGTCAAAAAACGGTTATCGATGAGGGGGGAAAGCACATAAGCGAACGAAATAGACATCGGCTCGTGTGTGGCACGATTAGTTGTTTCAGCTTGTTTCCGATTACTATTCCTCTAACGAAAAGCAGCGGTTGTATTGCATTACTTTTTTGTCAGGCGTAATGCATACTTTCGGCAGAACACGTTGAGCTCTACGCCGCTAGGCATATAATGTATGGCGCTCAGAACAGAAAATGACCTGAACGTTTTGTCTCAGAGCGACAGAGAGCGGGAGAGCAAGTGCTAACGTCAAACACACAGAAATTTACTGTGTGTGTAGAAGAATAAAACAAAGCAGTTATGCAGTTAGTATATGCATAAATATTATATTATTAACAACAATTTGACAAGTGCACGCAAATTTGCAATGCAGCGATAACAAACTAATTACATGCGCAGATACAACCTTCCGTTTCAAGTGACATAAGCATAGACTAAGATATTTTGACCAGACCCGTCCAGCCATAGCTACCACGAGCTGAAGTCTGTCGTGTTTTTACGCAAACGCGAGCCGAACTCATGATTGTGTGCATCGGTGAACATTGAATTGCAAGTAAAACGGCTGTAGTCTGGAGAGAGCTCCCTTGCTCACCAACACAATTACACTTTTTGTCCTCTCCATTTGGCCGACGGTGATCTAGACTGCTCAATTGCTCGGTCGACACCGCTTATGTTAGAAGTTAGTCAGCTGTTCGCTCTCATTTACGTTCTCTGGATACATTTTGTCAGCTGTTCGCTCTCACATACGCTCTCTGGATACATTTCGCACTATCGTTTAGCACCACCAAAATTGAGAAGCAGCGCAAATTTGTTCTCTAATACTCCTTCTCCATGACATAAGCACACTGAACTAAAATGACGCGAGCTGAGGCAGCAATGAGAGAGCGCCATACCTACTATGGTTGTATCATGGCAGCGCCTATGCGTCTTTGCAAGACTTTATTCATACGAGGTGATTTTCGCTCACTCTAAACAATTATCGATGAGCCAAACGAACAATCTGCCGAACTGATTGGAATGAAGTCGAACATGATTATAATCAGAGTGCCAACAATTGGTTCGAATAAAATTCTGCTGCGAGCATGTTGAGTATGCAAGTTTGATGAATAGAGCGTGAAGCTTGTTTATTCGGGTGTTGAATAATGTGTGAGCGTTTTGCAATTGAACGAAGCCGTTCTCTGGTACATACATGGAGTATATTAAGTTTGTGCAAAAGTATGTAACAGCCAGAAGGAATCATCTCCGACCCTATAAAGTATATATATTCTTGATCAGCATCAACAGCCGAGTCCATGTCCGTCTGTCCAATGTCCGTCTGTCTGTCCGTCTGTCCGTCCGTCCGTATGAACGAAGAGATCTCAGAGATAGTTAGAGAAAGAGGTTTGACTTGTATAGGACCTATATTTCTTATAATTGCAGGCTGATCAAGTTTATTTTCAATTTTTTCCACGCCCCCTCCCGTACCCGCCATTTGGAAAAAAGTCTTATCTTCCACAGTTTTGATGATAGATTGTTCGTAGCTTCTAGAGATATCTAGTAATATCGAGCCAATGTCGAGCCAATATCGATGGTATCGGCATAGTATCGCCATCGGCTCGGCATAGTATCGGCATATTATCGACATCGGCTAGGCCAATGCTGACGCAATGCCGATTCCATGCAGCCCTATTTCATCATTGAAGTCTATAATTTCTAAATCTAATTTGCTTTCCTATTACACTATTGTCAAGGAAAATATTTGACAAGAGTAAAGGCAGCTTTACGACCAAAATATGCTGCTTTGCTAACTTGAACACATCTAACAGAAAACCTTCAACCAGAACCGGATCTCCTCTACTTAGCCGTTCATGCACCAAACTAGCACAAGTCATTTTTCCTTTTTGATGTCCAACATCTTTAATTTCGGTACGGAAGATTTTAGTAAGACTAAAATTTGATTTCAGCGTCACGTGACGCTGACGTCATTCATATTGTTACAAGATGGTTTGTGGTGTGGGTGGGGGTTAAAAGAAAAAGAAGGTTGGGTGGGGTATGGGTGGGAACAGAGTGGGAACAGTGTGGGAATAGTGTGGGAGGAGTGTTATAAGAGTGTGGGAACAGTGACAGTTTGGAGCAGCACAATAAATAAGGGTTACAGAAAAAATGAAAGGACTCAGCAGCAAGTGATCTTGTAGTTGGTATTTCTTCTCCCTGTAAGTTTTCTTCTTTTGAAAGATTGCCATTGCTGATTTATATACTATTAAGGGAGCTTGTGATTTTGAAAATTAGAAAAAAAAAATATTTTTTTAAAAAAAGTATATTTTTCTAAATTTTAGAAAGTTTTTTCTAAAAAATTAGTTTTTAAGGCAACTTCTCTAAAATTCAGAAAAATCTTTCTTAAATAATGAAATTTTTTCTAAATTTTAGGGCGATTTCGATTCTAGGGCGATTTTCTTAAATATAGAAAAATAATTTTCTGAGTGCAGGTTCAAATGTTCAGCCAGTTCAAAATTGAATGTAAACGCTCTCATAAGAAACATATCCATGCAATGCAAAGGACCTAGGCGACGACGTGTATTCAGCTATGTATATATTATATTATTTCTAAAAACAAGTAAGAAAGTCGTTCAAGACCGGCAATAATATACCACCAAAGTTTGTGAAAATCTGATTAATTTAAGTTAGAAGTTTGAAGGGGCAAAGTACCCATAAAGTGTATGAATCGCCGTTGCGGCCAGTGCTGCCCATCATAATTTTTTGTTTTCTTTATAACTCGAATATCGTTCATCCGATCTTCACCATTCCTTTGGCCGATCGACAAATAATACTGATTACTAAACATGAGTAAAAGGTACCAACCATCTATCTGCCAAACTGTGAGAGATTGACATTTGTAAGCTGAATACAAGTCAATTTTAAAAATTTCTCTGGCATGACAAGTTCTTGTGAAATCAAGTGTCATAGTTGTTAAAACTGCGTAAAAAGGCTACTTTTAAAAATGTATTAAAAATCCATCTTAAAAGGAATAACGCGCGTGATGTAAAATGTGGAAGCGTAGAGAGTACTATACTCTTCGGAGGGCAATAAACCAACTTCCTGGTTGTTGGGCTAGAAACCGTAAATAAATGAAATAAGATTCTTTGTTTGTTCCTCCCGAAGTCTTTGGAGGCTGGCAGAGCTTCTTCTAGGAAAACACTACTACCCCAATGATTCGAATATTGATACAAAATACAAAATTGCTCTTCTTTTTCAGATTGCTCAAAATGTGGGCGTTGTCACAGTAGCCCACTTTTCGCGAGTTTTGCACTTTATGAAAATTCCCTTATCCGAGTCGGATTTCCTTTTGCTATTGAGGCGCTACATGAAAGATAGCTATACGGTGAATTATGTGGCCTTTCTCAAGCACATTGACAACATTATGGCCTACCTGAAGAAGCACGAATTGCTCGATATCTCTCGTGTAAGAGATGTTTTCTTATCCCATCCGAAAACGTTATTATTATCCTTACACTTTTCAGGACATTATCAAAGATTTTCCGGGACGACTGGTGGACTTGGAGCTCTCCCAGTTGCCGGCAATGAATGGCTGTCATATTGTGCAACCCATCTTTCCAGATGCCTGCAATCATCCGATCAAGAATCGCAACCAGTGTGACATTATCTTTTGCATACAGAACTATATCTACAAAAATCAAGTACGTACTTCCGAATTCCTGGAGAACTTTGACACTTTGCGCATCGGCAGCATAACCAAAAATCAATTCGAGCGCGGACTATCCAACATGGGAGTGGGTAAATATTTATCGCAGCGTGAGTTTGCCCTGCTAGCGGAGCGTTATCTGGATCCAGTGGACACAAATCGTATACGTTGGCGCAATTTTGTGGATGAGATCGACACAGGTAAGTTGAAGGGGAATGGAGTGTGGAGTCTTCACACAATTAATTCACTTTGATTTCAGTGTTTACCATTAAGAATTTGGAAAAGATGCCGCAGTGTGTTGTGGAATCGCCATTGCGACACATTCAGGAGCTACCCAGGCCTGGCACTACTGATTGGCATGCAGCTCCGCAAAATCTACGCGATATGTGTGAGGATGCCATGGCCAAGATACGTATACGTATACGCAATCGCCGACTGTATCTGCATCCCTTCTTTCGTAACTACGACAAGTGAGTTAAATAGTGTTATTTGTTGGTTTGTTCTAGAATTGTACAAAGGCTTAATTTTAAAAGTGCCGTTTTCTCTGCAATCTGGTGCAGAAAGCACTTTCAACGCTTTTAGATTGGACAACACAAAGTGGCCTGGTCTAAGTGAACTCGTTCCGAATACCGAATTTAATACCCCCACGTTTAAACACTTAAAATTTAGTGATTCTGCCAGATATCTTGGTGTAGTTCTGCCAAAAAAAGTTTGACCGGTGCATTGCGTACAACCCCAACACAAGCACTTAACATAATGTTACACCTTAATACCAGTAATACCGCTCTCTGGCTGAGAGAAATCGGTACCCGGAAAGATAGTATCTCTAGCCACTCCACTATACTTCTGCATCAAGTGGCTGTATCGCCAATGCTTGACTACTGCTTACACACGTGTCGAGGCTTACATGGCCTACTCTCAATATTAAACAAGAAAGAAAGTCGCCAAGGCCGACTATAACATACTATGCACCCTTAATGTCGCAGCTCGCATTTGGTCACGAGTCAAACAGTTAACACACAACCAGTGTTGCCAAATCGGCTTTTTTCCCGTCAAATCTGGCTTTTTTCAAAGTCCAATTGCGGGAAAAAAACGAAAACAGCGGGCAGCGGGAATTCTGGCTTTTTTAAAAAATATTTTGCTTTTTTTCCGCTTTTTTACACTGAACAATTTTAAATATCGATTTTTTACATATCATATACAAACTATTATATATTATAACAAACTGTCATCTTTATGTTATAAGCTTAAGCTGCAATTTTATTACAATGCCTAAAGATTATAAGCAAAAATGCCGGGATGAATGGCTAATCAGCCCGGAATTTAAAAACTGGCTGCGAAAGGATGTTAGCGACGCTACCCGAGTGTATTGCTCTTATTGCAAATGCAGTATAACTGCAAAATTCAGCTATACTAAATTTAATGGGAATTGGTACAGATAATGCAAATGTCATGATTTGATCCCAAAAAAGTGTTTACACCGAACTGAAGAAGACGCTCCGTCCCTTATTCTAATTAAATGTGCGTGCCACTCTGTCCAGCTGGCCGTCAGCTACGCCTGTAAATTTTGTTTGCCAGATAAGTTGGAATTTTTAGTGTATGAAACCCATAATTGGTTTTCTAAAAGATCCATTCGGTGACTTAAATATAAAGAAATTTATATATGCCTTAATGATGATAAGGTTTGTGGTGTAACGAGTAGATATATGTATGTGTCCTGTATGTTGTGATGTTAAATAGGCGTAGGCTTGCAACGTGATTTCCGTGTCTGTCAATACTAATGTATAATTTTTATGTGTATTTAAATCATGTTAAGATACAAACAAGCTAATGTGTTTTTATTTTTATTTTAAAAGGCACCATTTTATTTTATATAACTAGTATTTAAAAGTCAATAATGAAATGTACAGATACGGGTTGCGTCGATTAAACAAATGCTGCCTTGATCATCAACTGCCCCAAAAGTATTTAAAGTTAATTGGAACTATGGAGGCCTATGACAAGGATCAAAACTACCATGAAATTTATGAAATTATAAACTATTTATAAAAATAACGTTTAACAAGTAAGAGTGTTGCAGTCGAGTGACCCGACTTCAAAATATCCTGTACCAAGTAATGTTGTTCCTATGGCTTTGATTCCCCAAGTAAATATTGAGTTAACTTCTTCGGCTGAATAAATTTTCGTGTGGCTTGACATGCTTCTCATAATTTTGAATTTACTGTTTTTGATAGTCCTGATTTTTATTTTAAGATAATATAAATATATTTCAAACAAATGGGGAGGCGCACTTGCATAACTTCAATGTTTTTGCTCTGATCTTATTGTGGTTTTCAGAATAGATAAATATTGGGCCTAACTTAATATATATTAAGTCACGAGGTTCAAACAGAAAAATTATGGCTCTGACAGTTTTTCGCTGTTAAAAGGTGGAAAAAATTTGTGGCTCTATCTATTATAGTCACTGAGATCAACAAGTTCATATAGACAGACTGACGGACATGGCAATCGACTCTGCTGTTGATGCTAATCAAGAATATATATAATTTAAAGGGTCGGAGATGCTTCCTTCTGGCTGCTACATATATTTGCACAACTTAATGATCTCCTTTTAACATTTTTTTATGGGTTCAGGGTATAAAAACAGGACTGAAAACATCAGCTTTTATTCAGCTTTTTTGCCCAAAATTTCAGCTTTTTTGCAACTTTCTTTCAACCAAAATCAGCTTTTTTTGCTCAGAAGAAGTTGGCATCACTGCACACAACGCAGTGCGCTCTCTAAGTCTCTCTCTCTCTCTCTCTCTCTCTCTCTCTCACTAAGATTGCTTCTGCTGAACGCAACGCTTAGGTTATGGGTGGGGTGGGTGGGGGATGTTAACTGACCGTTTTTTGCTCATAACTTGAGTATCGTTCATCCGATCTTTATTATTCCTTCAGCAAATCGATAAATAATTTTGAGTACATTTTGAGTACTAGATATCTCTAGAAAGTACGAACCATCTATCATCAAAACTGTAGGAGATATGACGTTTTTTCCAAATTGCGGGGGCGTGGCAAAAATTTAAAATAAACCTGATCTGCCTGCAAGTATAAGAAATATATGTCCCATACATGTCAAACATCTATCTCTTACCATCTCTGAGATCTCTTCGTTCATACGGACGGACGGACAGACGGACAGACAGACAGACAGACAGAGGGGCATGGCTATATCGACTCGGCTGTTGATGCTGATCAAGAATATATATACTTTATAGGGTCGGAAATGATTCCTTCTCCCTGTTACTTACTTTTGCACAAACGTAATATACTCTATGTACCTTCGGTACAGAGTATAAAAATAGAGGAAAGCTAACTTCGGCTCGACCGAAGTTTATATAACCTTGCAGCTTGTATAATTTATATAATTTAAGGTTTTAAATGATTTTCGTCGATCATTCTTAGCTGAGCTATTTCCCAAACTCAGCAACAGATGGCGCCACTACTTTGACCATTTGCTTGTCAGTTTGTTATATGGCAGTTATACGATATATGTTGATGTGTTGTTGGGCCGTTTTCGTTGTGTATTTGTTTGTTTGTTTGGGGTTTAATTTCGGCCGTCTTACTTCACTCCAGTCAAAACACTTTTTGGCTGAGTTTTTCTCCTACGCGTTTCGGCAAATATATTGCCTTCTTCAGGGAGTCTGTATATTTTTTTTATATATAAACATGAACATAAATTAGTCATACATACATATTGAACATATTACTTAAATACCTATTTTAGTGTCCGATATAGTCATCAGATTTAGACCAAACCCCCTAAAATTATGTGAAAGCTGGTAATATTCATAACAGGAAAGTATAACGACGCTAACAATGAAAACAAAAAAGTTTTTCTCACTAGAACTACTTAGCTATAGAAGCTATATGCAAAAATAATCCTATTTGGATCAAACCTGTCAAAATTGCGTAAAAATATAATATTGACCAATAACAAGTTTGGGAGCGATAGCATTTAAAAGAAAAAAGTGTTTCCTACTAAGAGTTTTTTTCAGACCTATCATTTATATGACATACATATTATGACGTACTATATAGTTGTCCGATTTTCATCAAACTTAGTGTGAAAGCATTGAAAACGAGGTTTGGGGACGTTTGCATTGAAAACAAAAAACTACGTTTTTGATCGATAATTCCTATGGCAGCTATATGCTATAGTTATCCGATCCGGTCGATTCCAACAAATGTGCAGCGTATTTATACCGGTAATCTTTCTCACTTGTTTTATGATAAAATTACTAAAGCCACAGAATATGTTAAAGCCTTCTACCAATGTCAGTTAGCAAAGACTCATCGGCAATCGCAAATCGTAAATCAGTAATCGCTAATCGGAATTATCTGCTAAATGTGCCCAACGTTATTAAAATGAGAAACATTCTTGAATCCCGAACTTTTCGTACTTACAGTAAGCCGAAAAATTCAAGTACTAAATTTCTTGGATTGAGGGAAAAAATCAGAAAATTCGAATTATATTAATAAGAATTTGTTCTCAAAATTCCCTACTGGTTCTAACACTTTGGTTATGAAGTGAGTGTCATTTTTTAACCTACAGTAATACCATCTTGATCTTTGGTTAATTCATTTCATTTGGAATTTTCCACCCTTATTTGATTTAATACAGTGGAATACTTTTAAGAACAAACTGGGAATAGCTTTAGATAATTTTTTACTTATTTTAATGAAGAATATTTTGCACTTATTTTAAGATTGTGTCGGGTTGTGCTCAAATCTATTACAACCTGAAGGTCCGATCAAAAGCATTTCAAAATATTTCGAAATATAAGCAGGCACAGCTGTCACTAACAGTGTTACCAAGTTACAGAAAAAAAATTATCGATTGGAAAAACCTGGGAAGCTTAAATTAAAAATTGTCCGTTCAATTTGCTCACAGTAGCATTATACATACTAAGTTTTTGTTTTTTTTATGTGTGTAGAAGCTGTAATTCAGTGGATGAACAAGAGAGTGTACTGCACCTCTTCTGTCGCTGTCCAGCTCTCAGCAGAAAGCAACGCTCTCAGTTTTGGGTCGTCCTTAACTCACTTCGAAGCAAGGCAATTGAACTTGTGGCGCCGTCTGCTTGTGCGCGCTGGCGCCTATACGCTGAGAGAAACTGAGAGAAACCAGAGTGAACTATGAGAGCAAAGCTGTGGCTACCGCTGACCTAATTCTTACCTGGAAAATTTCGTAATCCATAGCCCTAGATATTATAGTTTAATTGTGTAGAAATAGTGGTTCGATTTGATTTAGCCCGGTTTAGATCCCTGATTTGACCGCTGTTCATTATTCTTTTGTAGACTCAACAGCGGGCATGTTCGTTGCAACCAAACCAATCAAATATTTCGCACCAATGGCATACTGCTCTCCGATCAGGAGCTCGGTGCTGTACTACAACGCTATGGCAATGAGCTGGGCTTCTACTATACCAAATTTCTGGATGATGTGGATCCAGCTGAATATGCCATGCCTAGCATGGTTACCAAGCAACAGCTACAGGAGTGTCCGCCCTTCGCACGTGACAGCACTGAAAAGGAAGACGACAGTGAGGAGTCTATCATACGCATACTGACCAGTGCCAAGCGACAGGCACTAATTAAAGGTGTGGCCGTTATAGACTTTATGTCCGACTATGATCGTCATCATGAAGGTGAAATTCTGGAATCCGATTTTAAACGCGCTCTGGACAATTCCAGTGTGATTCTCAAAGAGGAAGAGGCCAATGTCCTCTGCAATATGTGAGTTAGACGTCATGTCCATGATGTAATGTCTGCTTTAATCCTCTGACCCTAATCTCGCAGCTTTCGTTCACCTCGACGCATCGCCTGTGTGCGCTATCGTGACTTTTGCAAGGCTCTGGACGAGATCTTCATACAGATCGATACGAATATGGGCGATCAATTGGTCACAGCTGTGCCCTTGCTGCATCTGCCTAATCTTGATTGTGTGGATTGCTTCCTTAGCTTTGATGAGCGTACCATTTGTTCGCAGGCACTGATGAAGCTTGCCCGCAAACCCGATGAGATATCGAACTTGAGGCAGGTCTTCAGGGACTTCGATCGCGAACAATGCGGTTCGGTTACCCAGAATCAATTCCTACGCTCCATAACCGTGCGCGAAATGCACCATATGCTCAGTAGTCGCGAATTTGATGCCGTTTGCAAATGCTTCGGTGTGAAGCGTGGACTCTGCATGGAGTTTAACTATCGTGAATTCCTCAAGATACTCGATGTGCTATTTACCACTGGCCAGATGAAGCGTAACTATTAGTGTCCAAGCGTTGTCGTTCACCGTACTCTAAATCATATGTGTTTCTAAATATATAAATTGTCAACAAGAAAAAAATATAAATTTCCAAAATTTTGAATTCACATAATTTGTATTTTAGACGATTTTCGTTTGACATTTTCTTAATTGAATCTTATTTCTTGGGGTTGGACAAAAGTATTTATTAATGGTGAAGGGGTACAGGCATGTTACTGTCCATTATACCGCCCCTTTTTTAATACCGAAAGACTAACTACTTATAAGTAAGTATAATCGCTAGCCCTTCCAAATATGCAACTCTCTCGGTCGGACGATCATCTTGTTTATTGCGGTATATAGATATATACATATGTATAAGTGTCAAAGTATTTATATAGTTTTCTTTTTAACAAATTCTTGCTGTAGTCTCTGTAAAAACTATGAGGGAGGGAGAAATTCTGTAGAACTACCGTTGAATTCTCATTACAGTTTGTAATTTGTAATTTGCTGTTTATTTTGACGTTATCCGATCCTAAGTTTTTCTTATACCTTTGCAAAATGAAGAGTTTTTATTATGGAAACTTCCAAAAATAGCGGGTTTCTTTTTTTTTAAGTTTGGGGTTCTAAGGGTTAGGTTTCAGATATAAGCCAAGCCAAATTTCTTTTTATTGAAAAACGTAGAAATATAACATGGCTTACTTTTTCTCTCATGACTATCGAGAATATGTGATACTGTAATTGTATTTGCAAAACAAACAAAAATCTAAGACGCCAGCTAAATGTGCAAAAATCCATCAAATTTGCTCTTGGAAACGAAGCATAAAACCAATCCCGAACCGAACCCCTCCAGAACCATTTCGGTTCGGATTTTTTTATGTCTTTTGTACCGGACCATTAACCGAATCTTCTAAATCTATGACCTCCCGAAACTCAGCAAATAAAACTAAGGGCCGATTTCACATCTTCTACATAGAGCTATCTGTCACATAAACTAACAAATAACAGTAAATTGTGAGTTTATCAGCCATATACAGAGCTCGCAAAAAACTGTTAACACTATCAGCGTGTCTGTGTAAAACTGTTCTGTTACAGACACAACAAAAGAGGTTGCAAAAAGACACTTTTAATTCTGTTTTGCTCAATAGCTGTTGTTTTCGCTCAACCAAAGATCGCTTTTTTCGTTTCTGTTTTGCTCATGTCTTTCACTGACCGTTTTGCCGAGAGATGACTTCCAAAGTGTCTTCGAAGAATGTAAGCGAGTTTGTAACTGTGACGCCTGTGTGTGCTTGTCTCAGTCAACGATCTTTGTACATATGTGTAGTATGGAGAAATTTATTATGATTAACCTATCAAATGAAATGCTGAAAATATCAGTTTTTGGTAATTGCTTAACGCCTAAAAACCATATTTATTTAATTATGTATATTGTACATATAGTACATAAGCCCACCGCCTACCACACGAACAAAACAAATAACACTTTTTGCTGACACCTTTTGTATTTTGCTCATTTGAAGACAGTTTTTCGTGAGCGGTCGCTCAAAAGTGTCCCTCTCAGTTGTTATTGACGGTTTGTCTCGTTTGTTTTGATCAACCGAAAATGCTCAACAGAAAACACATGAGGAGGGACAAAAAGTGTTTTGCTCAGTGAGAGACCGAGCCGTCTTTGTTTTTTTCTGTTTTGTCAGTGGGCTGATCGCACTGAAAAAAGTGTTGATTGTTATTTGCGAGCTCTGGCCATATAGCAACTATCTATCTATCGGCCCCCAATGCTATTCATTTCTTCAGTATGCAGTTTTGTACTTTATGTACTTTACCGAAAATCATTTGGCGATTTTTTTTTTAAATTAACATTTTTTATTTTTAATTTTTAAAAGGGATAGGAATTTTTTTTAGACCCATGTTTTCTTGGTGAAATATTTTTAGAATTTTCCGTAGATTTCGATATTGCTATACGCTTTGTCGACTTCTTTTCACCCATACAAATCGACCTCCCCTAATGTACAAAATCTCGCATAATAAATTTTCGGATTTTTAAAATGCACCTACAAAATTCCCCAAAATTTTTAACACCATTTATTTAAGACTTTAAGTTGAGGTACGTACCACTTTCGTTTTTTAAATGTCCAATAGCTTAGTTCTACGGACACATATGTATTGTACATAACATTTTTTTTTTTTAAATCCCCCTGAAAATTAGAACTTTGGCTATAATTTCCAGTATAATAGCCTAGTTCCACTGACACATATTCAGGAGTGTCCTAGAAATCTCTAGAGATTTTCGTACAAACTTCGAACTTAACTTGGACAACTTAATTTGCGAAATGAAAAGAATAAGGCCGTCTACTAGATCATATGGAAGGGAAACCGTACGCATTAAATCTTCTTGGCTTTGAGCAGCAATTTTCAAATCTCTCAACTTTCGTCATCTAATATAATAGTCCGGCATATTTGTGCCCCTTTACATATAAAGTCAAGCAGCTATAAGGCCTATACTCAGATGGTGTACATTCTCAAAAAAAAAGCATAGTACGTTTAGCGAATAACAAAATATTTTCAAATTGTAGGGGGGTTGGCCTTATTCGACGGAGCCATGTTTTTTTTAAAGATCAAAGAAAATCAATTTTTTTTTCTGATCGTGATAAAAATCATTTAATTGTGTTCAAGTAGATTTGTTTACATAACTTTTTGAATACGATATCTCGTAAATGGTCGCCTTGAGCGGCTACGGCGTATTGGGCCCGTCTTGCTGCATTTTCCATTAGCCGCTATTTCTTGGCGAATATTGTTTTTTCTTGGCTTGTTGATGTAAATCTTTGATTTCAAATATCCCCACAAAAAGAAGTGTGGACGCGTCAAATCTATTGAACGCGGCGGACAGTCAAAATCACCATTTTGGACATCAAGCGACCAGGGAACAATGACCGCAAAAAATCGATTGTAGCGCGGCTTGTGTATGGTGGAGCGCCATCTTGTTGAATCCAGTAGTGCACCATCCGCTTTCGACGAAGAATTGGCCTCAAAAAATTAATTATCATATCGCGATAACGCTCCTGATTGACGGCAACAGTTTGGCCATCATCATCTTCGAAAACGAACGGTCCATTACCATTTTAGCACAAACGCCGCACCAAACAGTGACTTTTTCATCGTTAAGAGGTACCTATTGAGTCTCTTAAGGATTTTCAGTGGCATTAACACGGCAATTTTGTTTGTTTACCGTTCCGTTCAACGTGAATTGAGGTTCATCGGTCATGTTGATGAGTTTTCACAATTAACTTGTTTTGTTGAATGTAAATTCAAACAATCTGAGAGTGTTCGCGTGGCGTGTACTGTGTACCATGGTAAAAATCTAGTTGGACCGACGCTTCAAATTAGTCGATCTGGCATCGCTGCCAAAAGTTAGATTGTAGACAGATGGGTTCGTCGAATATGTTCAACCATGTATTGACAAAAATATGTATATTTGGTCGAATGGTACATATATGTGTCAGTGGAATCAGGCTGTAACTATCATTTCTAAATACATCTTGTGTAATTTTTTCAAAATTTTAAAAGTTGGGGAAGGTGGTTAAAATTAATTAAAACAGGCAGCACCAGATGGTCCTGTTTCCATTCGCAAACTCACAGCAATAAGGCCGTATTCCTGTACGAATCCCAAACAGAAGTGTAACAATCGCATGGACTGGACTGTGCGTTGAAATACTGCCAAGTAAAAGAAGTAGTTCTATACTTTTGCGATTTGAAACCGGGTTTTCGACCAAATTTGATCTCCAAATCGAAAAAATTATGCGAAAGTGAACATGGGAGCATGGCTGATAATAGTTTTCTACTCTAAGCCAGGAAATAATCTATTCTGGGTTTTCGACAGAGCACACTCCAATTTTAAGACCTCGATTCTTGCTTCAGGCCTCAGGGACTGTTCGATGGTACAAATTATTTTAGCCCTGTACCACTTAATGCCATCAAAAACAGCTTGGAGACTGTTGTCGACGTTGGCGGCGCTTTGGATTGGTGGTGGATGCTTTGCCGACCTTTAATTCGGCTGAAGATTCTATCCCCGTCGTGGTTCCCGGTGATTTCTCTTCGGCCGTAGTAACCTGCGCAGTGCCCTTTTCCTCGCTGTCAGTGACTTTGAGTGGCGGCCCTCCAGTGTTTTAAGATACTTAAGCGATGTTTTTTACCCTGATCGCTGTTTGCGCCGTATAGCGGCATCTTTCTTTTTCCTTCAAAGAAACCGAGGCCGATGTAGGCTCTTTTTTTCTTCGGTGGCTTATCGTTGACAGGCAGTCAAGCACAAGCTTTTCTGCTGTTATTGACGGGCCGATGAATCTGAATGTCCCCAATTTCGACCTCTGTTTCCACACTCTCCCCATGTTGAAGATGATGCAAGCCTTCACCGTGTGTATGCCCTTTAAGTTGAAAGGTGGCCAAACAAAACTCGTAATTCTTGTTCGAGTACATAGCGCAAGGCCCAAGGACTTTTGGAAGGGGACGTATAGTAGAAGGGACCCATAAGTGATCCATTCGACTTTAGTAAATAGCTATTTATAAAATTAAATGGGTTCTCTTCAATAAAAGTAAAGCCGAGTATATTTTAATTTGACCCGATTTGTTGAAATTCATCTAAAATAGAGTCAAAATTGTTTCAACAAATTGAGATGCTATGAACCAAGGTTCGAACCATAACCTAAGGTTCGCCATGTCAAGGAACTGGTCCACTAACCGAACATTGCACTTTATAACGGGTTCGAAAATTCGGCCTTGCTTGAATATGTCATAATACTGGCACATAATGAGTAACACTTTTTATAGTGTTTACCAACACTAAAAGTTCTTATTTAAACCAGAGAAACGGTGCTCAAGAGGTGTCGAATATTCCTCAATTTAAACTGAATACCCTTAATTTGTTTGATTCTGACCAGCTCAAACGGATATATATAATACTGGAAACAACTATATCTATAGTTCAGCCTTGAGAAGCTAGCGTCCTTTTGTAACTCAGCCCGTATAGCCCATATATAGCACAGTTTTGACTTTAATTAATTTTTATCGTTTCCAAATATAAATAAGATGCAATGCATTTGTGGAAATCAGAAACCCGTGTTCCTAACAAATCAAGTATAACACAGCAATTCAGGTATAAGAGCTACATCTCCCAACTCTAATACTGCGTGGGTCAAGAAGAACGAAGCCAAAAAGTGATGTATTGGTGTTCGAATATAAAGACAAAGCGACGCAAACCAGCTCTGACCTACTTTATGGACCACTGGCCAGCGACTGCAAACCTGTTTGCTCTTCTGGCTTTGTGTTCGGACCCTGCGGGCCATGCGTGACCATCGCTACTCTAGTACACAAGCTTTGTGAACTCAACCATTGAGTACAAGCATAGTTTAAAAATGCAGGTAAACAACATGTTCATACAGTTGCAAGCTATTTATCAGTAAAACCCCCACACTGTAACGAAGTGAATGCTCGCATAGGTAAGATTCCAATCTGTCTGTGCATTTGCAAGGGTATAAAATAAACATCGGACCATAGCCGAAGTTAGTCTTGGCTTTTAGTTTCTTCTTTATCGCATTGCTTTTTAGATTTTTATTAAAATATAAATTTAAGTTTGCTATGTGTATATAGATAAAGACTAAAAATCGTCACCATAACTGTGTGTTCTTTGTTTACTCAGAAATTCATTTGTTTGTAGTTTTTTTTTTAAATATTTTTCTGTATTTTGGTGGATTTGTTTGTTGTATAGTTTCAACTGGACGCGGACCGCTCGTCACGCTGTAATGCCAGCTAGCCAGCGTTGTTTTGATAATTATTATTACAAATTACAGTTATCAATAATTAAATTTAAACAAATACTTAAGGTCTATTGTATTGTATAATGTATTAAACATTTTAGCTGTATGTGTTTAATTTTGTTTGCTTGTTTGTGTCGGTTTCCCTGTGCTTACACGTTAAACAATTACCTCGCATAATGTATGAGACTACATTAGAAAAACAAATTAGTTTCGACACAGACAACGGTAAATGGGCGTGGCATGTGTGGTATGGGGGGTATGGTATGGTGAGGTTGTGGATTTTGGGGATTGGTGGGTGGGTTGCTGGCTTAATGAGCGTGTGGCTATGAAAAATTAGCCACTTGCTGAAAAATTACA
This sequence comes from Lordiphosa magnipectinata, assembly GCA_037044535.1. Lineage (NCBI taxonomy): Eukaryota > Metazoa > Arthropoda > Insecta > Diptera > Drosophilidae > Lordiphosa > Lordiphosa magnipectinata. The sequence goes on along the minus strand of JBAMBO010000924.1, from coordinate 86,241 downwards.
ATGTCTCTAAGCCTAACTATATATGTATGTATATATAAATGATGCGTTACTCCTGTTGTTCAATCTAGATGTTATCTTTGTAGCTCTTGTAGTTGTAGTTGTAGTTGTTGTTGTTGTTGTTGCGGTTGTAGTTGGAATGGTGCTACACACAACAAGTGTGTTAGGTTTTCAACTGCTGCCAACGCCAGTCTGCGTAATGCCATGAGAATATGAGGTCTGTCTGCAATCGCTTTTTATATAGATAGATGTATGTAAATATTTATTTTTATATGTGTGTGTGTGTGTGTTGTATTGTAGTACGATGCTGAAATTATAAAGAAAATGTTAAATTGTGGCAAAAGAAACGTTAAAAGGCCTAATTTAGTTGCCCCTTTGATTTAGATTGTGCGTGCCTTTCGCAATCGTGCCAAAACAGAAAAAGTTGTGACTTCTTGCTTCTGTGGAGTGTTGGCACGTTTTCCAAATTAAACTAATTTTCAGTGTTTACTTGCAAGATCTTAAAGTACTGTTCACAATTCCGTATTTATGGGAATCAAAAATATCAAATACGTTCTGTACCGCGGCCGACACAAGACTTTTTAAGTGTGTTACAACGATTAAGAGAGGCTTTGTGATACATTTTTAATGCGCTCGGTATGTCTGCAATACCCTGATTTTCCGGGACTCGGGCATCTCACTTAAGCTAAGTGCTCAGACAAACTAAATCGATTCCGATGGGTGTCAGCTCCATATAATAAAAAGGTGTCGGAATGTTTTAGTAAAATTTCGACAAGCGTCTACGAAAACAGGCGAAAACTAAAATTTCCCATCGGAAAGCTCTTGGTACCGCTAACTTGACAGGCGGAAGCAGCTGATTCAATTGGATTCAGTGGTTCACACACCACAGAACCGCCGGTTCGGTGCTATTAAATGGTTTTTGTAACTAACTAAACCGCGGTTTCGATTCAGTTCAGTGGCTCAACCTGAATTTAATATATATTTTATGAAGGCCCGTTACCATTTTCAAGTTCGGAATATTATGTTTTCTAAAGTAAATTGAAAATTGAATTCCTAGAAAATATTTGATTACCTTTAAAATCCCTATGTAAGTGCTTTTAACAAACTTTAAATATCGTACAGAATATTGAAAATATCGCCCCAGCAGTGGAGTACGCAGGATTTAAAAAAAAAAAAATTCGTAAATTTGTAGTAAGCGACCCTACTCTAATAAACAACAATTATGCATTATCATTTCCAGGTTCATCAAGCAGACCAATAGAAAAATACAAATTTATGTATTTGGTCTAGGGACTATGAGTACGATTTTTTGATTTGAAATTTTTTTTCATTTCAATTTCATTATTACAGCCAAAATATTGAATTTTGCCCTTTACTGCCTGCTTAATTTTCCAACATTTTTTCCCTGGTTTGGAGGTAAAATTGGGAGAGAAAAAAAGCTAATTTTTTTAAAATTTGGAAATTTGGAAAAGGGTTTATATGTGAGTATCTACAATCCGCTTAAACAATAAACATTGAAAAACATTCCAGGATATGAAGGGCAAATTTTCAGGCCTGTTCTCAATTTCACTTCGGTTTTCGTATAAGCGTTTGTACGTTGAACCCCATGTAAACAAGGTTATATGGAAGGTGACACTTATATATTGTCCATGACTTCTGCATTCCATATGAGCATTACTCAAATGTCGAATGCGACATTCGTACGTATTCAAAGTGAAGAAAAGTATATTCCAAAACGTTATTTTATTTTGACAAGAAACGAAACTTATAGCACTCGATTAGCACTATAATTGGTGCTAAAGTTGATTTTGGGCAATTGTTCGTTTTCAAGATAATTACAAAAAAACCAATGCATTCGCATGCGACAAAAACAGAAGTCACTTTCAAGGCGAACAGTTCAAACACTGATTTCAGCGGATCCTGAAGGAATATTTTAATGCGACTAATTTTAAAATATTTTGCATTGATGTATCTTAAAAATGTTTTTTATTTGATTCAAAAATATTAGGTAGTTTTATTTTTTATGTAATTTTAATCACTTTAGAACGCGACATGTCGCATGCTACATTTTGTTTCATCATACTTTTTATTTGGTTTCCATTATAATGCGAAGAAAAACTTAATGTTTATCGCAATCACATAGTTTCTCATGGTTTCTTGTGCATTCTTTTTTGACCATTTGTACCCTCAGAAAGATTTTAGATAGCAAAAGTAAAAGAAATCTAAAGGCACTTTTATCAAAAAAAACAAGAAAGTCGGTCAAGTCGGTAAATAAACTTGATCTGCCTGCTGCAAGTATAAGAAATATATGCCCCATACATGTCAAACCTCTATCTCTTACCATCTCTGAGATCTCTTCGTTCATACGGACAGACGGACATACGGACATGGCTATATCGAATCGGCTGTTCATGCTGATCAAGAATATATATACTTTATAGGGTCGGAAACGATTCCTTCTCCCTGTTACATACTTTTGCACAAACTTAATATACTCTATGTACCTTCGGTACAGAGTATAAAAAGTGCAAAATTTATGTCCAAATTAGAAAAATTGCGCTAGCGCGGCCGTAAATCCGAATATTTCGAAATGGGCTATGTATAAATGTAAGATTGGCATTCAATAATGCAATTTAACTGTTTTCCCATTAAAATTAAATATAACATAGTGTTTTTAACCACTTTTACATTTTTGGATTCGGTTGACATTTCTGTGGAAATGCCCATATATCCTTCAAACATCTCTGAATATGTAAAAAAAAAAAAAGAACTAATCAAATTCAAATGCAAGAATTTCAGAGGTGATGCAGTGTGACCGCTTCACATTTGGTGGTATTTTGTTAAAGGGTAGTGTTTTGGCGTTGAACAGTCACACTGCACTGTATGCTGACCCCCTTCGGAATAAGCTGTAAATTCGGCTGTCGGACGATTTAGTTTCTCTGAGAGTAGCTTATGAGTACCATGATGCAATAAGTATAAGGTAGTCCCCGTCGTGTGAGCGGCTCTCTCGTTTAGTATATTATTGTCAGTGTTCAGCTGGCTGTCAACACATTTTCGTTTGTTCCATTAAACCTTAAGTGAGCAGACAAAAATCTAATTTTGCAATTGTCGAAATTATTTTATTAATAAATTTAAAATTGAGGCAGGGAATTTGATTAATGTTCCCAAAGATGAAAAAAAACGAGAGCGTAAGTTAAAGTCGGCTCTAACCGACTTCGATATACCCGTTACTCATGGAAACAAATGTTTAATAGCCTTACTGTATGCCTGAGGTGGGTCAGCCGAAAAGTATGCAACATTTTTTAACTCGTCTCTCTCTCTCGCTCTCTCTCTCTCACTAAGATTGCTGCTGAACGCAATGCTTAGGTTATGAGTGGGGTGGGTGGTGGGTGTTAACTGATCGTTTTTTGCTCATAACTTGAGTATCGTTCATCCGATCTTTATCATTCCTTCAGCAAATCGATAAATAATTTTGAGTACTAGATATCTCTAGAAAGTACGAACCATCTATCATCAAAACTGTAGGAGATATGACGTTTTTTCCAAATTGCGGGGGCGTGAGGGGGCGTGGCAAAAATTGAAAATAAACTTGATCTGCGTGCAGACAATAGGAGTCTACATTTCAAATTTGGTTGCTCTAGCTCTTCTAGTCTCTGAGATCTAGGTGTTCATACAGACGGACGGACGGACGGACAGACGGACAGACGGACAGACGGACATGGCTATATCGACTCGGCTGTTGATGCTGATCAAGAATATATATACTTTATATGGTCGGAAATGATTCCTTCTGCCTGTTACATACATTTGCACGACTTTAGTAGACCCTTTTACTCTACGAGTAACGGGTATAAAAATTGTACTGACCCCTATGACGTTACTTCGATTGAGCTACCTCCAAGTCTAGAAAATAGCTTGGACGAGCTTACAGACGGTGCCATCGAGTACGTGGCAAGGTACATGATCAAAAAATTATGACTCTCCAATATGTTGTCAGACAATAAGCCATATAACTACATCTATGGAATTCATTGTTGCATAAGTTACTACAGTAGGCGGTAAATGTACCCCACTGACATACTAAGGGTTAAACCCAGAAAATGTTGTCATTTCACTTACACACACGACAAACAAAAGCTTTTACAATAAGTACAGCTTTTACGGACGGGACCACCTTATACTTATTGCATCATGATGATTATGAGCCATTTTCTCGATAAAGACTCAAAAAATTTCATCCTTCGGATTTATTCATATTTGTTCAGGCAACTTGGGGTCGCACTGTCGTGCAACCCCATTTCGTGCAACCCGATTTCAATCAAAGTGGCAACTTAAACAGGCGCAACACATGTTGTTCAATATTTACTTACCATAACAAACTAAACTAAGTAAAATTCAAATAGTTTGTAGTAATCTGTAGAATGCGTTCTTTCCCCCGATTGTCTTAGTAAGGCTGATGCCTTGGCTGACGTCCAGTGCCACGCTGCTTGCCTCCATTGAAACCGCCGCCACCACCGCCTGTTTTAAAGATTCGAGTGATTAGAAGAGGATTAAGAATCGAATTCAATTTACTTCTGCATCAGGAGTAACATGCACATAGTTAGTGTGTTTTCTGCTGGTTTTTTTGTTTTAATTCTACGCCAAAATTTGGACCAGGTCTAAGCTATTAGGATTTAGGGCAAAGGATATGCAATGTCTAGTAAAGGGGGGAAAACTTTTGACAGCCAATGTGGATGAGAGATAATATCCAAAAATTAAACACATGGGAGGGGGGGAGGGTTTGATTTAGTACATAGTTTAGGCGTTGTGTATACCTTTGGGACCGCCGCCGCCGCGGGGTCCGCCGGCACCGCGACCGCCAGCATTGCCGCCGCCACCGCCGTTGCCGTAGTCATTACCGTCAAAGCCGCCGCCATAGCCATAGTCTTGGGATTTTAATTCAAGTTTTAAACACAAAAAGTGGTCGTTGTTGTGGCGAAAGATCGAAAACACAAACAAAGCTTAGCTTATAAAATGCGATGATTGGTTGGTTAATTGAGAGAATCAATAATAACAAAACTAAAAGAAGAACTTGCTGTGTCTGATTTGATGGTGGTGATGCTGCACACTAGGAGAAATGGCAAATCTAGCGGAACGATTTTTCAGGGAACGCATTCGATTTCAAAATACCTGATGGAGTCTATAGACTCTTTTTTTAGAGCTGAGAAAACAAAATAAGCTACTGTTTATGATTATACATACATTTGGCACAAAAGTTTCTAAAATTTCATCTTTCCAATCTCTTACAACAATTAAGATTCCTTACCTCACCTTAAAACAATTAGAGGATTCGGCAGATCTAAAAGCTTTGTGGAATTTGGGGCAAATAGTTATCAGTTATTCTTCAATATAGTCTTCAATTATATTAACGATAATTATGCAACACTTGCTAGATCTAATGAATCTTCTAATCTTCTTCAACCCCACCAACCGAAGTGTTTATAAAAACGTTGACTAAATTTTATTAAAAATATTTGTTATTCGGCTGGATCCAGTCCTGGCTGACATTACCCGTCTTTGACGTGTGCGCTTACCAATTTGCACATAAAAACTATTTTGGCAATTTTCATTCACTTGGGGGTAGAATTAACTTGGAAATTACTTCCTAAGTATTGACCAAGGCTGCAAATAAATTGTTGCTAAAGATTCGGTACAGAGGTTGGAGTCCATGCTCAATACTAAGGTTCCTTAGATAGGAAGATTTTTGTTCGAGATACTAGAATTAGATTGTTGGGGGAATTTAAGCGAATCGGTAAAAAGAGAGACTTGTTCTTATTTGTTATTCAGGGGTTTCCTGGAAATCTCTCGAGATTTTCGTATAAACGATTGCACTTCGAACTTAGCTTGGACTACTTCATTTGTGAAGTGAAAAGAATAAGACCGGCTACTAGATCATACGGAAGGGAAACCGTAAGCATTAAATCTCCTTGGCTTTGAGCAGGCGGTTTAAAATCTAAAATCTAAAATCATCTAATCTAGTAGATCGGCATATTTCAGCCCCTTTACATATAAAGTCAAACAGCTATAATATGAAATGCTAACGTTTATACGAAAACCTCTAGAGATATCTGGGACACACCCGATAATCTTTAATTTTGATTTAACATCATATTCTTCCTTCACATCTAACTCTTCCACGGCTTTCAAGTGTCCGAATTTTATACTCTATTGGGATTATGCAAATGTATGTATCGGCCTGAAGGAAGATTTTTCGACCCTGCCTTCTATATACATAAAGTGAAAGAATTTTATTACTGATCAACGATCCACAGACTAATCAAGGCTAATCACACTCAACCAGAGCTCGTAAATAACAGTTGACCGTTTTTCCCTTTGCGGTCTCCGCTCTAACATAACCGAAAAAAACATGCACGCTTGCACTCTCTCTGAGTAGAACGCTTCGATTCTCTTCGTCTTTGTTTTCAGTTGTCTGTTCTCAGTTGAGCTATTCTTGATGTGCTCATTCAATAACAACTTATAAAGAGTGATCCGACTGAGCGCTCGCACCATAAGAGTCAGCAGATGAGCAAAAAAAAAAATGAAAGGCTCAGCGTAAACGGTACTTTTTTCTTTGTTTTTTTTTCAAGGGCTTTGACCTGTCTTATTTAACAAGCGGGCGTTGTCTATATGGACAAGGCAAGTGTGACTCACAAGCCCAAACAGATGCCTCACTCGCACATACACGCATACAAACACAAAAAATTCTTTTTTTTTCCTCGCTCGTGACAAAGCGATCAGCGAATGAGCAAAGCAAAAGGGAAACGAACAAATTGGTTGTTCGTTGAGCACAGACCGATTTGTTCAAGAGACGATGTAAACGATTCTTCTCCGACTCTGCTCAAAGGGTCCGTAAATAACAGTTATTTTTTGACAACGAAAAACAGACAACCATTATTTGCGAGCTCTGCACTGAACACATCTAACATCCAACATTCTGGGTTTAAATGCTTAATTAGCATTTGTTAAGCCAAAACTTTTAAGCTTTTGTTTTGTCAAAATGTGAAGAGGGTCGGTGTCTAATAGAAACGTGCTACGAAGATCAAAAAGTCCGCCATGGTAAATATTTATGACTCTGGATGTTGGATGTTAGATGTGCTCAGTGTGATTAGCCTGTAAACCCTTAGATTTAGAAATGTACAGTAAGTTTTCTTTGGTGATCACAGTTTTTACTTAGAACGCATTTCGCAATGCAAATCCCAAAGCACCCCGAAATATCTATAAAGTTTAAATGGTGAAAATAGCTAGAAATGTATTTTCTTGATATAGGAAAATAAACACTCCATGTATTAAAAATACAATAATAGAACAAAAACACTGGGAACAGGGAATCAAACCTTCTTCTGGTACGTACCGAAAATTATGTATCAGTAAATTTTCTGATTTGGTATTAATATTATTTCGGTATTCGGTTCTGTATTGGTATCTGGGGATTTTTATTTCAGTATACCGGTAAGAACTGGTATGTACCGATAAAATATAAAGAAAGATCGGTCTTTGGCTTTACGTCCATCCGATTTCTTAGCAAAGACACCCCGGAAAATAAACTTTCTACGCTTACTTGCTCTTTTCAAAGGCATACAAACAATTCTGCTAACTTTGTCGAGTTTTCTGCCATCATTTAGCGTTTTAAGCTTAGGAAAATTGATAATGATTGATGCCTGATTGATGCCTTCAAACTGTTTGTTAAAAATACTGAACTATTTATATTGTCCTGTTTCTTTTCATACAAAGACAAGTATGAATTGACTTGGGCTTCACTTTTAGCTCAATGATTTGTGTCAGAGCTGCTTTTCTCATTTAATTTTCACTTGAACAGAAATGGATTAACCATGAACTTTTCTGTTCGTTGGTTATTGTGAAGTTATAAGGGTTAAAGAAAAGTGTATGCAATATTTTCAAAGAGACTGGTCTCGCGTTTTTCTATTTCACAATACATACATAAGTTTTCCTAAGCCAGACTCTTTTGTGAAAGCTAACGATTAAACTAAATGTAAAAGTTCCGCAAAAACTAACTGACAGCTGGCAGTCTAGTTGTTGCACTCAGAACCCAAACTGTACCGGTACAATGTTTGGGTTCTTTTCGATCTTTTCAACACTTGGATACCAATAAAAATATCGCTTCCGGTCCTGGGTCTGAGTTGTAATCGGTTCTTATTCGCAATTCGGTTCCGGTTCTGGTTTGATTCCCTGGATTGAGTGTTTTATATGATGAACGATCCACAGCCTAAACCGTTAGATCCGGAAAGTAAAACTTAGAGAGTAGAGTTTCCATTTCTGTTGATATTTTGTGCTAAGAAGAAATTTGGAAAATGTAACTTCCGCTCCCACCTTCTAATTTCAACCATAATAACAAGTAAAAAAAAAGTCGGCCTAACTCTTACCATCTATGAGATCTGTGCCTAAAGACAGTCAGATGGTCAGAAAGACAGACAGTGATTTTCAATCGGATTTCCAGCCATAATGCAGAAACAAAATGGATAACTTATAATTTTATTGAAACGTTAAAAACAGAACTAGAAAGAACCTGCTAGATTAAGAGTTTACAAATCCCACTATTACTACCATTAATAATTTGAAAACTTCATTTAAAATTTCGGTTTGCGGGAGCTCAATAGGGGTTTGGCATAGTTCGGTTTCGGTAGGGTTCATTACCGGCTTCCATCTAGTAAAGTCTGACTTCAAAACGTTCATAACTCAAAGAACATAATTTTTGAGTTAATGAAGCAGTAATATTCGCTATATCGTCTGCTATATTGTGTAAAATTTTTATATTTATATCTTTTATACTCTCCGTGTGATTTGAGAATATGTATGCTATTTTCTTTTGCAGCTTAGTTTTCATGTTCCATCAAGAGCGTCATATCTCAGTTGTCTTGCAGTCGATATTGCGGCAAAGATCCTTCGTTCTGTTAAAATTTGAATTATATAATAATTCATAGATTAACTCAAAACAAAAAGAACTATTTTCTCTGGGTTAAATTTACTAAGAACTTTAAACGCGTTTTCACGTTTATTTTGAGTTATGACAGTCTTTCATTGCAGTTTTTGTTTTTACAAGAATACACAAATTAATTTGTTTATTGAAAAATGTCATCTACAACAATATCCTTCATTAATTAAGAAAAAAAATTTAATATCATTCCGCTTAGATTGACAATTTCGCCCTGTGTGTGTGCTGATTGGACTGGTCAAAAATGATTTATTTTCTGCATTGGCGACGCCGCGCCGAGGGGAGACAATTCAAATGCACAATTTTCTTTGGCGAGCTGGAAAGGAATTCCGGATGTAGGTGGAAAATTAACTGAAATACATACAAATTGTTGTCTGGTTGTTCTTTTTCTTTTATTTGCTCATTTCTCTCGGTTGGTGAATTTTGATTATAAGATTGATTGTTGTAGCTCAAAGTACAATATGATTTGGTTGTTGACATTTTTTGTAGTTTTTGTTGCTGCTCTGCTTGCTGCTAGTACACAATAAAAATTAAAAACATTTTTCTCTTTTATATAGAGAATATAAGGGCGCAAGGCGGCGCTTACACATACATGCGGTTTGTTGTTGTTGATGATGTTAGTTTTTAACTCTCGACTCGACTGACTTATAAACATGTTTCACAATGTATTGCAAATTCATTTCTCAGTTTTGAAGCATTCTTTATGCATTAGTTATATTTTTACCTCATTTTCCACACAACAATTTCAGCATTTCAATTTATTCTTGTGTGTTTGAATGTCTCACCTCAGCAAAAAAGTATCAAATTGTTTTCGTTTTACAAAAATCAGGGAAAATGGAAAGGGAGGGAAGCAAGGGGGGCGCACGTGGGGGTCGATCGCGAAATTTCTGTGTGTGATAAAAACGTCTTGCGAAAAACAAAAACAAATGCAAATAGTCAACAAATTATTTACTTTTCGTGTCTCTCGTTGCTGTTTTATCATCTTTTGTATGTTGTTGTTTAAGGTGTTGTTGTTAAAAACAAGAAAACTGTTTTATAGCTTAAAATTTGCTTGACAAAAGTTATTTAAAATTACTTTAGATTTGTTTTTTTTTTAGATTTTTTTTTTTTTTTAGATTTTTCAATGCATTTTACTAAAAAACAAATGTTAATTACGCTAAATTACTTGTGTAAATATATAAAGATTTAAGTTTAATAAAAAGGAATAGTAAAAGAAAAAATCGTTACATTTTACTGGTTGCTTGGTTCTCGGGCATGAACAAACCACCTGAAGAAAACGCGCGGCTTGCGTTCGTTTTTGTGTTTGTGTGTTTTCGCTTTGGGGCTGTTTTAGACTCTCAAAGGGGGTTTCTTTTTTTTTTTAGGGTTTTTGTCGTTTTTGTGAGGCGAAACATCGGAAAATTCGGTATTACAATATATATATATATATAATAGTAGTAGGTGTGTAAAATATGTTCAAAACTCATAATAAAGAAAGTAACATTACGTAAATAGTAACAACAAACCAGATGGGGCTTGTTTCTCGGTTAGTGTTTTTTTGGATATTGTGGAAAATTAACAAAATGATAATGGAAATTAAGAATTATGTTGTAGTTAAGGTTTTAATATAAAGTGGGGCACAAAATTGTTGCTATATAGATGTAAAATTGAAAGGGTATACAAAAATTTTGTTTATATAAAAAAAATTTGTTTTACACAATTTAAACAGCATCATAATCAATAATAATTGGTATGTATAAAATATATATATATGTGTGTGTGTGTATATAAAACATTGGTTTTTAAGTAATTGTAAAATAAATGTTAATATTTTTTTTGTTTAGTTTTTTTTTTTGCTAAAAACATTGAGAAACATGCAAATTTATGTTTAAAATAATTTACTCAAGTTTATGCATTAATATTTAAATATATAAATGTAGATATAGATATATGTATATATACATATATATAATTGGGAAAAATTCTATATATATATATATATACACACATGTATATAGATGGAAAAGCAATGCGTTTGGGATTTCGTCTTAACATTTAAAAACCATAAGAAAGAGTTATACATTAATATATGTTTGAATTAAAATTACTAAAATTGACGAAGTGTGTTTCTACTTTATGCTTGTTTAATCAAAGATTTCTACGTTAAGTTGTTGTTGTTGTTGTTCTAGTTGTTGTCGTTGTTTTGTCATTGGTTGTTGTTGTGGGGTGTAACAGGTTTTTAAAATGTTGAACTAATTAACTATCATTCGAACAACGACTAAAAACTGAAATGAAAATGTTTTGCTTATCGAAACTAAAAGCGGACATTTCAGTGACTTACGAGGCCAAAAACCGATACCTGCAAGGTTCGAAACCAAGGCTTTGGTGGTTATTGCTAGCTTATTGAAACATTTCCGCTGCTACTTTCGGGTTATGTTAACGTACATCTGTCTATAGCGAATTTGTTTATATGAGCTGCAGAAAGTACAGAAGGTTCGGTTCGAAAGTTTCAAGGTTTTGGTTCATAGCATCTTGGACAATTAAAAACTATTCCCCTCTGCATCGCAATCGCAAACTGCACAAAAATATAATTTCAGTTGTTACAAAACTGAATAATGACATTTTGTTAACCGAATATTGTTCCAAGCAAGCTGGTTTCCGCTAGCGAATAATCCAATTATGGCTCAAAAGGTGTTGATTTTCTTCAAGGCTATAGAAAATGTGGGATTGTAGATTAATGCTTCATTTCAGCACTTCTCGAAGTCGTAAAACAACTTAAGCTAAATAATTTAGCGAACCAACACCAAAAAAAAAAGGTGAACCGAACCAGTTCTAAATGATTTACAGTCGTAATTACAACTTTCGAATGTTTCTTTTGGGCAATTCAGTGGCTTGCGACCCCAAAATATCAAATAAATGCAAAACTGAGCGCCTTGTTGATGTGACGGTGATGTGTTTACAGCAGGGTTCCCCAAGAAAAAGAGGACAGGGACAGGGATTGTCTGAGTGAGAAATGTGACATCGGCAAGCATTCCGAATGGATTCGGCCCCCAGGGGCTATGGCTGGGAAACTCTGGTTTACAGATTTCGAAGGATTTGGCTCAGTAGGGAGCGAACCCATCACTGATTAACATACAACAAGGCTTGAATTCTTATAAATGATATACAAAAAAAAAAACATCGCCACGGAAAATACAGTTTAGGTTGTTCAGTTTTAAGTCGTAGTCTAAACTCCAGTTACCCTGTTTATAAAAAAAAATCAACGTATGAACGTGCAAAAGGCCGCAATGCGCGCGCTCGTTTCAAATTGAAAACCAAGTCAAAAATTTGTTTCTCGAATCTCTTTATCGATTCATTCATCCATCATCTCTCTCTCTCTCTCTCTTTCTTTCTATTCTCATCATTAGGCAAAATACATTTTTAGTCAAGAAAGTGCAGCAGAAAATACAAATTTAAGCAAATAAAAGAATGGTCTGGCATTTGGATTTATTTTTTTTCGGATTTGCTGACCTCTTGTTTGTTGGTGTTGTTGTGTTTGCCTTAAAAATAATACTATCAAAAATAGTACCATAGTAAAAAATGTTATTTTTTTATGTATATAAATATATAACATTTGTATATATTTGATATAAATATATATGGTAGGTATATTGACGTGCATACGAAAACATATGCATTGCAAAAACGTAGATATTATCCCGTTGCCGAAATAATAATATATATCTAAAAATATATTTATATGCTATATAAGGTATATATTTAAAAAGAAGTTGAATTGTTTTGTTTTATGTTGGTGTGTGTTTGTGTGTTTAGGGGTTTGTTTTTGTTTTCTTTTTGTTTAAAGTTTTGTTAAACAAAACAAAAGTTTAAACTATTTAAATAACTATTTTTTAAGGTTTATAGGAGGGTTGGGGGAAAGGGGGGAGTGGTGCATGAGTATGTGTGTGAGTGTGTGTGTGTGTCTCAACAGATTTTGGTTTCAGTTGGCTCAAACAATAACAGTTTAGTTAACAATTAATAAAAAGGCACAAGTTGCATTTGTGCAAAAGGCCAAAACGCTGGCATTTCACACAGAATTTCACATTATTGGCACATGCTCTCGTGTTGTGTGTGTTGGTTTGTTTGTTGGTTTGTTTGCTGCCTTCGCGTTTTGAGGTATTTGTCATCTTTGGAAAGTCTGTTGAAAGCGACCTTGTGTCAACATCGCTGTTGTTATTGTTGCTGCTGCTCCTGCTCTGTTGCTGGTCTGGTCTGGTCATATATTTATATTGAACGTCACGTCTACTTTTCTCCTCCTCTCTCTCTCTCTCTCTCTTTCTCTTCACTCTTTAAACAACACAATCATCAATTTACACACGCTTCGTCAGTTTTATATGTATTTAAATGCTAGACAACTAATAAATGATTATTAATTTTCTGGTTTTAAAATTACGCTTTAAAATTTATAACTCAAATGTGCCTTTAAAAATTATATGTAGTATAATATAAGTTGAAGAAAATTGATGTCAACAATTAATTTGGCAAATGTACAAATGTTTCTTGTTCTTGTTTATACAAATTTTGTTGACTCTATGCAGAAAAAGTTAAAAATTATTTTAAATAGTTTTCTTGTTTTTAGCGACGTTGTTGTTGTTTGTTTTTGTTTTTGTTTTTCTCTCAGTTTTGTTTCTTTGCTGGGGCAAACAACAACTTGTATTGATTTGGAGGAAATCAATCATTCGGTAGTTGCTGCCCGCTTGTTTTTCTACTTAAAACTGCTGATAGTTGTTACTATTGTTCTTGTTTTGGTGGTAATTACTTGACGACGTGTTGTTATTGTAATAATTGTTATGAGCATTATTATGTTGTTTGTTGTATTTACCATAACCGTAGTCATATCCGTTATAGTAGCCACCGGCATAGTAGTCGCCATAGCCGCCAGCACCATAACTGCTAGCACCGTAGCCGCCGTAGTACGAACTCTGTCCGTCTCCCCATTGGTTATTGTAACCTGCAATTGAGAGAAGATATCCATCAAAATCTTAATCGAGCAAGGAACAGAGACAACAGATCAAGCAACGATAGGCTATGGCGGCCGAAAGAAAAAAAAAGCTGAAATTTTGCACAGTCTTCTTTTTACTGCGAATATGCGAGATCGGATGAATATTTCTTGTAGGAAAATGGGTTCAATGTTAGCGCTCTTAAACTCGGCTATAATATTGTATGTTTTCAAACAGATCTGCGTAATTTACTCGAAATTGGTTAGCTATAGCTTATAGCTGCTCGGTCGGAAAATGGGTCTTAGTGAAAAATAATTTTTGTTTTTGATGGTAGCGTGCTCAAAACTAGAAGTAAACATTCAGATTCTGAATTTTCAATCACTTGGCGAGCTTTTTAAGTGTTTTAAAACTTCGGCACAGACGAATTTAGCTTTGCTTTTTCGTTTAAATGTTTAAATATATTTAGTTTTGGGTGTCTCAAGAGTCAGACTCAACTGCATAGTTCACGAGGTCGCGCACAACTGTGGTAGTACTTAATGTGACCCTAAAAACTGTGAGGAACTGTGTGAAAACACATTTTGAATACAAGCTGCTGACAAATCCGTGTAAACGTACTATTTTGATGCATTTTGGGGAATTTTTTAACGATTTTCATACAACAATTCAATTTTAGCGAAGATACAGAGTAATGCAATACAACAATTTCGAATAAAATGAAGTCCCGATTGGACCACGTGTTCAACTACCTGCTGTACATAGCCTTCAACATCCCAAAAGAATTTATTTTTATACGGTTTAGAATAAATTTTAAAACAAACATATTGGATTATTATAATTTTACATCTATTCTAAACAACTTTCACCCTAATCCTCTGATTCGTGATCGTTTTCTTCACAAAAGTTTTCATGCTTCGATTTAAATCGACACATGTGCTTATAGCATTTTTGAAGACATTTCTTGACAGAATGTTGAAAAGCATACATTTCCGATATTAAGTAATTTTTATACTCTGTACCAAAAGCACATTATTGCCACGCCCACCCCCGCCCCCGCAATTTGGAAAGAACGTCATATCTTCCACAGTATTTTAGATAGATGGTTCGTACGTTTTAGAGATATTTAGTAATCAAGATTATTTATCGATTTGCCAAAGAAACGATAAAGATCCGATGAACCATACCCAAGTTATGACAAAAAGAAAATTACTATTGGCCAGTTTGGAAAATGCCTCATTGTTCAATGCAAGTAGTAGCGCCATCTATTGTTTAGCATCGCTGCTTTCAGCTTCTACTCCAAGTGGAGATGGCTTGACCGACTTTCTTACTTGTTTTTTCTAGTCTTTCTGTCACCTAAATTAATGGCAATTTAATTTAGATTGTGTAGACATCCTCATAACTTATCTTTTTATGCAAGTTTGATTTTAGGTGTTATGGGTCTGATTATATGTGAGTTGATATGTGATGATATAAATATGTTCAGTGTATTGATGGGGTCAAGTTTATTGAAGGGTAGGTAGTGGCTAAGCTAGTATATTTGTCTGTCAGATAGTTCTCTAGGGAAAAGATTTTGAGGCGTCGTCTTACTCTACTTCCTGCTTTCTTTCGCCAGCGCAGGAGTCTTCTGGAAAGAGTGGAGGGGTGACTTTTTAGTCTATTGTTTGATTACATCACCAATCTTGGGCACACTGAGATCACTCTCCAAATGTCTTATGCACATATATCAGTGTGCTTCCGATAGGCTACGCAGACACCTCGCGACTGAAGGACACAGATTTTTCTCAGAAATGGCACAAATATTCGAAAAATTGTTAAATTCACCCCTTTGAATACATGTTAAACTGAAGTTATAGGACTTTATTTACAAGTTCTGCTCCACAAAACAGTTTTAGATGAGGCCGTACTGTAAAGAGTCTTTACTAAAGACACCACAACAACAACACGAAAACAATTACAAATCAAATGCACACATACAGTTTCCTTTAAAATCTTTATCCAAATAGCTTGATCTTTTTTTCCTATGGTTGACACAATCTGTATGTTAAGAATTGCAAAAATGCCAGAGATTTTTCATTTGACTTTCCAATTGTTTGTATGACAGCTATTTGATATATTTACCGGATTTTTCATCAAACTCGTAAAATTGTGGTGAAGCAGATATTGACGGTTGTACACTAAATTTTGAAGAGAGACAAGATAGATATTCAATCCCAATTCCACCTGTCCTTCAAAATTGTTTCTTCGTTCCGATTCCGCCCATCCCGAAAATTGGAGCTAGGTTCCTGGTTACTATTCAAGTAAGTATTCAACCTCTAGAGCCGAACCAGAATAGTATACCGAAAAAATCAAATTAGAACTTTGAACCAGCAACGATATTTTGAAATGTTTGAGAACCTATATTTTGGGAACCGAAAACGTGCACTTAATATTCCGAAAATGTTATCGATATCAGCAAACACTTTCTCGGGAAAGCCTTCGTAATTAGTTGCATTCGTTTTGGAAGACATAAATTGTAATTGGCTTGTTCCAATATATAAGATGGTAACGCAAACCATAACACTTTTCTCATGGCTATGGTAGCGAATAGAAAGTGTTGTTCTTCCTTCCAAAACACCATGAAATTAAAAATTATACCCATCAGGATCATCTAAATCAGAGCCGGCCAGCCATAGTGTGAATTGGTAAACACTGAAGTGCAAGTAAAACGGCTGTAGTCTGGAGTCTCTCTTGCTCACCAACACAAGCACACTTTTTTGTCCTCTCCATTTGGCCGGCACTGATCTAAATTGAAGTGATTTTCATCCTAGAGAGTTAAGCTATGCTGCCGCTCGTTCTTTAACGTCACGAGAATCTTTACGTTGGATGTTAAGAGGTGGTGTTATCTTTAATCTTATCATATTATATGTTCATTTTAGGAGCAGAACTGTGTGAATTAAAAGCTAGAGATTTCCAGATTCACCCTAAATTTTTGCAACCAATTGTGCCCTTTGTTATATATATTTGTTATGAGAAAAGTGAGTTTTTGTAAAGTCAGGAGCTTTCTCGTCTTTAATCCTCGTCCCGCCTAATCTGACGTTTCTAGAAATCCCACATACTATTGATAATTCGATTAATTCGGAACCCAATGGCGCTACCTATGATTATGAAACCGACTTAAAAGCTATTTACTAACCTCCACGTCCTCCGTAGCCACCACGTCCACCACGCATACCCCCACGTGGGCCACCGCGCATGCCCATCATTTGATTCTCTGGTTTTGGAGTTGCACGCTTAACATCCACCTCCTTGCCGGAGATCTTCTGTTTAGGCGTCTTAAGCAAATCAGTGACAACCTGTTCCGAATCGAATGTAATGAAGCAGAATCCCTTACGCTGCGACTTTTGCTTATCGAATGGCATCTCCACCTCAACAATCTAAGGGAACAAACAATTACAATGGTTAGAATTATCAACAGTTGGTGTTGTAGCTTCTCAAGCGGTTGCACTTACACTGCCAAACTGACTGAAGTAGGTTTTGATCTCCTCATCACTGATTTCCGTGGTCAAACCGCCCACAAAGATCTTGCCATGACGAGCCTTGGCCTTCTTAGGATCCACTTTCTTGCTGTTGATGATATGATCATCCGTGGAGCTGACCTTATCAATAGCCTCGGTGTTGGTAAATACAATAAAGGCGAATCCACGCGAACGTCCAGTCTGGGGATCTGTCTTCACATTGATGCTCTCGATTTCACCAAATTTGCCAAAATGATCGCGCAATTCCTCTGTGAAAGAGTTGAGGATCAGTTAGTTGTGGGTTTCAGAGTCCATTGCTGTGATCTGGTCTACTTACTCTCGGTGGTCTCCCAGCTGAGGCCGCCCACAAACAGTTTCCTGCGAAAGGTCAGAGAAAAATTGTGTCTTAGCAAGAGGTTCTTACAAAAATTGTGTTGGGTTGGAAAAAAGGTAGTGTTTATTCAATTTCAATTTTGCTGTTTGCTGACCACAAAATGTTACTTTAAGAATTTTCTCTTCTCTGCAAAAAAGTTGATGACGGAACAAGAATACAACAAAAACGAAAAAAAAACTCACCAATAATAATTATTACATTTGTTTTGTTTTTCTGAATATTTCAAAATTACTTTCGTTTCGGAAATGAGCGAAAGAGTACGGCGAGCGAGCGTTCGATCGAGAGACACAAACGAGCGAAAGATAGATAGATATAGTAGATAATATATATATGCAAAGAGTGAGTTATTCGATTTGTTTTATTAAAATTAACAATTAGTTAGGATTATTATTGATAAAAGTATGAGAAAAATGCAAAGGTCTTTTGGTTTAAATGCTGTTGGTGGAATTTCAATTGCTTTATTTGTGGGCTGTTGATATATAAAAAGATTTAATTAAAAAAAAAAAACACTTAACATATTTTGATGTACTTTACGCTTAATGTTTGGAAAAGAGGTCTCTTTCTTTCTTTCTTTCTTTTTTTGGAACATTCCCGGTCACGTTGGCGAAATTTAGAGTTTGATCTCGATATCGGAGCTCGCTTAGGGCGGGGGGGGGCTCGTTACGTTACATTTCTCATTCAGCGGCATCGGCAAACAAACAAACAAAACACGCTCTCTCTCTGTCTCTCTCTTTCTCTGATTTGATTGATACTTTTTATATTTTTTTGGTAAACAATAAAATGCATTATATATTAATATATATTCACATACAAGATCCAATTGAATTGAGATAATTTTGTGTGTACAAAAGTTTCTATTGATTGATTGATATTTTTGTATTTTATTTGTTTTTGTTTTTGGTTAGATAAATACCATCATCAATCGATCGCATCGGCTGCATTTCTTGTTCTTGTTGTTGTTGTTGTTGTTGCTCTTGCTGTGGTTGAGGGTGTTGGTGGCATCCGTCCACTTCCTTCCTTGAGAATAGCTTAACACACCTTGGCATTTCACTTCTCTCAAGACCTGCCGGAGAGGAACAAGATTAGTTCGCTCAAACGCAACAGGATTAGCTATTGTAGTATTTATTGATTGATTGGCTTTGTTGACCTCCGTTGACATTTTGAGGATTTCCTTTGTTCATCTTTGGTTTGCTGATTGCTGTTTGACTCGACTTAATATTAACTTAAATGTAAAATATATAGATGAGCAAATGATGTGGGGAAAAAAGTAAACAAAAAGAAACTCCAACGACCAACCAAAGACCATGAATACAACTAGATGGGGCCTTGGAATTTCACTATGTCGCTGCTTTCGTCTGTGTCTTTCGCTTCCTGTTGGCAAGTTTCGTCAGATACCGCATTTTTTTTACAGAAGATAACAGATGACGGCAATTCACGACGCTGACCCATGAAAGATCCATTAAAATTAATATTTTGAGTAATGGTACCCAAACTTTAAGTAAACCAAAACACAACACAAACGAAACTGTTCTCTTTGAGAAAGACAAACCTAACCGAAAACCAAAAGAACAAGTTTTTGATATATTCAGGCGCCATGCTCGCACTTTCACTTTCGCAAAAGTATTGCGATTTAAAAACCAAACTAGTCGAAAAACAAGTTTCAAATCGCAAAATTTTTGTGAAAGTGGAAGTGGCGCCATGGCTGATTTCCCGACATTTGGCTTCGATATCAGAAGCTACTTTAGCAATAGTTTCCTGCGGCCAAAGTAAGGAAGGAGTAACGTCAAACGAGCCAGAACAGATTTGAACACGTGACGACATAGAATACAAATTCTTGCAGGGTCAGAGTTTTTCTTCTGCCTACTATAGAATTCACTATAACTTAAAATCATCTACAGCCTAGTTCCCCGGCCATAGCCTATGGGGGCCGAACATACTCGCCAATTCAATGCTTGCCGAACACATGCACACAGTCACATTTTCGGTCTCTCTTCTTGGGGAACCGTTCTCAATTCCACTCCATTTTGTAAAACTAAATCGAAGGCAATTCCGCTTCGGTTTCGTTTTTATGTTCTCAATTCCGAAGGAAATTACACTCTTTACTATTTGCAAACCACCTGTCCAAGCGTTAGAGGCCTAGATACACAAGAGAGAAACCACAAGTCCAAGCGAAACGATCTAAAATGGAACAGTCGGAAATGAGAGAGGCTGACTTTTACGCTTTACTGTTCGTTATCGTTTGCACTGCCAAAATCTAGACACATTAAACTAAAAAATTCATTATAAATAAATTAAAGACTAGAATTCAAATTAAATTTCACTAACAATTACTAAATTGGTCACAGGTATTCCGACTTTAGATTGGCCAAGTAACCGCCCCAAACCTTAATCCAGTAGATAGTATTTGGAACATTATGAGTGCCTAAATAGGAAATCGGAAGCCAAAAACTATGGTTGAATAAAAATGAAAAAATAAATTATAGAAAAAGTATGATTTGGGGCTAAAACAGCTGAATATCTGAAGGTTTTACCAGCGGTGGGCGCGCAACCCGGCCCGTTATTTACCAAACCCACAACGCAATAAATTTAAAAAGCAATTTCCAACAAACAAGAGTTGATCGAAATCAAACGACGAAGAAAAAATTTACCCTTTCCGTTATTTTTACTGCCCAACGCTGTTTTATATGATGCAAAATAATGTCAAATGTGTCATTAAAGCCATGTTTAATTTTAATTAAATAATAATTTTAAAAAAAATTCTGAATATTATTGGTGTTGTCATTATTTTATAGAAGACAAAAAATTAAGTCGGGATTTACACGATGAAGCAAACTTTATGAAGTTTTCGTAGTAGGCTTGAAAATCAGGGTAATTCTACTAGATTTGTCGAGCAAAATGTATAGAATCACACTTGTATCACTCGCCTACTGAGAAAACTTCATGAAGATTGCTTCATCGTGTAAATCCCGCCTTACTCATTGGAAAAAAAGTTTTGATTGATAAAGTCGATTTTATAATTAACAAGAATTTTGTATTTCTTTTCCTTCCTAAAAAAAAACCACGTTTAAGCCACTGTTCGAGTTTATGGAGCGGAACAAAACCACTAAGACTAAAAACAACCGAATAGATGCCATCTTTAATATGCTTCAATATTTGGAGAACGCACATTTTCCCCAAGAGAGTGACTCATTTCAAAACTGGATATATTATATAATAAATGTTAGTCATGAAAATTAGTATGATTTGATATTTCAGTGCTTGCCAGCCGATATTTGCGTGCCTCCCACATCAACACAATCTGAAAGAATGTTCATCAAAACTGGAAGCATTATAAGTGACAGGCCTTCCTTAAACAAAAATGTGAACATGCTGTTATTTATTAACAAAAATTTATATATTCTACTTTTGTTTTTAATTAAATAAATGAAGTTTGTTGCAATATTTAGGTACGTATGTTTATTCTCTGTTTCTCATTCATTTAATTGCAAGTAAAGAAACCGATAATATCGACTTTTTGGCTAAAAACTATTAATAAAATAGCGTACCTATCGATACTTTTGCAGCTCTAGCGTACATGATCTATCCACTACAATGATAAGACACGTGAGATTTCCCAGTGTTGGCTACGAAAGTTACAAATAAAAACAAGTCTGAATATATCAGTAAAGTTTTTATCTCGCGCTCACAAAAAAATGACTTTTTGACAGCAAGGTGATAATCACTTCTGGCTGTAACATCCATTTGCACAAACTCTTTATACTCTTTGTGCCGTCGCTAAATTGAATTTCGATCACTAGGTTAAGCTAAAAGTTCACGGTAGGTTCGGCTGTTGACTGAATTTGCTTTAAATTGATTATAATATTATATAATAAAATATAACTCTTTTGTAGCTCTGACCCGAAAAGTACTTAAATGCATGCAGTATGTCAAGAAAGTGTTTTAACCAGAAAAAGAATTCACATTTTTTCCTTTTTTTGGACAAAAAAGTCTTTCCGTAAATGAAATAATGTTTTTATTATACACTTGAAAAGTGTATTATAACTATACCCAGGAGTTTGCAACGCATAGAAGGAATCATCTCCGACCACATAAAGTATATATATTCTTGATCTGTCCGTCTGTCTGCTTCTATGCGACATAGTCCTTCAGTTTTGAAGCTATCGAGCTGAAATTTTGCACAGAGCCTTCCTTTCATTGCACGCTGCTAATACGTCGGAACCGACCGGATCGGATGACTAATTCTTGTAGCTGCCATTGAAATGTTCGGTCGGAAAATGGGTTTTAGTGAGAAAAACTTTTTTGTTTTCAATATATTAGAGCTCTTAAACTCGGTCATTGTTAATTTTATATGTTTTTAAGCTGATCTGCAAAGTTTGATCGAAATCGCTAACCGTTGAAGCGAACTTTTTCAAGTGTATTAAAACTTCGGTAAACAAAGATAGCTTTGCTTTCTCGTTTTATTCTCCATCGTTCTTAGAACTAGTGTGCAAATGAAAGTATCCAAATTCATATAGTTTTAATAATTTTAAAAATATAGACCAAGTGAAATCATTATTTCAAAGTGTCAAGAAAGTGTTCTGACAATATGTCAAAACATATATTCTCTCAGAACCTCAAATGGAAACAAATATTAATGATTATAGATAAGTTTGACACCCTGAACCCGAATCTGGTTCTGGAAACTCCATATCTCTAATGGATTAGCTTGCATATTTGATCTTAAAATGCAGAAACTGTCTATTTTTACCCCTTTTTGGTACTTGAAAATATCGTAGAAATCAGCTCATTTTAAAATTTTCTATCTTAACTTGCAGTACTACTGTACGTACTCATAATCTTTACAGTAAAATAAATACTTATCAAGTAAAAATTATTTAATAGATTTCAGATTAAAAGATTTCAAACATGGATTTAATGGATTTATGTGTTACCTTTCAAAATCGGTTATCGAGAAATTTCGGTCAAAAACAAGGTAAAAGAAAACGACAAGACAAGGTAAACGAAAAAAATGTTCATTAAATTTTCAAGTAAAAATTTTTTTTTCAAAAGCAACTTTTTTGGAAATTTTGAACTTTTTTTTAACTTTAATTGAAGTCTTTTGATAAAAAAAAGAATAAACATAAAATTTTTGAAAAATACGAGGGTCGGAAAAAAAATGGATTTGTTTTATTGTTGTATAACATATTGTCGGATCTGCTTGAAAGTTTTACAGCATGTTTTTAAGACCTTAAGTTAATAAAAAAAATAAAACTAAAAGACCCCCTTAAATCGAAACGCACTTTATATTGTGTGCAAAGAAACGGATTTCGTTGATTCCTTGTGAACACTAGGTTTAAAGCTATATTATAAGTAAAAAAAAATTTTCAAAATAATCTATTTCTACAAGATTCGAACGTAACAAAAATGGGTAACATAAACAAATTTTTAAATTTGAATTTAAAGTTTACAGGTAATTGGATATAGCGTTTTTATAACCAGATTCGGGTTCAGCGTGTCAAACTTGTATATAATCATTAATATTTGTTTCCATTTGAGGTTCTGTACTGAGAATATATAAATTTTCACATTTTGTCAAAACACTTTGTTGATACTTTAAAAAAATGATTTCACTTATTATTAAAACTATATGAATCTGGCTAATTTATTTTGCATACTAGTTCTAATAACGATACAGAATCAGAATAAAATAAGAACATTTTTCCATTTATGGAAAGACCTTTTTTTTAAAAAAAAAAAAGTGAAAAATGTCAATTTTTTTTCTGTGTTAAAACACTTACTTGACGTTCTAGCCACAAAACACAATCAAAATAAAATAACAGAATTTTTCCATTTATGAAGGGCCCCGCTTTTTGCACAAGTAAAAAACACTTTCTTGACATACTGCAGGCATCCATTTTAAGCCAAAATAAATAAACCCTAGCAAAGATATGCTTAGTATAAGAAATGCGTCCCATTAGCAATTTTTTATATTCCACACATATGTATGCGCCATCTAGCTGTATTCATAGTCTTTGGACCAAACGCACGACTGAATCACTCTCCTCCATCGGCGACAAATACGGAATATTCTCTCGACTGATAATAGAAACCACTTTTTGGATGACCGCGAAAACTCTGATGCCGGCGCGACAGTGGCTCAGCAACAACACACACACATTCATCTCGCAGAAGTAGCCGGCAAGCAAAAGGAATAGTGGAAAAATGCAAATACATACATACATACGCCGCCATATTGAAAGAGAGGGCGAAACGAATAGGGGGGAAAAAACACACACACAAAAATAACAACGGATGGCTGTACAAAAGAATAATGCGAAAAAATACTCAGACACTAATACAAACGCAAGTTTTCATTTATATTTTTTTTTTTGCAAGTGAAAGGCAAGCTAAGCACAAAGTGTGCTACGAGCAGCCGTACATAACCTCACAAATGTGGGGAAAATGTCTTCCACGCGACTGGAAAATTTTCAATGGCAAAGAAAAAAAAGCCGAGCAGAAAATAGAAAAGCCGCAATGGCTGAAAATTTTCATTGGAACAAAGATGAACATTTTTAGTTTATTTTTTCTGTTCTGCGTAATTGCGTTGAGGTACAGTCGCACACACACACACACACGCGCGCAAAAAAAACCAAAGGGGTCAGCAGTAGTAGAGACTTCGCTACTGCCGCCACAACCCACAACGACGTTAGCTTCGCTTTTACGTAACAACAGAGTTAGGTGGTAATAGGGGAAAATAAAATTCAGTTAGGCACATGATTGCTGTCAGCGGCCTGCAAAATTATATGTACATCGTTTTTCTTCTGTTCTTTAAATACCTGTCGTCATCACGCTGGTTAGACGCAGCGCCTGTGTAGTCGCTGCTGCCATTGGTGGAGCCGGCCGCGCCGCCATCACCATTTTCAGAGCCTTGGCCATCGCTGGTGGTCACATCCTTGGTAAAGTCTTCACCGTTCATTTCGCTATCAACAATTTTATCGGCCATTGTGTGTGTGCAGTGCGTTTGCTCTTTTTTTTATTGCCAATTAAAATCTTGTTTAACCAAAAATCTGCTATTTTTACACACTCGCCGAAACCTCGCGCGTACAAATGACGACCGGAAAATGACAAATGCAAGCAGGCAGACAGCGTGTGTGTGTATATGGGCAAGCGTGGCGTTGCCACCAGGTTGCATAAATGGATGAGTGAACAAAAAAAAATAATGGAGGTCAATGCATTTCTTTGATAGATTTTTGCTAGATCAACTTTGTAAATAATGACCTTATTTTTTTTTTCTCTAGCTACATAATAGTAAACACGGAATGAAATTTACTAGCATGTGAAAAAATCTGGCAGCGCTCTTGCTGCGCAGTGTGCCCATACGGCAGCTAGCAACGTAAATTATAAAAATACCAAAATATGAGAAACATGAAGTGAATCAAAAAAGTATTCGCAATGCTTATTATTAAATGTAATTTTTCATGTATGAATTTTACCACGTTCATTTAATGATCGAAGCTTTTCAAATATCATCTATGTTGAACTAACTTATACCCGCGGCTTTGCTCGCATTTGTGTAAGTAGAAGCTAATTGGGCGAAAATTCAAAATTTACCCCGCCACGCAGGTGGGTGGATTTTCCAAAAAAAAAAAGTCAGTATAATATATATGGAATTTGCATATGGAGCTTTGAATATTATGTTGAATCCAACAGTTTTACGCTCATATTCTAACTTTGGGGGTAGATTTACAAGTTTATACGTCTCGTATTCTATATTGTTGTATGTAAAGCTTCGAAAATAAGCGTGAAGGTAATCGCTCGGAAACTAATCCCTCTTCCAAACAACCTTAATCATCCTTTTTCTATAAAAGGAGGTAAATTTTAAGGAATATTGGTATGCAGTCATTGTTGAATTTTCATAAAGAGGTTTGAAAATGTGTTCGAACCTGATCGGAAGAAAAACAATCGAGTTTCATACAACAGTTTCCCGGCAATTGAGGAAGATATTTTAAAATTCAATTAACTCTTACTCTTACTTGTTTATATATATTATATATTTTTATTTAACGGTCTTTATGACAATTGAATCGAATTGTTACTCTTTTAACACATCTTTGATCATCTGTTCAGTTGAGTGATTTACTCATTTTTGTTCATAAAACCCCTCCGTCATAAAAACCCGTCAAACCTGAGAGCTAGAATAGATAAGCCAAAACCAAAAATTGTGCAAAAATTAGATACTCGAAACCTAAGAGGTGGGCTTGAGGTTAGATGCTCCGATTCCCAGACCAGGGTGATTTACCACTCCTCATGTTGAGAAACGGACAGAGGTTGCAGATAGAATTTCTAGACATTTTGCGCAATTTGAATTTTGAATTTTCGAAGTGGGACACTTGGTTTTAATTATATTAAATACTTAAAATATTCCTTTTAAGTCATAGATTATATATAATTATCTAAACCGATAAGACCGAAGTCACTCGTGTTTTTCACACAGACTCGAGCTGAACTTATGAATGTGTGAGTCGAGGAGTACATGAAGCAATTAACTCGGGTGAAGTCTGTCGTGCACTCCCAACACAAGCTCATTTATCTGTCCTCTCCAATTGTCCGTCCCTGATCTGAACAGATTGAAGGGTTAACTCAATAATAAAGAAAAAAGGCCTTGAGAAAAAATCAAACAATTAAATACAGTTGTTGAACAAATGTAAAAATCCGTGTAAAATAGTTCTTAAGCAAAAACCAAAAGTTCTAAAAATAGTTTAATAATAATGCTCACTTACTTCAAGATTAACAAAACTCAAAATTATCGAATTTGTGAAAAACGCGTTTAAAGTTTTCAATGGATTTAACCCAGAATATATAGTTCTTTTAGTTTCGAGTTAAACTAGTAAAATTATTAAAGATTTAGGTCGGATATCTGTGTCAGATAAACTCGCAATTTACTCTGCTATTTGTAAGTTTATGTGACATATAGCTCTATGTAGAAGATGAGAGATCGGCCCTTAAAATGCTCATTAAAAAAATTCGAAAGCCGAAGGATCTTTCCGCAATATCGACTGCAGGAAAACTGATGGGACGCTCTTGCTGGAAAATGAAAATGAACCTTTGGTATCAAATAGCGACATATTCTCATGGAAGCTATAAAAGATGTCAATATGAAAATTTTACTCAATATAGAACACGATACTGCGAATATTTCTGCATAATTTAGTCAAAAATCGTATTTATTGAGTGAGCGATATATTTTTAACATGTTTTGCGTACTCCCATCATGTTTTCCTTTACTTAAATTAATTATGCAAAGATTCTGACAAAAAAATCGATTTAAGAATCATGATTTAATAAAATGTTTTATAGCGAAAAAAAAGATTAGTTGGTGCCATTACTTTTTTGATTTACTGTAAATAAAATACCGCACATTTGCCACTTAGGCCCTTATTAAATTAGTGATACATCTGGCAGCACATTTTTTGGTGTTTTTCAATTTGACAGATTTTAGTACATTTTTGCAGTGTGTACACACCCCGAGAATGCCGCCATCATAGAGAATAAAAAAAAAACGCTGCAGAGGCAAAAGAGGAACGTCGGTTCTCTTCTCAATTCAACACTTGTCCAATTTCATTGCGTTTGCGATTCTTTTCTACAAAAAAATTAAACCAAATCAACGCATTTTAACTTAATTAATTAACCACTGTGATCGCCCAACAGCAGAAACAACATAAGAAAAAGTAAATTGAGTTGTTTCTCATCGTAAGAAAAAATTGCAACAAAGCAGAAGAAGAAGCAGACAGAAAGCCACAGTGTATGTGTGTGCATGTGTGTGTGTGTTAACTAAACTGCAATTTGCAACTGATTTATCAAATGTTTGTTATTACTTTCAGCATTTTTTCCATCAGCAGCTAAATCATCCCCCTCCCCCGCAACACACCCAACACCAACCACAAACCGTCGTGCTTTAGCATCAACAACAAAGAGAAAAGTAAAAAAAAAAACAAGAAACGAAAATTAAGTGTGCAAACCTCGTCAAAAGCAATATTTTGTGCATTAACCCGAAAACCTCACGCAGGAGTAGCAAAGCGGCTCAAACGTTTGCAAAGGTGAGTTGAAATCAAGCCGGCCGGGAAAAATACCAACAACAATTTTACTTAATTATAACAATTTTAAACATAACCTAACAAAAAAACACTATTTTGTTTTTGTAAATTTTTTCGTTTAACCAGAGGTCTTTTTATCGTTTTCTTTGTTCTGCCTACACACGCGGTTCGTCGTTGTCAGAAACAGAGGCGCGCGCACTAATACTCTAACAACTCTTGTGCTTGGCGGCGGCAAACATACTTTATTTTGTCTTGACCAAATTCATAAAGCAAGGCAAATGCATGCAGTTTGTGCTATATTCCTAGAGTTCAATGATTGTCCCCAATGTTAAACACTCTGCTCACTTGAAGCATTTACATATGTACAAACGTGTACATGCTTAGTATCTTCCAAAAGCGGCGCGGCTCAACCTTGATGTGCAAACATAACCTAAAAAGTACTTTACATGGCACCTCCCCCCCTGCTGCTGTGGCTCACAGTGGACAGTTTAAAATTTTTGGGTTGTTAAATTGTGGAAATATTGTTGACAGAATCTAATTGGGGAACTAAATA
Source organism: Lordiphosa magnipectinata (assembly GCA_037044535.1). Taxonomy (NCBI): domain Eukaryota; kingdom Metazoa; phylum Arthropoda; class Insecta; order Diptera; family Drosophilidae; genus Lordiphosa; species Lordiphosa magnipectinata. The sequence goes on along the minus strand of JBAMBO010000924.1, from coordinate 57,786 downwards.
CTGAATATTTCAGTTTTAAAAATTATGGTTCAGATGGTCAAAGTTGGAAAAAATGTACCTCTTTAATTTAATTTTGATTTGGAATTTCTTTATTATGTTACCTTTTTTTGAATATTCAAAAAACAAAAATCTAATCTATAACTTGAATTGTTCAAAAGTTCAAATTTTTGCAACAAGTTCTGAGGAATCGACCCACTGTGCGGCAGCTGTTCAGCTGTGCATGAGGTCATTTACTCCGCAAGTAAGCAAGGAGAACAAGTCCTTTGTGCTTAGATCCTCCGGATAGCACGTGTAGATGCAAAATATCCATTACTTTGACCAAAAACAACTATATTATAGCAAGAAGTACAAGAAAAACAACAACAATTGACTGATGACAGCTGCACTTTGTTTTCCTTGCACCAATTTCTCATTTTATGTGTATGCGAGTTTGAGTGCATGTGTGTGTGTGTGTGTATGCGAGTGTGCCCATTGAAAGTGGGTCAAACTGCAACGCGTTGAGTTTTTTTGTTGTTTATACTTGCGCTGCGGCAAATTGAGTTTTTTTTTATACATATGTATGCACATTGCACATATAAGATAGAGTTGGGTCATATATACGTATATACATACATACATATGTATGCATTGTTCTTTTATATTTGACTATTTGATCACATTTCTGATAATATGAAATACATCCAAAAAAAAAAGTGTTATTTAATCAAAACAGTTTTATTTTCGGAATAAAATATATTTGAAAACAATAAGTTCTTAACAAGAGATTTGAAACAGAAACGAATAACGGTAAAGGTACTGCCCATGTACTCATCTAACCCCTGAAAACACGCAATATTAATAAAAATTATTCACTTTTCCTGTCAAATCCTTTCGAATGGAATCGCTTTGGATGATTTGAAAGTGTCAGGATTAGCCAAAAATACAATACGATTATCGGTTGCTAATGATGTTTTTTTGCATCTTCTACTTTCAATGTTTTTTCTTTCTGATTTAAGGGTACTGTATCCCTTCAGGTGTCACTTTTTAAAGGTTACAAAAAACTAAAATACACAAAAACACGAAATGATATTAAGAAGCCGTTTTTTCTATTCGATAGTTAATAGGTGAGATTAAGTTTAGAAGTTTTTGATGTTTTTGTTTTTGCTGCGGTTGTGGTTGAATTCCGGTTCAAAGTTGGCCAAAAATTTAAAACGCGCATGGTTGCAAAAATTTGTTGAGAACAATGGATTATATGAATCTGAAAGTGCGACGAAACATCTGTTCAGAACAGATGTAATTCTGGTCGGAACTAGGATATTTGAGATCGGTCAATAAACAGCGGAGTTACAATTATAAAATTGACTTTTTTTCCCGCTTTATTCTATATCCTAGTTCCGACCAGAATGGTGGGTATTGGGAGTAATTTATATTTTTTGCAATCATTTTGGATAAAGTGGTTTCGATATAAACGCATTTAAAGTTTTGACAGCTTTTTTGTTAAAATAAAACTAATTATGAATAGATTTTGAACTTGAATGTTATGCATTTGGGTGCTTTCAACGGAAAAAAATGGTTAAAAATCGGTTAAATAGCACTGAAGAAATTCGGGTCGAAGTGCGTCAAGTAAAAAAAAAAATTCTCCAAAAGTTTCCATGTTAAATGTTTTTTTTTTCAAAAGCAAATTTTTGGAAAATTACTAACATTTTATAACTTGTTTTGAAATTTTTTGATTAAAAAACAAATACGAGGGTTGATGGTAATTTTTCCATATACAAGGGTCGAAAAAAAACATTGTTTTTGTTCATTCTTGTAAAAAATATTGTCGGACCTGCTTGAAAGCTTTACAGGATGTTTTTAAGATCCTATTAGAACGTTCAAGCAAATAAAAAAAAGTCGAAAAAAAAAATTTCTGAAGGTATGCGGTACCCTTAAGAGTACTTGTAATTTTGTAATTTGCATTTTGCAATTTTGTCTAGAGATGCACCCGGAAAGTGAATTTGAATGTGTCACGACGTGATCGTGAGCACACACACTGAGTTTCGTGCGTGAACATCCGTGATCCTTGCTTGTTTCGTCAAACAGTGAATGCATGAAATTTTTAAAACATATTTTTCCCTGTAGAAGATGTATCTAGGTTTTTGAAATTTTTGTAAATTTGATCTTGTTTTCACTATTTATGAACCCTTTCCATACAAGTGCTAAACATTCTAGCAAGCTCTGCTACAAAAGAGCGTTCTTTTTTTTTTGATGCTATTAGATTATTATATGGCTTCCTAACTGAAGCACATTTTCAAAAAAGTTATCGTCATTTCTTTATATGCAGTTTTCTGTCCTCATTGTGCTGCTTCAGCATTTTACATCATTTTACATTTACAAAATGGCTGGCAACAAAGATTTCAAATGAGACATAGATATTCAATTCTAATTAAAGTATTTCGCTGCTAGAAACATAATCTCTAATATTGATAAGGGCTTAACCAAAGATTATACAATGATATATAGCATTCCCCCCGCATCATGAAACGCGAAAATGAAATTGTAAATTTTTTGCCTGACATGTCGCTTCTATGTGCGCTTGTTATTCTATGGTTTAACCCATTAAGGACTGCCGATGGATCGGCTAGTACGATTTTGATGAAATTTTGAAATGTGAGCCTGGGAGAGCAAAGAAGTTGAAAGAAAAAAATAAAGGAAAGCTAACTTCGTATCGACCGAAGTTTATATACCCTCGTAGCTTGTATAATTTATATAAGTTATTAGCCTGATTCCACTGACACAAATAATTGGGGGCATTCCAAGCAAAAAAAGATATTTTCTGAGATGATTTTTTCGAATTGGATGATAATTGGCCCAAAGGCAGCTTATTATGAGAAAAGCTTAAACCCAAAATTTGAAATTTTTTGAGCTTTTTTGAGGAAGCTGTATGCTTAAAAGGGTAAAATTGTGAATTTTCGAAATATTTGAATTTTTCAAATGTTCAACTTTAAAAAGCCCATGGTCAAAAGACTTGATCGAGCAAAACAGACCCATCCTTCAAAAATTAAAAAAAAAAAACATATATTAAAGCCGCATCTTTTCCAAACATTTTGAGTGGCTAAACATGTCGGTAGCTCGAAAATTAAGGAAGTTGTAGCCATTTTTGTCATGTAAGGCCTGTTCTGAGAAGCGCGGAAAATTTGGCTCGCTAAATTGCACATAATAAATTTAGCATCCTCATAAATTATTGGTGAGCCCATATATAAGCCAAAGGGACCAAATACAGAAACGGGCACACTGGTGGTCAGCTGTTTTGTTTTGTTTACAAACAAAAATTGAAAGTGGTTTTGTTTGTCTTAATGGGGTCGAGCTTGTCGTCAAAAAGGCTGATCTGTTTGAGATGTCGGGCATAATTCCGGACTACAACTTGAAGAATTATTTGGAAGTCTGCCGTTCGAGCAACTGTAATCGTTTGGAGAAGTTTGTACAAGAGATTGGGTCAGCTGAAGCAGTTTGTGGAGTACATAGTGCTTCATGCGGCCCTGACGAATGCCCAGATACGCGACAACATGAGGGGTAGTAGCACTTTTTAAGCTTGATTCAAAGTTGGTTGAATATGCATTTCTTTGTAGGAATGCTGCTATCGTCTCCAGGACGGCGGCTCGGAGTATCTGCAAATCATGGATTTGGGCTGTGCCATCATTTTGGCTCTCAAGTGAAACGCAATGCTAAGGATTGGAAAATATATTTTTAGTTTTCATACAAAACTATTGTTTTTTTTTGCCGTGAATTCAAAATCCTCCTCCTGGCGTTCACGTTTGACTGCCACGCTCACACCGCTGGAGCTGGCAATGCTGCCCACAGCAGTCGCATCGCTATCCAACTCTATTTTTAGCTGGTCCGCGGTGTTGATAAACTTGATGACCGGGTTGGGATGTCACCACCTGTATGTTTGGCATCCACCGAGTGCGGACGATTGCGTCCGTTGGCATAGGAGACGATTTTAGGGGTATGGCACTCCAGTGCGGATTTCGTAACTTTCTTGGGCTGATTTGTGGCCCTTAGCTTATAGTTTCCTCGCGATTGAATCTCTCAGTGCATTTTCTTTTGGGTTCAGGTTTCCCGTGCATTGTCGATTTTGACGTCAATATAATGAGCTGCTCATATTTTCGTAAGGGCATCAGCTGTTCATTCAATCCACTCACGACGTCGATATGTCAACTATCGATAGGCCAATTGTCTATTTATTTAGCGCGTCTCAGAATACAGAAACTAAATTCCGCCGCGGAAAGTTTCCGCCACTGTTTTTTTTATATGGAGTGCGTCATAAAAATTTATTTTCCGCGCTTCTCAGAACAGGCCTGTAATCTCAAAAATATCAGTTTAGAAAATTTGTCAAAAATAGTTTAACTTTTCCTCTTTACTAAATTGTGCCACAATATCTCTCACATGCCCCGCGCTGGAATTTTTTAAGTGTCAACACTTTCTTGGGTATTTAAATACCCATTAGCTTGAAATAGGTTAAAGCTAAGATTTATAGATATTATAGATGACTCATGTGAAACAAAAAACGATTGTTCTTGAGAGCTGACATTGGATTTGACAAAAAAAAAGTTTGTAAAAGATGCAGTATCTTTATATGTAATGTCTTTGTTTAAAGTTAATACATATCAACAAAATACATACATATCCTGTAAATATAAGAATTATAGAGGTCCAAGATTTGTATTCAAATTGCAACTACTTTAGCAGTTTATACTTTCATCAATTCATTGTGTTATTATTGAAATTATTGATGAGTTAATTAAAATCGCGAATTATTTGCAAACTCCTCCCTTCTGCCATTTGGCGAGCCCTTAAGTGATGACCACTTTGTCAACTTAAAAAAATTACGGACTATCTAATAGAAACAATCGAGCAATCGAATGTGTATCGAGTTGTGCAACGACATTTTGTCAAAATGAACTTTTATGCCACCCCACCTATATTACATTGTATGGGGTTAAAAGGCTAATTTTGCCCACAATGCGGAAATGCAATATGCAGTTGTAGTGAGGACAGCACATTCGAAAAAAAGCGAACACGCACGTTTAGCGATCTAATTTGAAAGCTTACATATTTATTAAGTCAAGAAAAAATTAAGTAATTGAAAAATATCGCTTCAACGGTTGGCGATTTCGACGAACTATCGCAGATCAGTTTTAAAAACATATAATACTCATAATGACCGAGATTAAGAGCATTAAAAACAAAAAAATGTGTTTCCCACCAAACCCCATTTTCCGACCGATCGTGCTATATTTTAAATTTTTACCACGCCACATCCTAAAATATTTGATATAGGCTTTTTCAATAAATTCTCTACAAAAATGTGTGTAATTTTTTGACCTAATTTCAGCAAAAAAAATGAGAAATAAATATTTTTTTAACACAAGGCAGAGCAGCACACATATGTAAAATCGTAGGTTCACATCGAAATATCCCCTCAAATTTCCCTGAGATTCACTTGAATTTTGCCGTTATAGAGTCTTTGGCCCAAAGGAGTCTTATTGATGTTTTTGGAAGACATTTAAGCTGTTGCCATTTTCAACACTGAGATTTGTATTCAATTTGTTTTATGTATGTTGATTATTTTGGATGGTACTCCGGTTTGGTAAAAAGGTTACCACGAATTGATAAGTCCAATTCTGCTCGGGAAGCCTGAAGATGTAAAATTTTCATAAAATACGTTAACCACGGGGCCGAATCAAAAAATACATATTTGGCTTTACAAGCAGAAACACTGCCCAGCCACGGTGCCGAGTTTATGTTTCTTTTTGTTGAACGGTATTATCAAATTATGGTCATAGCCAGCCAGCAGTTGATTCAGTCTTCGTAAAATTAAGTAAAGTTTCTTGTTTGCTGGGTCTTTTACAACAGATTAGGGGTTAAATTATCTAATTCTAAAGGGTTCTAATTACCCAAATTCTAAATTCTTCTAAATTATCTAATTCTAAAGGGTTCTAATTACCCAAACCGAACCGAAATCTGCTAAAAAAAAAAACGGTTTACTCGACAAGTTTGTCGACGGTTGATAAAATTTTGAAATTTCCTTAAAGTGATGGTAGTGATTCTTTCTTAACCCGGAAACTGGAAATGTAATTATCTAGGGTGCCATTGCATTAACTAGTAATTGTTAAGTTTGGATCAACCACCAACCGAGCCCAAGACCCAAGGCTCTGTTAGTTCCCGGTGATTCCCCGCCGCCTCCAACTACAACAAAGCAGCCTTCGATTCTGATTTCGTTAAGGCACATACAAAAGTCGAAACACTGACATTTAAGCCAAGTTTTACTACTACAACTTTTATCTATTTGTATATATTCTATACTTGCAGATCAATCAGCCCTCAACACTGCATAATTTGTCAGCTTTGTTGAGTCATCGAAGCATCTGCAACTTGCAATAGTCAGTCACCCGGCAGTCCACTCTCACGGAACTTGCAAAGTCACCAGCAATGGTCATGGATGCGACCCAATCGCAGCAGCCTTCACCACAGTCGGTGGGACGTGAGTTTGTGCGGCAATATTACACGCTGCTCAACAAGGCGCCCAATCATTTGCATCGGTTCTATAACAACAACTCGTCGTTCATCCATGGAGAGTCCCTACAGGTTGTGGGCCAGCGGGAGATCCACAATCGCATCCAGCAGCTGAATTTCAACGACTGTCATGCCAAGATCAGCCAGGTCGATGCTCAGGCCACGCTGGGCAATGGTGTTGTGGTCCAAGTAACTGGCGAGTTGTCCAACGATGGCCAGCCGATGCGTCGATTTACCCAAACCTTTGTGCTGGCAGCACAGTCGCCTAAAAAGTACTATGTGCACAACGACATCTTCCGGTACCAGGACATGTACATTGAGGACGAGCAGGATGGCGGCGAGTCGCGTTCGGAGAATGATGAAGAGCATGAAGTGCAGGTGCAAGTGGGCAACACTGTTGACCAAGCCGTGCAGGTGGTAGGTGATGTGAGCCAGCCGCCGCCACCGCAGCAGCTGCCAGCTCAGGCACAGCAGGTGGTGGTGCCACAACAGCAGGTCGCTCCAACTGCGGCCGGAGCTGGTCCGCAGCAGATTTATTATCCGCTTCCGGCCGGAGCGGCCACTGGACGACCCGTAACGGTGGCGTTGCCAGCTGCTCCTCAGGCAGCCGCTGTACCTCTGCCGGCTCAGTTTGCCGCTCAGCCGCAACAGCCCATCCAGAACGGTGTGGTATCGCACGAGGAACTGCAGCAGCAGCAGCAAGTGCCGCCACAGGCTTTGGTTCCACAAAGCGTGTCGCCTCTGGTACAGCAGCAGCCAAGTGGGGCTCCTGTCCTGGCATCCAATGTGGGCATTGTGCCCGTTCAGACCACAGGCTTCCAGCAATCACCCCTAGTGGCTCCTCAGCTTATCCAACAGCAGCAGCAACAACAGCAGCAGCCTCCTCAGCTGCCACCTCAGCAGCAGCAGCAGTCAATTCAGCTGCAGCAACAACTGGTGGAGCCCGAGGAACCTGTGATCGTGACTCCCATCATTGTGCAGAACGCCAGCGAAGGACCTAGTAATCGCCAGCCACAGAAGCCACCGACTCCAGTGGATGACTTCAAAACGATTCACGAACAGCAGCAGCAGGAGAAGTATGAGGCCGCCAAACAACAACAAAACGAGCCCAAGACCTACGCCAATCTGTTCAAGTCGACGTCATCCTCGCCCAGTGGCTTTGTCAATGCTGTGCACCAGCAACAACAACAACTCCAGCAGCAGCAGCAACAACAACAACAGCAGCAACAGCAGCAGCAGCAGCAATCTCTAAACAATGTGTACAACAACTCGTCTTCCGCGGGTGGCAGTCTCAGTGGCAGTGTAAGCGGCGGTGGACAGGTCAGCTATTCGACCACTGCCTCATCATATAACAACAACGGCAATACACGACTAGATAATGGCGGACCCCTTCCACAGCGCAACAACTCAATCAGAAATAACAAAGGTGGTGAGTAGAACAACAAGTGATTCCAAACCGGAGTAGACATACACTTAACAAATGACTAGGATCTAAAATCAAGGGACATAACCTTCATTTCACTACACAGATGGGGCGGCTGTATTTTTCTTTAGATTATAAACTATTGCTAAGAGCTTATCTCTTGATCGCGATGGAACAAAACATGACCAACTACTTTTTCACCAAAATTATGGATAAACGTTAAATTTCAGTTCTGGCATCTTGATGCTGTTTTACTATTTCTATCAACCGCTTTTCTTCAAAGTAGTTTACGAATTTTAGAAATATTCAAAATTTGATGGTTGAATTTCTTAGAATTTTATTTGTGGTCTTCATATTATGTGTGATTATCTCAGTTGTGGTTTTTACGACTGACTCATATAAGTCTCGCCATAAAAATGTCATTTCAATTCTAATATTAAGATTTTGAAGGGTGACATCATTACGGGAACCAGAGAAGCCAGCTCATTGATCTTTTGTCGGTACCACGTAATGAGAGGTAACTCTCGTGGTGGCTGTGCGTTGATTGCTACATGGCTGGTAGAGTCTCGATTTGGGGCTCGATGTGGATTTTCGTATCAATTGGGTGCTGTGACTCATAAAGCAGTAGAGAGGGCTTGATTGATCTCGACCCTTACCAAGCTGCAATTGTCACGACCTACAATGTACTTTTCAAATTGGGGTACTGCGGTCTCCTTGGGTGGGGATACCTTGGATTTAGTTATATTATGGAACATGCTCTTAGAATATTCTTTATATAGTGTCTATCAATAGAAGGGATATACGAACTTTAGCATTACATTATCGCTATATATCATACCTTATCGATTGATTTCTGAGCATGTTCATGCTCCCACAACGTTTGAAAATGATTAAATTTTCAAAATACGTTCTTTCTGCCCGGATTTAACTAAAATTAATCAATTTCCAACATAAGTACTTTCTGCCCGGACTTAACGAAAACTCGGAATGTATACATTAAGTATTGGCTTCAAGTTGGCTTAACAACTACTAAAGCAGCCCATCCACACACGAATTCGTTGGATGAATTTGTTCTGTTCGACGAAATGTTCGTCGTTAGTGGAGGTGTTCGTCACAGGTTTTTGTGTTCGACATTTTGTTCGCAAAGAATATGTTCTATGTTCGTCAATGGATGGGAACAAGTGCACGAACATCATTTGTCATTAATATTTTTAGAGTAAATACTCGAAAGAAGAGGGTCTGAGAATATGTCTCTGTACATGAGAGACTTCACTTAGCCCCACAAATAGTCTAGAGGGGTCAAATCACATGATCTTGGCGTCCAATAGACTGGTCCAAAACGTGGCCAAATTAGCAACGTATTGTTGCTGGAATTTTTTGGATGCCCCCAAAATGATAAAATAAGGATTTAAGCTAATTTGTATCGACATCTAGGACATCTAGGACATGATTGTGTTATTGTGTTAGTTTCCGCTGCCATATTTTTATGTCAACTCGTTGAGATTTCTTAAAAAATAATTGTAAATATATGTTCAAGAGAAATGTTCCTGCCTGGTTAGTGGGCAAATGAATTCTTGTTCGACGAATTTGTTCAAAAACACCCCTTCTTTTTAGCACTCAATTGCTCACAGATCCTGTATTTACTTATAAATTTTGTTCATCGATATTTTATTTTCTTCGAAGAAGTGCGGTTTTTATGTAGAAAAAATAAAAGTAGTTTTTTTTGAATTTTTAAATATTTTTCCTAGGCGATTGGAAACGAAATTTATTGCGTTTTCGCGCATTTTTCGCGTCGTTTTTTTTAAAATATTTTTTATTATTGTATAGAAACTACTCAACTGATTTGAAAATAGTGTTCTGTGCGATTATTTACCATTCAATTACCTTTCGATTCATATCTTGCTTGGCTCTATCTGACTATTATAAAGTGAGATATGACTTAAAATGTAAGTGGACCTACCGAAAAAATGAAAAAAAATTCTTATTTAAAAAATGGAGCCATGAAAAGTTTTTGAAATCGATTTTTGAGATCACCAATCCAAACTACAATTAAAAATAGTTTTAGTATAAATGGGTCTTTTTGGCTGTAAAATAGTGTTATTTAATGTAAATGTTGACCTCGGCTGACTTGGTCCATCCGTAAGCTCCAATCTTGGCATACTTTTTTAAGCATTTCGGCAGGTATCTTACCAATGCACGCTGGGCTGAATGGCATTAAGTAGACACTTGTAGCAACCGAATTGAAACTTGGAGGATTTAATAACTATGGCAAAACTAACATCTACAAAAAATTTTGAATATATTAGGTAGAATGTTTTTCATTAATATTTTTTTATTTTCAATTTAGGATCTTGCTTTAACGCAATTAATAACCTACAATCATTTTCTTCTTCATCTAATTCAAATAAATATTAGTTAAATTATCACCTTCGCAATCTTAATTAATTTTATCTTCGCAGTCCTTAAGTGGAAGGGCGTTCTTATTTTCTATTTCAAAGTAAGGTACTTCTAAAAGTGCAATGACACTTTTCGGCAACACTTTATTTTTGTATTGACGTAATCGTAATACTCGAAAGAAGAGGGTCTGAGAATATGTCCCTGTACATAAGAGACTTCACTTAGCCCCACAAATAGTCTAGAGGGGTCAAATCACATGATCTTGGCGGCCAATAGACTGGTCCAAAACGTGAGATTTATTGCTCACCAAACTCGCCTCTCAATTGGTCCATGATTTTGCGTGCCGTGTGGCACATGGCACCGTCTTGTTGAAACCATATGTCAACAAAGTTCAGTTCTTCCATTTTGGGCAAAAAAGAGGTCGGTAATCAACGCACTGCTTCATTGACAGTAACGTTGCGATTTTCATTATTTTTGACCATATTTTTTTTGGACCAACCACAACAACCTGCATTTTGAGGGTGCATTGACAGCTCTTGAACCGCCTCTGGCTGCTCTTCAGACTACATTGGGTAATTCTGTTGGTTGACGTACCCATTGAGCCAAAAATGAGCTACGTCGCTGAAAACAATTTCTTGATAAAAAAAAAAATGGAGCTTCATTCAACTTTTCTTAGGCCCACCGTTCATTAAACAAACGTCGTTGTGGAAGGTCACCCGGCTTCAGTTCTTGCATCAGCATTGTATGGTTTCATACCGAGCTCCATATGTAAAATCTTCCAGGTGGCCGAGTAACACAAGCCTAATCGGCGGGTCGATTATGACGACCATAAAATGGACTTAATTTTCGAAACACTTTTCTCGAGCCCAAATTTTCATAATAAAATTCAATGATTTGCAAGCGCATGGTGGTGGTTTATGGTGATATGGCAAATCTTACTGAGCATTTTTGGCGTTGCCACATGTTATGAATCACGCGCGAGGTGTCAAAAAGTGTATACTGAAAAACCAAATAGCATAAAAATCACCCTTTATAATTAATTTATAAATTTAAATGTGGAAGAGAAGAGATTTTCATCGTTTATTCATTGTGTCATAACGGTGCGAGCGGCCCTTAAGAATGTGGTGACTAGACCAGGTAGCAGCAAAAATCACTTAAAATTAAATGGTCAGGCTGTTTTGTCCCAATGTGTTTTCATGTGGAATTCAGTTGTCTTGACCAAAGTCTTGCTGGATTTCATATAAGTATTTTATTGCTTTGACGTTGGAAGAATCAGTGTCTTATTTTTCACCATCACTGTCATATGTTTGCATTGCATTCTCTCAATGATTAAAAATCTTATTTATTGGTTCTATCAAATGGCATTACTACACAGTAAAGTGTCCAGTGTCCAATTCGCAGTCAATTTTAAGTTCTGCGGAATTTCCGTTGGGCCTCAAAATGTTACAAAAATTCCTGAAGTTGCGACCCTAAATCAGAGTTCCCCAGACCCTCTGGGGGACGAACATACTCGCCAATTCACTCCGAATACTTGCCGAAGTCATGCATCACTGTGTGTTGGAGAAAGCCATAGACACATTTTCGCGCTCTCTTCTTGGAGAACCCTGCCCTGCCCTAAATATAAAACTAAATTCCGCCCCATTTCGGCGTTTTATCTCAGTGCATGTGTACAATAAGCTTACATTTTAGATTTGTAGGAAATTTCAGCACTATAACATAAAATTCGTCATCTTTAATTATTTTTATTTCGTTGCAGACTTTGAGCAGCGTCGTCCCAGCAATGCCCAGCAATTTGGCGATAACCAACAGTTGTTCCTTGGTAATATTCCGCATCATGCCAGCGAGGAAGAGTTGCGTGAACTCTTTTCGCGGTTTGGCAATGTCATTGAGCTGCGTATTCTGTCCAAGGCCGGCAACAAGGTGCCACCGGGTATGCGCAGTCCATTGAACTATGGTTTTATCACCTACGATGATTCCGAGGCAGTGCAAAAGTGTTTGGCCAATTGTGTAAGTGATTCCAAAAAATGTAACTAAACCCGTTTGCTGTATAATCTGTGTAATCTGCAGCCGCTGTACTTCCCGGAGAACTCGCCAGATGGCCAAAAACTCAATGTGGAGGAGAAGAAGCCGCGCATGCGTAATGACATGGCTCCTCGTCAGCCCATAGGTGGTAATAATTTGAACAACAATATGGGACGCCTCGGTGGCAACAATGGACCACAATCGCGACCCATGGGGGGCAACAACAATGGCAGCGGCATGATGCGTAACAATGCCGGCAATGGTGGTGGCAATAACAACTTGCGCACCGGCGGCGGCGGCGGTGGCGGCAATGGAGCACCACGTCTGGGCGGTGGTGGCGGCGGCGGCGGAGGATTTGGTCAGCGTAATGACAACCGCAGCGGCGGTGGAAGTCAGACCAATGGACCGCTGCGCGGTGCAGGCAATGGACAGAGCGGTGGTGCCGGCGGCAACTATGGCCGTCGCTAAAATTAGAAAAAGGGATCGACGTAGCAGCAGCCAAGCGCAACAGCAGCTGGCCTGACATCCGACATTGGCCGCAGCTTTAGTAAAAACAACAGGCAACAGCAACCCAACGTTTAGAACATCGATTTCTTCCACAATGCAATCAATCAATTACATTCATACACTCACAGACACACACACACATACACACACACATGCACACATAGCAGATGGAACAACAAAACTGTCTTATATTAAAACGTTCCTAAGTGTGCAACCACAACGAGTTAACGGCGCCTTTGCTGCAACCAGAACAACTGCATCCAAGAAAAAATATTGCTTTTTGGGTCAATAATTTAGTTGAATTAAGTTTAAGCCCGCTTTTCCAGCCAGTTCGTGCCAAAAGAAAGCAAAATCCTGTGCAAATTTATGTTGTAAACCAAAACAAAATGCAGCCACACCACCCACCCACCCACATCCTCGAAACATACACACGCTCCCTCCCTCCCTCATATCCAGCGGTCAAAAACAAAGTAAACGATATTGTGTACGAGAGCCAAGGTCCATCAAGCGTTTGCTCGATTTTCTTAGAAACGAGTCTGCTCGTTTGTTTTTAACCCCTGGGTATTTCTCTATTATAAACACATGTGTATTATGTTTAAGTCTCAAACATTGCAGCCCACCATCCATTCAAAAACACACACACACTCACACATATTTAGCCAAAATGGATAACTTTAGTTTCAGCTCTCGTTTGGCAAATCATTTTAAAATTTAACTTAAGTTTACAAGAAAATTTCAAATCCTTTTCGTTTGTTTTTAAGTTTATAACAAAATAAAAAATCTACTTAAGCGCTATTAAAAATAAAATCAACTTAAAAATTAAAACCTTAGCTAAAAAAAAAAACAAAACGAAAACTAAACAAAAAAATGAAAAATATTTGTAAAATGCAATAAAAAAGAGCAAAAGAAAGACTTGAAAACTTAATCTAAAAAAAAAAAACAAACCACAAACAAAAAATGGTAACAAGAGAAAAATGTAAAGTAAAAAAAATAAAAACCTCTAAATCTTACATAACGACGCCGCCTTTCCTTTTTTATGTTGTTGTTTTTGTTTCTTGCTACTTAAATTTAATTTTGCAAAACACTTTAAACTTAGCTAGTCTATAGTAGAATGAATCCAATTGTTGAGCGTTTTTTTAATATTTTTTTTTATTGCAAACGAGTTCGTAAACCAAAACTAAGTCAAGCAACTTTACCGATTTGGTGTTTCCAACGCAGTTGTGAACTAAAATTTAGTACATACTTTTTAAATAAAAATAAAACAAACAAACAAAGAAACAAACTTACATTATAAACCAGAACTCAAGCTACTAACATTTTTCTCAAGGTCAAACAAGCAAAACACATGTAACAACTCATTTAATTTAATGTTAATTCCTAGACTTATACAGAAATCTAAATATACATACATAAATATATATATATATATATAGATTTATATAACTGCAGCAGAACAAGAAAAAAAAAACTGAATCACACTCTTCACACGGCGTCCTTAAAGTTTATGTTCGATTCGTTAAGAAAGCATATCATTTGTTTTAATTGTTCCGGCGGCGCCTGCTGTAAATTTGTTTGATTAATTTTTAGTTTTCTGCCCGAAAAACAATTTTGGAGGGGGAGGGGCACTGTGGACTCGAGTCTAAAGCAATTTTTTTAGTGCATTTTTTTGTAAAACGGAAATGTTAGTGTTCAAATCTTAGCTCAGGAAACAGTGCCCAGGAACTACAACTTTAAAAAAAATACACAAAATCAAATGTCAAAATACTTAATATTTATGTCTACTCTCAAGTAAAACAAAAAGTAAAGTTCATGCTCATTTCTAGGTAAAAAGTAAAAACAAAAAGAAAAGAAACAGCGACACTTAATTATAATTTAATTTATATGTAAACAAAAACTACAAGTAATATTAATTATAATAAAAAAAACAACAAACACAGATTTGAGCGCGTTTACCAGAAAATTTTAAAATCTGATTTTTATTTTTTTGTCTTCTTCTGGTGATACCATACACAGTAAAGAGAGCTGTACATTGAAACCCACCTATCGCTTTTGGCTGCCTCAACTGGGACCGTACAAAATATGACCATTAATCAAATATAGATTTGGAAGATATTTTAATGAAATTTATGTAAGTTTTAGCGATCTGTTTTGATTTTGGTCAAATATTGTTTGTTATAATTTGATAATCAACACAAATCAACAAAGATTTATTAGATTTTGAAAGCAATGGTTTGTCTGTTTAGCACTGTTTCAAGTACCTCGCGGTCCTCTCAGCAGCAGACTTTTTTGCGGTCACACGATTGGGAAGTTTCTTTTATATCAATAGTCCACGGAATAAGCATTTGAGGATTACAAGGAACACAACAACGAGCGTTAAAGTATGTAAATTACACTGCTGGCCTTTGGACTCTGTTTTCAGGACAGCCGAAGTTATGCAAAATGTTTGAAGGTTTACCAATTGTAATTAAATCTTTATTGTTACATGGCGACTGCTAGAAGCTGAAGCTAGGGCAAGAGTTTTTGTTTGTATATAACGGGTGTACTTCCATTATAAATACCAAGGTATTTTTGTGTGTTTAATAGGGAAATCGCGCAGGTTTTTATTACGAACATTTCGACTAGCCTTCTAATATTTTAATGAAAATTTTTATAACCGGTTCATTGGAAAAAAACGGATTTTGAAATATAAAATATAAGTTTTAACCAGAGCTCGCAAAAAACTGTTAACACTTTCAGCGTGTCTGTGTAAAACTGTTCTGTTACAGACAAAACGAAAAGAGGTTGCTAAAAGACACTTTTAATTCTGTCTTGCTCAATAGCTGTTTTCGCTCAACCAAAGATCGCTTTTTCGTTTCTGTTTTGCTCATGTCTTTCACTGACCTGTTTTGCCGAGAGCCGACTTCCAAAGTGTCTTCTAAGAATGTAAGCGTGTTTGTGACTGGGATGCCTGTGTGTGTGTGTCTGAATGAGTGTGTTTGTCTCAGTCAACGATCTTTGTACATACATTTGTGGAGTATGGAAAAATGTATTATTATTAACCTATCAAATGAAATGCAGAAAATATTCGTTTTTGGTAATTGCTTAACACATAAAAACCATATTTATTTAATTATGTACATTGTACATATTGTCCATAAGCCCACCGCCTACCACACGAACAAAACAAATAACACTTTGCTGACACTTTTTGTGTTTTGCTCATTTGAAGACAGTTTTTCGTGAGCGGTCGCTCACAAATGTCCCTCTCAGTTGTTATTGAGAGACCGTCTCGTTTGTTTTGATCAACCGAAAATGATCAACAGAAAACACATGAGGAGGGGAAAAAAGTGTTTTGCTCAGTGAGAGACCGAGTGCGCTTTTTTTCTTTCTGTTTTGTCAGTGGACTGATCGTACTGAAAAAAAGTGTTGAGGGTTATTTGCGAGCTCTGGTTTTAACCAACATTGGAACCCGCTCAAAAACCAAAGCAAACCAATCCGCGTACAGTCTAACAATTTGCTCATCTAGGGGGACTTTAATCAGAAAATAATATCAAGTGTTTCAACTTTAATTTTATTTTTATATATGCCAGAAAAATATCCCATTGTTAAGAAAATAAACACAAAACCGGATGAATTTATCATTATCATTGCAATGCTCATCAAATTACATTTGATAACTTGCATCAGTCATAAATTTAAAGTGCAACTAGTAACAAAAAAAAACTGTCCTATACCTAGTTTGAATGCTAGAAGAATCACGTCGAGATTTTTAGTAATAAAATGCCTATTTTGACCATTTTTAAACGCGTTTTGTCGGGAATTTATACTTTTGTTTTGACTCTCTTTGTATTATCGTAAAGTACTATTCCTCCACTTTGAAATAAACTATCCCCTACAATTCTACGATTTTCAATGAAGATATAATATAAAAAATCCTATGTGATGTTTGCTAACCCAAAGTATGCAATGGGTGAAAATAGGAATTTGTTGCATCTTCAACTTCAAAAAATTACTAAAAATCTCGACGTGATGGACCATTTCTGAAAACAGATTCATGTTCAGCACACAAAAATCATCTAGAATCACTACCAACCCTGCATTATATTGTACCTTGTTGCCTAGTGTTACTTTTAATAATCAATAATTAAATTTTTAGCTGCAATTATTGAAATAATTATAATTGAAATGGTAATATTTAATAACGAAATAACTGAATTGTAATGTAATTGAACTTTTAATTACTCAAAAATTCTGTTTTTTTTGATTTACAACTCTGATCTCGTTATAAATTGAAACAGAAAAATAGTTAGTTTTCCTTAGACTTAAAAATTTAAAATTGCATAGGAGGGGCGAAGAAGGTATTTCCCAATGTTGCTTATCTTTGAACTAAGTATACTTACATTCCAAATTTCAAGTTGATTTCTCTTAAGCAGCGGCAATCGAGTTAAGGTCCCCCTAGATTGGACAATTTTAGTTCATTTTACTTTCTAACTAGACATTTTTGACTTATTGCTATTATTTTAGATAATATATAAAGTCTGATTTGCCGTCGCCATCTATGAGTTTCAGCAATTTCGAATATCTTAGAAAATGATGTTTCTGGACATTCCTGAGCCATGAAGAACACATAAAAATATTTTTAAAAGCTCTAACTAGTGCAGTAGAAAATGTGTACATCCCTTGCTTAAGTAAGATTAAGGTTTAAAAACATTACCAACTGATAAATCTATTTCGCTACAACGATGCAACATCCCTAAAAATCACACCATTTTCCCACTGTTAGAAGTTAGAAATTCGACTATCAAATCCATCCTAAAGCGATTTTCCTAAAATTTTTGGAAATAAATTGATGAATATCATGGAAAGCTTTTCTAAAACATAATAAAAGTTTTTCTTAACCAAAGGAAAATTTTAAAAATTGTAGAAATATTTATCTTAAGCCCAGAAAAATGCTGTTTCTAAAAGCATACACAAACTTTATTGGGGTTGGATTGCATAACGGATCTTTCATTTTGGTGGCGTCTTTTTGGATGGGAAATGCAAATATTCCATCTGATCAGGAGACATCCCTATACATTTTCAACTTACCACCCCACCCAATTCTGAAATACAAAGAAATATATAATTTTTTGTATCCGCTTTGTCTGGGAATCGAACTCGTCACCTTTTGCACTGAACACGTATGCAGAAGCCACTTATCGCACTACACCATGTCACACGCTTGCCTTACGTCTTAGATGCTATTTATATTTTTATGGTACGATGCACATCCTCGTATCTTACAGATTTTGCTAATCTTGGAGGACTTAAATAAAAAAAAAGTGCTTTTAATTTAATGATTTTTTTTAATGTTAGAAAAATATTCAGTTGTTATGATAATAAACAAAAATCAGAGTTAAAATATCATTAACAGCACTAAAATAGTCATTAAACAGGTTCTGCTTTGGTTCTAATTTATTTGGGTATTCGGTTCCGTATTGGTACCTTGATTTTTATTTCGGTAATTACCGGTAAAATTAAAAAAAAATGTATATGGGGTTAGTGACCTGTTTTGATTTTAGTCAAAGTTTTTCAACTGGGTGGCTCAAGGTCTATGGTAAAATGTTTAACCTAAGACCAGACAAAGGGGGCTAAGCAGCCTAGACACACAAATTCGAATATATTCGATTTACATAGATTTTTAATTGCAATCGTAGCTAGTTTCCATTAAATACTAACCCGGTTTGTATTCATTATATGATTAAAATTTATTTTTTTACCGGCTATTGTTTTTGCGTCCTTTCGATTTAAAATAAAAGTTGTACGCGTACCTGGGTAGCTGGAACAGCAAGAAGTGCTTTTGAAAGCTCCTACAATTTCGAAAACTTTTTACGTTTTAAGCTCGGAAAATCCTTGGTTAATGCCATTAAACTTATTTTGTGATGAAGATACTGAATAATTCGTATTGTCCCATTTCTTTTCATATATATACAAATCGTTCACTTATTTAAAGACTGTCATAACTCAAAAACACGATTTTTGAGTTAATGATGCTGAAATACTCGCTATATTGTATAGAAGAAATATGGTGTACAATATTCATCAGGGCTGCAAACCGGGTTCGAACCACGAGGACGAAAATAGATGAACCCGAACCCGCTCCGAACACAAGCTTTGGGTTCGGTTCCAGCGCACGAGCGCCAATCTCACGTCAATTATAATTGACGTCTTACAGTCTTACAATGTATTTATGCATCAGGTGTATACCTATTGTATAGTAATTTTATATATATTGGGTAAAACGTGGAACAAACCAAGGTTCGAACTAAAAACAAAGCCGAAAAACCTCGAACCTCAAATTTCCGAACCTTAACGGTTGGTAAATCTTGGTTCGAACCCGTCAACCGGAGGTGCCGAAAATTTTTTTGAGTTTGCAGCCCTGATTTTCATATTGGTATATTCTGAGAATGTGTCGTTATTTCATTTTACAGGTTCATTTCCATGATCCAAGAAGTGCGACATATCTTTAAAGGATCGTTTAAAGATCCTTCGGCTTTCTGATAAGACATCATGTTATCGAATTGGATTGATTAGAATCAAACAGTTGTATTTCCAAAATCGTT
This sequence comes from Lordiphosa magnipectinata, assembly GCA_037044535.1. Classification (NCBI taxonomy): domain Eukaryota; kingdom Metazoa; phylum Arthropoda; class Insecta; order Diptera; family Drosophilidae; genus Lordiphosa; species Lordiphosa magnipectinata. Next base: position 38,322 of record JBAMBO010000924.1, on the reverse strand, counting down.
TATTTCGAGGTATGAAATGGTTAATGTAAGTGCACTTGAACAGAAATGGAACAAATTTTTGAATACATATCTGCCTAAGTAGTTATCCAAGTAATTTTTTGTTCCCCAAAATTCCCCAAAAACTAAGTGCTTGCAGTCTAGTTTTGGCACTCAGAACCGAAACTGTCCCGGTACAATGTTTAGGTTCTTTTCGGTCTTTTCGGTACCAAGAATATAGGTTCTCGGATACCGGAATACAAAAAATTTAAAATATTGGTTCCGGTTCAGGTTCTGAGTTTTTGTCGGTTCTGGTTGCGGTTTGATTCCCTGGTTTTAATACCTTTACTGGAACATTTTGTATAATTTTTTTTATAAACACCCAAAAACTAAGAAAATTGGAAAAAATCTTGGTGATTTTATAGACTCCAACTTGTATGTTCTATCGTGATCGGAGTTGCCTTCACATGGAGGACATACGGAACATTTAACAAACAAACAAAACATTTAACAAAACATTTTTAAAAAAAAAACTTCAGCATATTTCCGCCATTTGGAGGTTTTGATTTTTTTGGAAATACAAATTTCCCAAAAAATCACGTGTAATTCGCATGTTTTTTGCTATCTACTCCGTCAGTCTTAAAGCTAAGCTAGTCTTACTAAATTTTGCACGAAGTCTTGATATATATGTAGGCTATATATTTGTCGTAGCCGGCCTGATCGGATGACTATAGCGCATAGCTGTCATAGGAACGATCGGTCGGAAAACTAGTTTTTATGAGAAAACCTTTTTTGTTTTCAAAGGCAGCGTCTGCTAACTTAGTATTTATTAAAATGATATGCTTTCACATAATTCTCCAAACATTTTTAACAAAATCAGACTACTAAATGATATAGCTGCCTTGGGAACGATCGAGTCAAAAACTAGTTCTAGTAAGACAAACTTTTTTGTTTTCAATGATATAAACAATCAATAATTTTAAAAGCTTTCACACAATTCTGCAAAGTTTTATCAAAATCGGTAGCTCACATATAAAAATCGTTTTCTGGTTAAAGCTAATAAATGTGATGTTGTATGGGAGGGGGAGTAGTTTTGTCCGATGTTGTTCAACATTGATTTAAGTCCCCCTAGATGTGCAAAGTAACACAAGTGTAAGACACTGTGCGGTGGTTGAGTGATGTTGAATTGTGCTCATTTTTGTGAAGACGATTTTTTTTTGGGTAAGCCTCTTTTCTAGCAAAGGACGTTATATTCTACTTAATTTTTCTCTTAAAAAATGGTTACCTTCTCCATATTTTTAAGAAAATTATTTTCCGAAAATCTTTAAAGCAACAATTTTATCATTAACAGATGCTTAGTCACCTAACTGTGGTAACGGAAAGGATACTAACGCAGTCAGGCATGTTAAATCTGATTTATGTTTTCTTTTCTACAAAATATATCAATAAAGATGCATTCGAACCAAGACGTAATGTTCTACGCTCTAACAAAACCTTGAAGACCGACTTGTCTGGCATTATTTTCCGGTTGTCAAACAAACCTCGGCTTGTCATTTAAGATGGATTTCTCTGATCTAGTTTGGCCTTTTATTGATAACTTATGTTCGTCTTACTTCTTTTATATTTGTTTAATTCTTGCGTACTGTTGGCGCAGTAGATATGGTCATACAATTTTAATTCCTCTAACAATCGGTTGGCAATTTCAATGTACAGCTCTAAAAGCATACACATATTGTATACAGTGTATACTATAAACATACACACAAATAAGAAATGTATTTTGTTTTTTTTTTATTTAACTTAGCATTTAAAGTGAAATTGATGCGCACAAAAAAAAGCAAAAGCGACAATTTATTATCAAGTAAAAATTCGAGTTTTTCGATCACTATTCTCACATTTTCAGAAATCATAAAATAATTCAGTGGTGCGTTTTATAGCGTTTGAGATATAAAACATTACACAAATTACAAACCATCCACTCAATTCAATTTTGCAATACTAAAATTTGAAACAAAAAAAAAAACGATATAGTTTAAATAAAGTAAAACGAGTTTACGATTTTAAGTCTAAATCAAAACAAAACAAAAGAAATGTGTTTTTATTTGTAACGAAGGCATTTCTGGTTTTTTGGTTCTGAATCAGAGTTCCCCCACCATAGTCCCTGGGTCCAAACATGCCTGTATTAAGTACTTAAAGGATTGAGAATATAAATATAAAATCCAATTTATTACAATGTGACGTTTTTAGTGACCTTTTGATATTAGGTTATGATTTTGTTCATAACATTTCTAAAATAAGACACACACTACACCACAAAGGCGGCTGGTTGATCGTGTAGCTATTTCATGAATTTCCACAATTCAATCATCAGCGATCTTTGCCTATCTTCAATCATAACAAAATTGCAATGACCGCTTGGAAGTCCCAAAGGCATGTTTGTACCAAAATTCGACAACAGTAGCAATCGCCTAAGTCACAGAAGCTTTGTTTATGTGCATGCCCCGTACCGGCCCTTCTTTTATTTATAACGTACTTATCCAAAATATACTTCATGCAATACCTGTAGTTCGGAGTTTTTATACCCGTTGCTAGTAGAGTAAAAAGGGTATTCTAAAGTCGTGCAAATTTATATAACAGGCAGAAGGAAACATTTCCGACCATATAAAGTGTTTATATACTGTATGAATCTCAGAGATGGTAAGGGATAGAGGTTTGACATGTATGGGACATATACTTTTTATACTTACAGGTAGATCAAGTTTATTTTCAATTTTTGTCACGCCCCAGCAAATTTTGATGGTTACCTTCTAGAGATATTTAGTAATCAAGATTATTTATCAATTTGCGGAAGGAATGATACAGATCAGATGAACGATGGTCGAGTTATAAGGAAAACCAACCAAGCCGCAACTTAACACACTGACTTTTTTGCCACTTTGTGTGGCTTCTAACTTAAAATGATCAGATATATATACAAACTTTGCGGGGTACAGAGTATGTTATAATCGGGCTTGACCGACTTTCTTTCTTAATTTTATTTTGATTTTAGGCAAGACGGTAAACTGGTTTGAGTCCAGTTCGGTTCAGGTTTCTGTAATCCCCAGTTTCTCAATCATTCGATAAAGTTCGGTTTAAAAACAAAAACACAACATATCAAAAGGCAATGAAATTAAAAGCAACCAGATTTGGGTAAGGGTTTGAGTCGAGAACTAAAAGACCATCAAAATTGCAGGGCTGTAACTTGATCCAAAAACTCATCATTTTTAGCTATGTCATAGCATTATTTATTAATTCCTTTATAGGGAGCGTTGTATAAATTAAAATATTAAAAATGTATTGTTATTTGGTGGTGAATGTGATCATAATTAATATCACGATAAGTTAATCACAATAAGGTAAATAAATTGAATCAACTTGTGCGTTGTTCTCCTTAAATGTCTGAAAATTAAACAAAAAATGTTTGTGATGAACTCATTTAAGTGGAACATTCATTAATATACCATATGCAGGCTGGGACCCATCGTTCTCGTTGTTGTTGTTGTTATTGAATGAATTAATGCAATTAGTGGTCCTCTGAGCGGGCTGGAAGATCTTGTAGTTATCGGTGGGCCACTTCTTGACGGTGGCACCAGTGGCGGAGGAAGCGTCGCCGCCAGCGCCGTCGTCCACGTCCACCAACTTGGTTTTCTGTTCCTTTTGCTGAAAGGCAGCAGCTGCAGCCTGCACAGATTTATACTCGTTCTTGGGACGATCATTGGCGGTGGTCTGGGCATTCTTGTGCCCTCCATTTGGTACCCATTCGTTGGTGTTGCCGCTAAAGTCCTGGCCAGCCAAGTACGGCTTGCTGCCAAATCCGTTGGCAAAAGCATGACGCTGCTGCTGGTACATCATTGGCGAGGGTGCCACCGTGGGGGTCACATAAGAGGCCCAGCCATTAATAAAAGCTGATGGCGGCAAGGTGGTTTGAGCCAAATACGGATTGTAGCTGGGATTATAGCCATAATGGTCCATAGTAGCGGGCTGCGGTGGCACATAACCGGCTCGAGCCGCCCCACCTACAGGGAAACGTAGGCGTTTGATGTGCTCGGGTTTCTGGGTGGATTTCTTGACCTCAACTGCATTTAAGTTAATCGAGTGCTTACCCTGAACTGTAACCAGATAGCATTCAAAGAGAGATAGTGAGTAAGAACAATATCAGACCTACCCAAAGCACGTTCAGCACTAGCCGATTCCTCAAACTCCAAAAAACCAAAGCCTCGCTTGCGTCCAGTCTCCTTATCCAGCAGTAGCTTTACGCTGGCAATAGTACCAAACTGTGAGAAATAGTCACGGATCGAGTCCTCATCATGGCAGTCCTTTAGGCCGCCCAGAAAAACTTTGTTTGACTTCATGTTGATCTGTTGACCCTTGTTGAACTCGTGACGCGGCAGGGCGCGTTTGGTTTCCACCGTCCTGCTCATAGAAGTGTTATGTATGTAAAGAAAAATTGGATGCCCTCCATCTTACTTATTATCAATGCTATGGGGTTGAGCACGCTGCACATTTTCCACTGCCTCGGGATTCACATAGGTGACAAACCCAAAACCGCGTGAATGATTGGTCACCGGATCGCGCATGACCACAGCATCGGCTACTTCGCCAAACTGTCGGAAAAAATCACGCACCGTCTCTACAGTGGTGTGCATCGAAAGGCCACCAATGAAGATTTTGCGCAAGTGCTCATTACCATCGGCTTCGTTACCATTAGTAGCTGATGCCATCGGAGAGCTTGATTCCAAACCCAAGTTGCTGCGTGCATTTTTTCGCTAAGAAAATATAAATATCGTTGGAAGACGTTTCGCCTTTTTTATTAATAGATTTAAGGAATAGCATACCTCTTGGTAGAATGGCGCATTGACCAGGGAATTGTTATCCATTTTAGGCATTTAAACAGCAATACGAACAGGAAACTAGCCAGGGAATTAATAAAAATGACAGCAAAAGTTTTCAAATGTCAAACACACGATTTTTGATCGAAATACAGCCCTGCCAGTCCGTATAAAGCGCATCCAACTTCAGGCGGTACAACGATAAGCAACTCGTGAGTTATCGATAGTTGTTTTTCAAATTCTTCTTGCAAAACTTAGTAAACACTTCAACAAAGGAACTGACAAAATAAAACTACTAAAAATACTAAAAATACTTTTTGTTTTGGGACAGTCTGACCAGATTAGATGTATGCATATAATATGTTCACATTGACAGATTTGGACATAAAGATACGCTGAGATAAAGGCATGGAGCAATGAGATAAAATTTTCGCTGCCTCAGTCAGCTGTTCGCTCTCATTTACGCTCTCTAGATACATTTGGTCAGCTGTTCGCTCTCACTTACGCTCTCTGGATACATTTGGGAATATGTCCGTCTCGCTCTAACCACTGTGTTTTCCTACTGGCTCTGTAAAGTATTTTGCCGGCCAAATGGAGAGGACACAAAAGTGTGCTTGTGTTGGTGAGCGAGAGAACTCTCTAAAGAGTAAAGTCGTTTTACTTGCAATTCAATGTCCACCGATACACACAATCATGAGACACAATCTGACTTCGGCTCGTGGTGGCTATGGCTGGCCGGGTCTGCACTATAGTATCTTTTTGGGCACTATCGCTTAGCACCACCAAAATTGAGAGGCAGCGCAAATTGGTTCTCTAATACTCGTTCTCCATGATCAAGGTGGAGGATCCCGATGACAATGACCAGCCGACTGGCCTTGTCCAGCTCCTATTACGCTTGACGGACATGAAGTCTACGCGTCTTGGATAATTTGTTAATATGGGAGAGTACAACTTCGGGGTTGTAGAGAATTTTGTCTACTTCGGGACGATGATAACCAGCGACAACAACATCAACCTGGAAATCCGAAGAAGAATTACTTTTGCAAACCGATGCTACTAGTAGGAGAGCAAGCCTTTTCTCGAAGAACAAAACTAGCGATATACAAGTTGCTCATCATCCCAGCCCTACAATACGGCGCAGAAGCATGGACCTTGACATCAGCGGATGAGGAGGCGATTGAGGTGTTCGAGCGAAAAATTCTTCGGAATGAACTTTTAAATGTTGGCGATGGACTCCGTATTCGAATGAATCACGAACTGTATGAGATCTTTGGGGACACCAGCCTGGTCAAGCGCATAAAGCAACCTCGGCTGCGCTGGTTAGGACAGGTGACACGGATGGATGAAGAAGCTCCAGTAAAAAATGCGTACAAAGCGAAGGCGGCTGACTTTGGAGGAAAAGACAAGAGGTAACGACCACCACTAAGATGGGATGATCAGGTGCGGAAAGACATTTCCAACCTTGGTGTGAACTACTGGTGCCAGTGGAGGTCATTTATAGCAGAGGCCGAGACCGTCAAGCGGTTGTGATGATAATATCGTGCCAATAAATAAGAATCCACACCAAACAGTTACTCTTGAAGGATCCAACCCCAAGTCCGCCGTCGATATGGAAGTGGAAGCTTCATCTGAAAAGGTGATTTTTAAAAATTCGCACTATTTCAAACACACAGCACTGACATTAAAAACAAGTTTTTATACCCGTTACTCGTAGAGTAAAAGGGTATGCTAAAGTCGTGCAAATGTATGTAACAGGCAGAAGGAATCATTTCCGACCATACAAAGTATATATATTCTTGATCAGCATCAACAGCAGAGTCGATATAGCCATGTCCGTCTGTCCGATCTCAGATCCCAGATCTCAGGGACTAGAAGAGCTAGAGCAACCAAATTGGAAATGTAGACTCCTATTGTCTGCACGCAGATCAAGTTTATTTCAAATTTTTGCCACGCCCACCCCCGCCCCACAATAAAAAATTTTGAATAACTCCCACAATTTTTAAGATATTGATCTGAAATTTAAAACGAACATTTATATTCGCAACATCTATAAGCCCTGAAATTTTCATCAAGATCGGATGATAAATAGCCGAGTACAAAAAATGTTACATACTTTTCGGCTGCCTCACCTCAGGCACACAGGATGGTTATTAAACATTTCTCTCCATGAGTAACGGGTATATCGAAGTGGGTTAGAGCCGACTTTAGCTTACGCTCTCTTTAATATTGCAAAGCGTTCATGAAGTGAAAGCATATTTATTTATTGAATCGGAAGGTATGCCAAAGGAGCTGTCTAAATATGTGGTCAGCAGCTTTATTGGTGTGACCATACTACGAGATTTCATTTTGGTATTTATTTGAGTGTGCAGATTTGGTAACAATTTAATGCAGTCATTTTTCTGCTCTGCAGTTAAGGAAACATATCTCGGATCAAGAAATATTCTACATAGGAAAGCATCATTCTCGAACAGACTAGGCTTTCTAATTTCTAACTCGTGATACAAAAGTTTGGCCAATGCTGAGTTGTTGTTTTCGATTTAATTTTTGCATTGAATTCATATCAGAATAAAAATCACCAAAAACTAACTGCTTGTTTTTGATCGAGGCATCGCGCACTTCAAAAATGTTCCGGTAACAGTAGTATCCTTGTGGATATATTTAAAGCAGGGCTTAATACCGGAACCGTTAACCGAAATAAACCATTTCAAATAAAGTACCGGAACCAGAACCGATACAATTTTTTCTTGAGAACCGAAAACCGTTTACCGTTATTAATGGAACCGATAGAACCAGAACGAAACCGAAACGTTGGTACCGGTAAAGTTTCGGTTTATTTTTCTTTTGCAGAGCGCATAGTAGATTTGGTCACTCGTTGGAGATCAACCTACAGGATGCTAAAATATTTGCTGGCGGAAGACATCTTCAACATTTGCTCCAGTTTTGCGGCTGCAGATAACGACTTTCTTCTGCACCGGAAAGTGAAGAACTCAGTTCGCGAAATTGTACGCATACTAGAACCAGCTGAGGTGGCCACAACTAAATTTCAACCGGAAATCTTGTTTTGGGTGATTTTTAATCCATTTGGATACACAGGATCTCTAGCAAAACAGTTACTGGTTTCCATTAAGACTTTTCTCGCACTTAAGCGTGATTGAAACCATGAAAACATTCTTAACTGGTCAAAATCCTCCACAAAGTTCCCAGAATTGTATGAGATTTCAAAAGTCGTGCTTTCTGTTACAGCTACGCAGGTTCTCTGGCGATAAATTTATAATGAATCCGCTAAGAAGTTGTATGGGCTCAACCACATTGAATGCAGTTATGCTACCGCGAGCAAATCACAAGAATGATAAATTAGATACATAAGAAGTGGACGTACCGGTACGTACCGGTATACCGAACTAAAAATCTGGGTACCGTATCGAAACCGAAAACCTAAATTAATTGAAAACCGAAATAGAACCTTTAACCGAAACATTCATTTTGGGACGTATCGGAACCGGTACCGGAACCGCAAATCGTTTTGGGATTAAGCCCTGATTAAAAGTCAAAACGCGAAGAAAAATTGTTCATTCCTTTCTTTCATCCACTGTCAAGATCGCAGCGAAACTTGTCAAATTCATCCACTGTCAAGATCACAGAGCAGCTTGTCAAGATGACGGAGTACCAAAAACATTTTTCTCTTACACATATACGAGTATACATCAGAGTTCTCCGGCGATAGCCCCTGGGGCACGAACATACTGGCCAATTTACACCGAATGCTTGCCGAAGTCATGTTTCACTGTGTTATAGAGAGACATACAGCCATGCTCTCATTTTCGCTTTCGCAAAACTTTTACGATTTCAAACCGGTTTTTGTACCAAATTTGTACTCTAAATCGCAAATTTTTTACGAAAGCGAAAATGGGAGCTTGGCTGAATGTCACATTTTTGCGCTCTCTGCTTGGGGAATGTTTAAGGCTTTCTCTGTTATTCAGAGAATGAGTGTAACTTGAAAAGGGCTATCGCGCAATTAACAAAATATGTGAATATAGGTACTTACGTTTTCATACAAACAAATTGGCAGTGTAATAAAACAAAATAAGAAAAAATTAGGAAAGGTAAAGATTTTAATTAGCTGAGTTTTTTCTTTCTCGTTCGCTCTCTTTCTTTTGTGCCCATTAGCAACAGTGCGGCACAAAATCATTCAGCAACCAATTTTAAACATCATAAAATAAATCAAATAAATTTACGTTTATCGAAATTTTTCCTAGTAGAGGAAAACCGAAATTAACCCATATATTTGTTATTGTTTCGGTACTGATAATCGGTTATGTTAATTAAGGTTATTGGGGTACGGTTCTAAGAAAAGAAATGTTTGGTTACGACTTTGGTTGCAAATTTTAATGTGTTGTTAGCGGTTAAAGGTTGCGGTTTTAAAATCTGGTTAAAAATATTTATAGTATAGTAAAACATGATTTTTGGAGGGATTAGTTGCCCAAGCTTTGAGTGAGCCAATTGTCTGTGTAAGGACAGCTGATGAAATATGAGTCACTGCAGGAGGCGCGGTAGTAACAACTAAAACGGGTCACCACGATTTCCGCCAGATGACTCTGTTGTCTAGTTTTATTTTTATACACTTGAAGAGTGTATTAGTATTTTGCCCGGGAGTTTGCAACGCATAGAAGGAATCATCTCCGACCACATAAAGTACGCGAACTAGTTCCTCAGTTTTGAAGATATGGAGCTGAAATTTTGCACAGAGTCTTCTTTTTACTGCCACGCTGCTAATACGTAGTTGCCTGTAGCTGCTATAGAAATGTTGTCGGAAAATGGGTTTTAGTGAGAAAAACTTTTTTGTTTTCAATATAAGCGCTCTTGAACTGGGTCATTATGTGCGAAGTTTGGTCGAAATCGCTAATCGTTGAAGCAAACTTTTTGAAGTGTATTAAAACTTCGGCACGATGAAGTTAGCTTTGCTTTCTCGTTAATTTTGCAGCGGTCTGCGGCAGCGACGTCGACACACCGACAGTATACGACAGCGATGCCTAGCCCAGCCGGGTACGTTTTGGTTTTGTAATTGCGCCGAAGATAGGAAATCAATGATCGCATACATGCAGGGCGCGAGTTATACAAAACGACACACATGCAAACGATTTCGTGTGTATGCGTCGCGTAGAACAAAAATCAGTTTTGTTTACTTTGATTGGTGTTTGCGCGCGCAAGCAAACTGACCAACAACAATTTCATGTGATTTTGTTGTTGCCTTACCCAATTTTAATGTGATTTTCATATTGTCTTGTCTTCGAGCTTGCACTTAAAATAATTGTTTCCTTATTGGCATTGGTGTTTTTCTTTGTGAGTATTGGTGAGTGCTCTGCCGTATGCTGTTTTTGGGCATGCCTGGTATACGAGCTGAAACTGCACTCTTTTGCTAAATGCAGCCATAGCTACCACGAGCCGAAGTGAGTCGTGTTTTTACGCAAAGGCAAGCCGAACTCATGATTGTGTGAATCGGTGAACATCGAATTGCAAGTAAAACGGGTGCAGTCTGGAGAGTTCTCTCTTGCTCACCAACACAAGCCCACTTTTTTTCCTCTCTATTTGGCCGGCACTGGGCTAAACCATAGAAGAACTAACCTAGAAGCACACTTTGAAACCTCTCTTTTTTGAGTGATGTTAACTCCATTGTGACAAGTAGATACTTCATAGAGACAACAAAATCTGTTACTCATAATTACTATCGACTTAGGAAAACACGGTGGTTAGAGGGAGACGAACATAGTTTAAAAAAAACTCAGAGAGTCAAAATATAACTCAGAGCCAAAATTACAGCGAACAGCTGACAAATATCTGAGTGAAAAGTTGTCGACGCGGCAGATTGTGCTTCTATGTTAGTTTTTCTATGGCTAAACACACACAAGCAAAGCCAAAATGAGCACGTGTTTTGTCGGCTCCTGCCATGGAGCAATGAGTATTAGAGAACAAATTTGCGCTGCCTCAGTCAGCTGTTCCCTCTCACTTACGCTCTCTGGATACATTTGGTCAGCTGTTCGCTCTCACTTATGCTCTCTGGATACATTTGGGAATATGTCCGCCCCGCTCTAACCAATGTGTTTTCCTACTGGCTCTGAAAAGTATCTTTTTGGCCACTATCGTTTAGCAACACCAAAATTGAGAGGCGACGCAATTTTGTTCTCTAATACTCATTCTCCATGCTCCTGCTCTAGATCAACGGTGAAATAAATCATAATAGAAGTACGAATGTATTTGTTTACTTACACTGAATATCCGAATAAAATCGTTTCCACTTTTATGAAATAGTTTGCAAGAGTGTCACCCTGTAGATCATGCTTTAGAGACGGAAGAACCAATAATACGTTTTTATTTCGGGAATACCAAATAAAACATTTTTAAATAAAAATGGTTTTATTGTTTTTCAAAATATTCTCCATGAAAATTGATGCACTTTTGCATTCGCTCAAACAAATTTACGAAGCACTCTTTCCACTCCGATTGAGGCACCTCCAAAACTTGAGTTTTAAACGCATCAACAGCTTCGTACGGCGTAGAAAAACGTTAATCACGCAGTTTATTTTTGTGGTTTTGTAATAAAAAGAAATCATTGGGTGCTAAATCAGGGCTGGTCGATTGCCGTTTTGATTCCTGCTCGTACGCATATATCCATGTTTCGTCACCTGTGAGGATCTTATAAACGTCTTTTGAAGAACTGCAATCGTATTTTTTCAGCGTAACCGAATCAACCTTTTTTACTGCAAGGTGTTAATGCAAAATCTTACATGTGCTGGGGGAACTATTGTTTAGTGTTTACCTCAATCCCACGGTTTGTCACAAGACGATCTCGAATTATCAGCACAGCATTGATGTTTTCTGGCACAATCTTCACGGAATGCGTCGCTGAGCGAACTACGACCAGGATTCAATTCACTATACCAGCGATATACAGTAGTTTTTGATGGTGCTTTATCGCCATACAAAGAACTTAACTAACTGACACACTCTTGTTGAGATAATCCACGTCGAAAGTTGTTAAAAATAATCCAATTTTCATTTTCAACTCACTGTAAACAACACAAATAACGCTAGTAAATCAAAACGCTGTTTATGCTAAAAAATATCAAACTTTATTTTGGTATTACCAGATGTTAACTATTGTCATTAATGTTACCAGTTTCCGACATATAAATAGTACCCCACGTAAAAAGTTATCACCCAACCCGACAACAACGGCCTCCAATAAATAAACTCTCTATTTAGTTTGGTTTTATTCACAATATGTTTTTATTCCAGCTAAAGACGGTAAATACAAGCAAGTGGGAAAGTCGGACAATTCCGACCGTAATATACTCTGTACCTGCGAAAGTGTATGCTCGTGTGTATGTATTTATAGCAGGGGCGGCTGAAAGCAGCGCTGCAGCAGTGATCTTTCTTTTGCTTATAAGTTGACTATTGTCAATCCGATCTGATTGTGCATGCAAGTATTATGCAAGTTATATTCGTTTCATACGCTTTAAACCTGTATCTCTTAAAATTTCTGAGATCTGTGCTTTCATACGGACAGACAAGCGGGCACTACTAAATCGACTAGGCTGCTGATGCTGTTCAAGAATATATGTATATACTTTATAGTTTCGGAGATGTTTCCTTCGGGCTATTACATACATATGCACACATCCAATATAATCATAGTATCTTCGGTACAGAGTATAATTTTTCGTTTAAGTTCTATACTTACCTGTACATCTCCGACCAAAGACATTCAGGAGTATCGTCTGGCGCGTTTCTTTGGAACCAACTGTGCAGTGCAGCCAATGTACCAGCCAGTCTTGCAAAGAAATACTCAGTACATTAACATTGGATCGGGATGTCTTTTTTACTCGGAATGCAATCTGATGAACTAACTAAAATTATTTAGCAATTAATTTTTAATTTCTTTTACAACTCAGTCACACTAAGAGCCGTTTTCTCATGTTGGTGTTTTTGCAAATCTACGTGGATTTGCTGCATTTGCTTTGCTCATGTTCAATGCTAACCATCTAGATGAATTTCGTAGCAATCTACTTCAACCTCATTGATTTCAAATCCATGTACATTCTTATGCAAATTAAGTATTTTTGTGTATCCGCGCATATGGTCACACTGGAAAATATTTGAAAACAAAAAACCACTGCTGCTAAAAACAGTAAAGTCTGAATTGTTATTAAGTAAACCAAAAATGGAAAATATTGGATGTGCCTTTAATATAAGAACACCTGCAGACATTGCTGAAATTACAGATGCACATTCTGATTCCCCTAGTTTATTGCTTAAGCTAAGTTTACACATCCAAATAATTTGGCTAAATTTTGATAAAAATAGCCATGATTAAAGATTTTACAGGATTAAAAACTTAAACTGTGGTTCCATACGCAAATAATTTGATAAAATATGGCCGGAAAGTTCCACAATTTGGCATATATAGCCCAATTTTCATGAAAATTTTTCCAAATTATTTGCCTGTGTGAACATAGCTTTCGACCTACTGTTTAATATCCCATCATAGTAACAAGACGTTCCAAAAGAAAAACCTTCTCCTCCTCAGTAAAATTCTTTCTTTAATTTTTAAAATTGGCGCGCAATAAAAAAGACAAAATTCAGCCGATTGCAGAGGTGCTGCCAACCTAGTATTATACCACTTCAGCCCTGCCGGTGTGACCGTGACGCACATGCCCGAATTTATAATCAACCTACATGAGACAACCAATTGCACAAAAGCCATCTAGTTGCAAAATCTAGATGGATTTCGATTTGAGCAAAAACATGAACATGAGAAAACCGCCCTAAGCCATCTATCTTCAATCCCAGTCTTACAAATTATATGAAAGTCTTCAAAATAAGTGATATGATATTAATTATGACAGTCTTTAAGTAAGTAAGCGATATTTATAAGCAGGCTCTGTGAAATAAGGCCGCGGTATATTTTCTTAGGCGGTCTAATTTCATTTTCCAAGATTAATTTAGGCCGCAGTCACAAAATGAAATTTGACTGCGCGGCTTTAATTTAATTTTTAAAATGAATTTAGACCGCGATCACAAAATGAAACTTGGCCGACCGACCAATTACGAATGAAATAAGACCGCCAGGTCAAATTTCATTTTGCGGTCTAAATTCATTCCGCAAAACGAATTTTGATTGAATTTTTTAATTTTGAATGAATCTGCACTGAATTGTGCACTGATTCCAAAACTGGTCTCGATTTGGCTCTATCAGCTCTTGTTTTGCAGTAATTTTGGCTTTAAAAAAGTTATAGAGATCACAACGAGCAAAAATTTATGAATTTATATATCAATGCAGTCTAAAACAAGAAAGATAGTCGGCCAAGCCCAACAAAGTTTATATATATCTGATCAGTTTAAGTTAGAAGCCACACAAAGTGGCAAAAAATGCATAAAGTGAAGTGCTGCCCATCGCCGTTGCGGCCACTGCTACCTATCATAATTGTTTGTTTTCCTTATAACTCGACTATCGTTCATCCAATCTTTATCATTCCTTCGACAAATCGACAAGTTCCAATCATCTATCTACAAAACTGAAAGATATGACGTCACGTTTTTTCAAATTGCGGACACCGGACACCATCCGCGTCAGTAGTTTTCCTCCCATTAATTTAAATATGTATTATTCTTTTGAACAGGCTATAGCTCTGCCAATCAGTGTTGCCAAATCAGCTCTTTCCTTGTCATTTCCAGCTTTTTTTAAAACCGTATTGCGAGAAAAAATTAAAAACAGCGGAAATCATTTTATACACTTGATAGTGTATTATAATTTTGCCCAGAAGTTTGCAACGCATAGAAGAAATTATCTCCGACCACATAAAGTACATATATTCTTGATCAGCATGACGAGCTGACTCGATTGAGCTTTGTCCGTCTGTCTTTGTCTGTCTGTTTCTAAGCGAACCAGTTCCTCAGTTTTGAAGCTATCGAGCTGAAATTTTGCACAGAGTCTTCCTTTGACTGCACGCTGCTAATATGTAGACACCGACTACTTCTTGCAGCAAATTATGCAAATTATCGGTAGGAAAATGGGTTTTAGTGAGAAAAACTGTTTTGTTTTCAATATTAGCGCTCTTAAAATCGGTCATGGTTAATATTATAAGTTATTAAGCTGATCTGCGAAGATTGGTCGAAATGAAGCGTGCTTTTTCAAGCAGACGAAGTTAGCTTTGCTTTCTCGTTTAAAAATGATTTTGGCTATTTTTTTTTTTTAGCTTTATTATACACTTGAAAAGTGTATTATAATTTTGCCCAGAAGTTTGCAACTCATAGAAGGAATCATCTCCGACCACATAATGTACATATATTCTTGATCAGCATGACGAGCTGAGTCGATTGAGCTTTGTCCGTCCGTCCGTCTGTCTTTTTGGCTGCACGCTACTAATATGTCGGAACCGCCTGGATCGCACGACTACTTCTTGTAGCTGCCAAAGAGACGACCGTTCGAAAAATGGGTTTTTGTGAGAAAAACTTATTTGTTTTCAATGTTAGCGTTCTTTAACTTGGTCATTATTAAAATTAAATGTTTTTAAACTGATCTGCGAAGTTTGGTAGAAATCGCTAAGCTTTGGAGCGAGCTTTTCAAGTGTATTAAAACTTCGGCACAGACGAGGTTAGCTTTCCTTTCTCGTTTTTATTTTGGAGTCATTTGCCAAACTTATAAGCAAATCGATAGTTTGTCATCTCTGTCAGTAATTTATCGACCCTAATTGCCAATTCTTACGTTCAGGAAACGGTCATCTCAAAGTGCTAGAAAAGTTTAAAGATCGTTTGATAAAAATGCCAAATGTTTTTAACCAAAAAAGTCGTAGTCTGGCTGCAGAGCTCGGAGTTTAAGGCTTTGTTGCAAATGCACAATATGTGAACTTCACTAAACTTGAACTTAAGAAAAATGGAATATTTCATCAGAAACTACTATTTATATAATACGAGTAGACGATTTTGAGAAATTTGTTTTGAAAGATTTATGCTTCATATGGATAGCGAATTGGAGAAATCTATTCGAGGTTCAATCCCGCCTCGGACCATCTAATAAAAAGTTTTTTTTCTTTCTTTGGAAAATAGCTTTTAAACATTACCTTCACCAGCTATTGGCGACAACTGTGAAGTAACTAGCCATGAAAAAGCAACAATTCTCCAACTTTGCTTCTTTCGGAAATAGCTTTTAAACATCACCTTCACCAGCTATTGGCGACAACTGTGAAGTAACTAGCCATGAAAAAGCAACAATTCTCCAACTTTGCCGTTCGGACTCGGCGTTAAACTGTAGGTCGCTTTATCTTGTGCGGAAAAATTATAACCATACAGGCCAAGTGATTAAGAGAAACTTGGCCTGGCCCTCTTTGGTGCTGTTGAGCCAATTTTACATTTACATTCGAGGCTGCTGCACAAATTTTTAAGTTGACCTTATAAAGCAACTGAAGCTCAGGCACTAATCTACTTTTGTTTTTCTTCTTTTTGTTTGTTAATTGATTTCAGTTTACCTGACAATCTTAGCATTCTTCAACAAATTGACATATTTTCAGTTGACAACATAATACGACAATTAAAAACAAAGCATTGTTACCATTTTGGAATTCTTTTTCGCAGAAGATATTGAAAAATTAAGGATCAATGTAATGATATATGTACATTTTGAAATTTGGTTTGTAAGCATAGCACGCGAAATAATTCGACACGTGTTTTCCCGATTTTGGAAAATCAGCCCACTTTGAAAATGACAGGAAAATCCTGCATGCAAAAAACTTTTTTTTCATCCGATCGGCTTGAAACTCAGTTAGTAAGGATAGAATATGACGTAATTTAAAATGTGATTTTCCAATGTTGAAAAATCTTGCCAGAAGTGAAAAATTCCGAAACATTCTGCATAAAGATAACTATTTTTCAATCGATTGGCTTGAAACTCGGTTTGTAAGAAAAGAATATGAAATAGTTTGAAATGTGATTTTCCAATGTCGGAAAATCCGACCGCCAGGCGTGAAAATGCCCGGTTTTTCATCAGAATAGAATACCCAATAATTTGATAAGTGATTTTCCAATGTCGGAAAATACGCCCACAGGGTGTGAAAAGGCCCGAAAAATTCTGCATGCAAAAAATTATTTTTCATCCGATTGGCTTGAAGCTCGGTTTGTAAGAATAGAATACGAAATAATTTGATATGTGATTTTCCAATGTTGGAAAATTCGCCCCTAGGGTGTAAAAATGCCCGGAACATTCTGCATGCAAAAAACAATTTTTCATCCGACTGCAACCAATAGAAATTCGACAACCACACTAGCAAAGAGGGTATGATTTATTTTGAGAAAATTGACATAAAACTAAATTTTTCTGACTTTAGAGTACAATTTAGACACTTTCTGCTATACTTATATTGCGCCTTTTATTTTTTTAGAGATGCATTGATATGTACTCTCTGTCGTAAATAGCTTATGAATCCAGATATTTATTGCAAGTGTGGCCCCCATAGATCCTGGAGCGCCAAAACTTTTAACAAATTCGTTTTACGATCAAAATAGGCCTGCACCAAAAGCACTGTTGGGTTGTGTTATTATTTATTAATATAAACAAAATTTTTTGGAAATATGTCAAGCCCTTATTTTTTTTTTTGACCCCCATTAGGCTTTGCACAACAGCTTTGGTGGCTTTTCGACTTGCTCTTATCCAGTTTTTTTTTTTATCTCATCCATGTTTTCGGCAACTCTACCATCCTTTCTTAAATTTCTTTTAGCAATAGCCTAATATCGCTCTATGGGTCGTAGCTCTGGAAAATTTGTTGGGTTTCCTTCCAAAATTAATGCTTTTTCCGTTAAGGTGTGCCTTAAGGTCAGGTCAAGCCGAGCTTCTCTTAATCTTAATAAGTCTTTAGTGAACCAGTGTCTTCGAGCTTAATTATGTTTTTTTTTTTAGTATTCAGAGTAGTAACTTTAAGGCGTTCAGCTAATTTTCTGTACGAAATTCCATTTTGGGTACAGTAATTGTGCAGAGTTTTTTTGCGTGCTTGCTTTTCGATTCGAGGCACCGTAAAAACTAAAAGCAAATAGTGCAAGCGAAAAATGCTGAATTCTTGAGAATCGACAAGGCTTTCTAACGGTACATTGCTGGCGTGGTCGAAAACTCACACAGACAAAAATTCATTTAAATGGTGGCAGTTTCTTTTCGGTATATTACTTAAATAAAAATTGTACTACCGCTCTGGATGTACATGACGATAAAATTTAAAAATTTTCCATCAACTAAGGAAAAATTATCTTTAAAGGCCAATTTGTACATTTTCAGGTTAGCTGATGCTGCTCGCTTGATTTTTTGAGGTTGCATTGATGTGTGTTCTGTCGCTTAGGGCTGATAAATCTTGAAATTTTTTATCGTTGTGTCCTGCGCATAATTTTTTCTAAGCCTAAAATACTGCAAAACGGATTTCCAGTCATATCATACCGAGAACAGATTTGGAGTCAGCGCCCAAAATCTTGCATCAAAAAGGCTGGATCTCTCAAAAGTGGTCATTTTGTTGGCCTGTGTAATTTCTAATATCAATTTTTATAAATATATGGGGTTTAGTAACCTATTTTGATTTTAGTCAAAGATTACCTCTGTCTGGCTCAAGGTCTATGGTTGAGCATAATTCTATATAAACACAAATCAACATATATTAATTACAACATTTTGGAATAGCACCTGGGGGGGGAGAATAACCAAATTCTCTCATCAGCAAACTTGTTTTGCTGTTCACACTTCAAACAAACATACCAGTTAGTATTTAAACAACTGCAGGCGGTGAATAAAGACATAGGCCCGAATTTTGGCTATTGTTTTTTTTTTGAATGTGTTTGTTTACCAATTTGCTGTAATTAATTCTGTTGCTTATGGCTGCTGCTAGGTGGTTAGGCTATCTGTCCAATGATCCTCTGTCGTAGAGCCAAGAGACTTTTTTGTAAATAAGGTATGCGAAATAAGTCACCTTACAATCATAAAATCCTTGATAAATACTAAAGCTGGAAAATATATTCAAATATTTTTGTTTTTTCTTCCAACTTTACGAAGTAACAATTCAATTCCAATTCTTAAAAGATTTAATGAAATCATAATACTTTAAAAAAAAATAAATTTATATTTTTCAGAAGGAAATAAGTAGACTGATAATTTCAGAATATTACGATTTTAATAAGGTTTAGTCACCGTGATTTTTTTAATATACCTAAAAATGTCCTCCATTACTGTTAATACTGTTATACACGTCCTAGCATTGAATTAACCAATTTTCGAAGAATTGATGCATCCAATATAGCCCAATCTACGATAATAGACTTTATAAGTTCTTTTACCTTGTTAACTTGCCTCCCATACATGTAGTTTTTGTTGGAAATTATCTCCCAAAATTTTTCAGTGGAATTAAGATCTGGACCTTTTGCTGCCACATCAAAACCGCTATTTGTTTTTCTTAAGAAAATAGTTGAGTGCGTTTTGAAACGTAGTACGCAGCATTGTCCTGTTGGAATGTCCAAGAATCTCTGAAATATTCTTGTCCATTATTACAAAAACTTCTACAAATAGTTCGGCATACCTTTCAGTGATCATTTTATGTGTTACAAATCATATTGAACTCGTTCCAGCAAAGCCAATTGCTGCTCACACCATGAGCGAACCTCCTTGAAAATCGTGTGACACTCTTACTTGTTTTGGCGTCCGTATATCCCGATAATAATATTGATACCCATCTTGGTCATCTAAATTAAACTTTTTTCATCACTAAAGATAATACTTTGCCACTCTAAGTCCTAACACTTATGCATCTCAGCAAAGTGCATATGGGTAACTTTGTGCCTTGGAAGTAATTGAAATTTGACGGTCCTTTTTCATATGAATTGAATTGATCGTCACGTAAAATTTGCTGCACACGACGCTTTGACACTGGGAGAGCTAGTTCGTTGGAAACATGGCCTGCACTTAGGATTTCTTTAATTCTTTTCTTTTTATGTTTTTTTCATGTTTTTTCAGCAATGGCGGGCGTCCAAAACGAGGACTTTTTCTGTGATTTTCCGAATCTTTTAAATACTTTTGAATTTTAAAATATCTTCTCGCCATTTCGGAAGCAATTTCCTGTAGAGGCATCCCCATTTCGCGATATGGCGATATTTTAGCTCGCTCTTCATTAGAGAGGTATTGGCTTTGAAACATTCCTGCAAAATTGAAGTTAATTTTAGATTCAAATCTACAGATTATGAATCAAACCTCACTTTTTTATTGGCTATAACTTATGGCGAAAAATCTCGATTAAATTTACGCCTGTAAGCACGTGTACGAAGACAAAAACTGAGAATGTAAGCTCAATTATTTCGTTCTGTAATGCGAGGCGCATTAGCTTTTTAATAAAAATAACGACACCTTATAGAGTCTTGTGCTTAACATTGTTATTGCAAGCATGGAAATTGTCTTAGAGGATACTAAGCAAAAAAAGAAATTAAAAAAATTATTAGCAAAAATAAATAAGGTGACTTATTTCGCGTACACAAGGTATTTTTTTTTTAACTTGTTTTATAGCACTGTGACACATATTTGAAATCAAAAAAGGTGATCGAGTCGAGACTAAAAAATTCTGAAAGGCTATGATGGTAGTATAAAAACCCTGTCTGGGTTGGGTCTGATTAGCTGTCGTTTTCTTTTTATTGCACTTTGAACATTTTCGATTCAGAGTAGGATTTAGGATTCCATATCCCTTTTTTTGCTTTTATATCTTTGGCAAAGTTGTTGCTCTTGGAGTGGCCTACAAAGCATTTCTTTGTAGCAGATCAAAATATTTACATCTTCATACTCAAAATTACAAAAGTTTCTCAAAAAATCAAAGTTTTTACCACTTTTTTCAACTTTATGTTGAAACCCGTTACAAATTTGGACAAGTAATATAATACAAAGTTGTACCTTAGACCTAAATGTTTTGATTTTAGTCAAAGTTTACCTCTGACTGCCTCATATCTAATATCTGTTGATTTGTAATGTTTATATAGTATTATACTCAACCATAGACCTTGACCCAGCCAGAGGTAAACTTTGATTTTTATAATAAAAGTAGAAAATAAGTACTTTAGTTCAAATAATTTCAAATAGAAAGTTTATCCTGTTTTTGGATTGCCCAATTAGAAGTAGGATATGGGGTGTCTCCACAAACAACTAGGGCACTTGTCTGGCTTTGATTTTTTTGAAACCCATTACTCTTACCCCATGAAGAGGTGCCTAGAAATGACTCCCGAAGCGACCCTGATGTGAGACCACCCTTAATGGTTTCATAAGTCCGGGCATCACCAAGGATCGAAAGTGAATAATATGATGAATAATATAGAACTTGAAATACAAAATACAATTCGATCAAATTATGCGAAATGGAAATTTGTAAATGTCAAGGACTTTCACACAAAAACTTTACCTAGAGTTCTTTTTCAGACCCCAAATATATTTAAATATGGTTTAATTTTACTACCGCTTAGTGGGAGAAGGAACTCACTACGCTTCTGGCTGCTGGGCTCCTTGCATTAGCTGTTGACGGTCTTTCCTCTCTTCTTCCTGTAGTCTCGTTTATATTTTTCGGGTGGGTAAAATTTTCATTTTATTTTTGTTTTGCTTGTCGTTTCGCCTCGAAACGATCTAATTACATTTTCGGTTAACCAATAAATATTGTGTAGCAGCTAGCTACTTCTTATGCGCTAACAGAGAATATTGGTTTGTGTTGTCAACTGTCGCGCTTTCTGTGTTTTGCTTCGGAAGGGGAATTTGTTTTTAAATGATAATTATTTAGAATTGATTACATGTACAAAAATTGCATTACAAAATATGGTTTTGCTGATTCGGCTACATAAAAGAATTATATACGTGGAAAGTACAACTTGGCCCAAACTTAATGTGAAAATGAGCTTCGATTTAATGGTTTTTCTACAAGCTAAGGTAAATATTGAAGGTACACTACCTTATGCGCGGCCTGGACGACCCAATATAATCCACACAGGCTTGCAGAGAACTTGTTTTTGCAACTCTATCTCAGTTTTGGGGTGTGTTTAAATATTAAAATTTCAAATAAAATTATGGGTTTAGTATATTTTGTGTTAATATGGTTAAAACTAAGCGGTTCAAGGTATCTTAACATCCTAAACATGAATTGATCATCGAATTAATTAATGTGTTCACAAGGTAGGCAGCAGCAGCAATCAAATTGTTGATAGGTATGTGGTAAATGTTTCGTTCTTGAGAGGATAACTGCGTTTTGCTTTATTTTTTTGCTGAGTTTTGCCTGCCTGACTCTGTCTCTCTCTCCCACTGCCTGTTTGCCTGCCTGCCTGTGTCTGCCTGCGCCTAGACTGCCTGTTTGTCTAGCTTGAACTGATTCTGTTTGTGTTTTACCTATTTGCGAGAAAGGAGAAAATTTTTGCATTAGCACTGGAAGGGGAACGTGGTCGCTTGGACTCGTGCTGTATGCCTAGATACAGACAACAAAGGACACTTTTGTGATGGTCCCTCATATTGTATATTTACCTTGTCCTAGTAACGTCTATTGCCGCCTCCCATATTTCCACCTTGGCCACCTCCACCGCCGCTGCCGGTGTTGTAGTTGTTGCCACCAAAGCTCTGTCCGCCTCCGCCGCCTCCTTGGTTGCCGCCTGCAAGGTTTACTGGCAAAATCAATAACTTTTATTATAATAAATCAGAGTTTCGGCACTTACCCTTGTTGAAGCCTCCACCACCACCGCCGCCGCCTCCTTGGCTGTAGGGTGCTGGACGACTGTTGCCAAAGTTGCTGCTACGCTGCGGACCGCCGCTATAGCTCTGTTGGTAGTCATTGCCAAAGCTGCCACCACTACTGTTGCCGCCCCAGTTGCTGCTGCCACCACCGCCATATCCTCCACCACCACCGCCTCCATTGTTCCAGCCTCCGCCGCCGCTGCTGCTGCCCTGACTGTTCCAGGGACCACCACCACCACCGCCGCCGCCTCCGCTCTGTTGCCAACCACCCGAGCTGCCGCCCTGGCTTCCACCAAAGTTACCATTGTTGCCAAAGTTGCCGCCTCCGCCGCCACCACCACCCCAGTTGCCACCGCCATTCTGACGATTGTTGCTCCAACCGCCGCCTTGGCTGCGATCGCCACTACGACCGCCGCCGCCACCACCAACTGGTCGTCCGCCGGGACCACCGCGGCCGCCTGGTGCTCCACCGCCGCCACCACCACCACCACCGCCTGGGCCCCCACCGCCTCCTCCTTGGCGATCCATATCCTGTTTGGCAATGGCTTTCTTCACATCAAGAGTTTTATTCTTGATCGTGTGACTCTTTTGCAGAATGATCTTGTCCACGGGATCATAGTCATCGAACTCGATAAAGGCGAAGCCACGCTTCTTGCCAGTCTCCTTGTCCGAAACAATATTTACGCCCACAATCTGGCCAAAGTCCTTGAAATACTCGCGCAGGCACTCCTCATCATGGTCATCGCGCAAACCGCCCACAAACAATTTCTTCACCGTGGCCCCGGCATTGGGTGCATCGATCTCCTGGCGTGGCACGGCACGCTTTGGCTCCACGGTACGTCCATCGATCTTGTGCGGACGCGCATTTTGCGCACTGTCAATCATATACGACTGAGAGTAGGTAATAAAGCCAAAGCCGCGGGAACGCTTTGTCTTTGGGTCCTTCATGACGACCACATCGACAATGTTGCCCCATTTCTCGAAATGGGCCTTCAGGCCATCATCCGTGGTGCGGTAATCCAAGCCACCGATGAACAGCTTACGCAGCTGCTCCGGCTCAGTTATTTGCTGGAGGTAGAAAAAAAAAATCAACAAAAATTCACTTGGGTACAGTCACAAGTGAAATCAATAAAAAAAAAAAAGTCGCCCGCCATTTTCTTTTCTTTATTTGCACTCGCACGAGTGTATGTGTGTGTGTGAGTACGCGTTTTTTCTCCCTGCTCTTCTCAACGCCGGCTTCGGTGATTTTTTTTTTTGTGAAAAAAAATCGGTTTGAACTTTTGTCGTGTCGATGACCGCATATAATTAAAAATTTGTATAAATAAAATACAAGCAAACTCCCCACATGCGTAATTTGCAATCTGTCATAGTCGGCGTCGGCACTTTTAAAAAAAAAAACCACTTAGCCATTTACGAGTACTCACCTCATCGTTGTCATCATAGTTTCCATTCGAATCGTTCATATCCGCCATTGTATTTTGTACACACAAGTTAAATTAACTTAAGACAGATAAAAATTATTTGCGCTGAAATCACCAACTCACACAGGCTAAAATGAATCTATCAGACGTGTACAGCTCGAGAAAATTTATGAGTTTCAGTGTGCCCAAAGGGCAGCGTATAAAAATACTTATTTTAGAGATGAGCACTTTGGACGTGACTGTGACTGCAAAATATCGTAACACTGCGACAATTTAGGTAATCTCACGTATTTTTGTATTAAATCTTTATAATTAAAGTGCGCCTCTCTAAGTAAAAAAAAAGTACAAATTATTTAGGCTACACATACCCGTGGAAAGCCTGTTAATTGAATACTGTTAATACGAAACTGGCGAAAATAAGATGAAAGCCTGATTTCCAGAACAAATAAAAATTTATGTCACAAAATTGGCTCTAGTGGGACCGCAAAGTCCTAAAAAACTTTACAAAAGTTTCCAAAACGGCAGCAAAATTGTAGGGTCACACTGATCTGTCAACTACGTCTAATGCTGGGTTTACATTGCGTCAAAGAGAGTCACATCACATTGTCACGGAAAATCCCTTGTCACAAAAATCACTTGGTTTCTAATACTTTCTGCTACGCCAAATGTCACAGAAAAGAGAGTCATAATGTGTACAGCCAGCATAATAGAGCTGGAGAAACATCGATGTCTAGGAACATCGATGTTTTCTCAAATTTTGAAAGTCTGTAATAACATATCCAAATAATGTAAAAAGTTTATAAAAACCAAACCAATTATAAAACTATTCTCCCTATAGGGCTCTGGATCAAAAATTACTTAATCAGGGGTGTCCTGGATATCTCTGGATATCAAAAATATCCACCAAAAATATATTAAAAAATTATTCGATATCGATATACCGGATCCCCTAGTTTCAAATCGGTCAACTTTCGACACAATCCTTCACACTGTCCTGATTTCGTAAGTTGATACCTTTCTGTCATATTAGTATGATAACACTATGCAACAGGCGAAACGCCCCTTTGTCAGAAATCTAATTTTTCTGATTCATTGATTCCACACAAGAAAAGGAAAGTATTACACATTTTTTTGTGGTGAAATTTTTTTTACATATTAAAGTTAGACTTTTTTACTCTCACTTTTTCGAGAGATGATCTTATATATTTCAGCATAACTTCCGAACAGCATATATTGTATATATTGAAGGAAACGTTACAAATACTTTATTTTTTAAAGATTAAGTTAATGGATTGAAAGTTATTATATGTTGAATTAAGAAAGTATGGATTTTTTTACTGTATTCAAACTAAAAAAAAACTCGAGAAAATTACAAAAAAAATTCATTAGTTTATTGATATGATCGTTTATTTTCGTGTATTCTGGAAATTGGCTTAAAGGTGCAAAAACACAACTATCGGGCATACATAATGTTCTCACACAATGGAATATACAACGGATGACAGTTATAATAAAAAGTACATATTCAGATGATGTAGAACAACACATCAGGATGTAAGAGTTTAAAAAAGTCGCAGGAAAGGAATAATTGATAATTGATTTTCGTGAGTTTAGAAGGTCGCAGGACAGCGAGCCCCTGGTGAAAAATTTTAAAACGCTAGGAAGGGCAGGGGGAAACTCCCAACGAACCCTAAATAATTAATTAGTCCGTAACGTCAGCGTGTTTCGTTATTCTCCATAGTTTTGGAACAGTACAGCAAATTCGAAAGAACACCGACTCGATACGCGATTACTATTTACAGATTTTTTTGTAGTATCTAGATACCAGAATATAATTCCAAATAATTTTAATATATAGCTTCATTCACAGTCACTGCAACTTCGCTACTATCGCACTAGCTCTCATCTCTAATAAAAAAATACTAACTTAAATCTGGCATTTTCGTCGTAGCCAGGCAGCGAATATTCTGTCATTTTCACTTCCGTTTTCAGTGAGGTTGAGTTTGCATTTTTTCGTGTGGCTTGTGTGTGCTGTAGAGAAGCAAAGAGAGAGAGTAGTGTGTGTAAACAGCAAGTAAATTTCAAATTTACAATCCATATTCTTTAGTAAACGGTACGTGTTGTCCATATTCATATCAATATCAATGTAAATCGGCAAATTAAAGGCCAGCAATTTATTGATTAGTTTTGCTGAAAATGTTCTGTACCCGGTATACACGTATACATATATATACTCGGAGAAGCCGCCATCTTGGCAAATACACAGACACGCATACGTGCATGGGTTTTTTTTTTCCGATAACGACAGACGTCAAAATAAAATTTCTTTTCTTACAGCATTTGCTAAAGAAATATAAAGCTCGTAACAAAAATATGGTGGGATCACGGGTTTATGTAGGCGGTTTGCCATATGGAGTACGCGAGCGCGATTTGGAGCGCTTCTTCAAAGGCTATGGTCGTACCCGCGACATACTCATCAAGAATGGCTATGGATTTGTGGTGGGTAGAGAACGAGAACAACAACAAGAAATCAATACTAAAGAAAAAACTAATTAAATTTGCAGGAATTTGAAGATTATCGCGATGCCGATGATGCCGTCTACGAACTGAATGGCAAAGAGTTGCTTGGCGAGCGGTAAGTTGATTAAGGGCGGAAAAAGCTCGCGGGAAAACTGTAATTTTTAGTTCCTCTTGCAGTGTGGTTGTGGAACCAGCCAGAGGTACAGCTCGTGGCAGTAATCGTGACCGCTACGATGATCGGTACGGCGGACGCCGAGGCGGAGGCGGACGTTATAATGATAAGTAAGTATATTTAGCTAAAAGGCTGGTTTCGTTGCGGGGTGTGTGTAGTCTTATCTAGGCAAACACACACACACACACAGCTAAAATGACTATTTTTCGCTAAAATAACGTTTTCATTTAAATATGCACAAAATTACTGTTTTTATTTAATATTTTTTTCTTGTAAAACCGATTTGCTTTTTATTCTTATCCATTTCACACTGATCAGATCGTTGGGCCCAACAGTAAAAGAGAAAAAGTAGGGGGTAATTAGATAAAAGGAATATTTTTATCAAACTTCTCAATTCACATTCCGTAAACTGGTCTTGGGTCGGAATAAAAAAAATGCTCAAATGCAAAATTCTAAAGACCAACCTTGAAATAGCATTCAGTTTCAGTTGCCTTTTTTTTTTTTGCAAAGTTCAATTTTTATCCGGTTCATCTAGCTGAAGGCTCTTCTAGCGCAGACGTAATTATAGGATAAGGTCAGTTTTTTCTGCATTGATGATGTCTTCAGATAGTTTAAGGGACTTCCACCGCAAGTTTCCACAGGGGCGACAGGAATCTAGGTCAAATTTAATTTTTTTTTGCATATTACAATTTTGATTACCTATAAGAATTTTTACAATTAATTTTACGAATACCAAAATTCGGAAATAAAAATTAGGAAAAAAAAAACTAAGAAACTTGCAATTAGGAAACAAAAATGAGGATGCCAAAATAGTTTCTATGGCAGCTACAAGAAGTAGTCATACGATCCGGGCGATTCGCAATATTCAATAGATTTGAATCTGTGCAAAACCAATTCTTATTTAACAGTCTTTTTGGTTTAAACTGGAATCCTGAGGTCCATTTACCTACGTACTGTAGTAGACTTCTTTTAACTAACTTTCCCTCCTTAAGTAAACGTAGAGTTATGCTTGGTGTAATCTTCATCATCAAACATAGACTAATTAAATAGTCAAACCGACTCATTTCAGTTGGTTGGCCAAATTATACTCACCATTCCTAATTAGACTCACTCGTAATCACTGAATCCTTTTACTACTTACTAACTGTCTTGATTGGACGGTCCGCTTTGCAGATTACAATAAACTCCAGCGATTAATCGACTCCGAAGCTTCTCTTCGTGCTTTAAAAACCTCTCGGTCAGTTGGGCGGGAGTTGGGCTGCTATTTTGCCTGTTGTCGCGTTTTTATTAGCTTGAAAAGTGTACTATAATTTTTCCCAGAAGTGTGCAACGCATAGAAGGAGTCATTTCCGACCACATAAAGTATATATATTCTTGATCAGCATGACGAGCCGAGTCGATTAAGCTTTGTCCGTCCGTCTGTTTCTACGCGAACTATTCTCTTAGTTTTGAAGCTATCGAGCTGAAATATTGCACAGAGTCGTCTTTTGACGGCAAGCTGCTAATATGTCCGAACCGAGCGGATCGGATGACTACTTCTTGTAGCTGCCATAGAAATTAACGGTCGGAAAATGGAAACTTTTTTGTTTTCAATATAAGTGCTCTTGAGCTCGGTCATTGTTAATATTATATGTGTTTAAGCTGATTTGCGAGGTTTGGTCGAAATCGCTAACCGTTGAAGCTAGCTTTTCCAAGTATATTAAAACTTCGGCACAGACGAAGTTTACAATACAAAAGTTTTCCTAAGCCCGACTATTTTTGAACGATTTCACCAAATTGCGTAAAAGCCACAAAAAGTAAGAGCCAGCTTTGTTGTTGCACTCAGAACCGAAATTGTACCTGTTTTTCGGTGTTTTTGGTTCCAAGAATATAGGCTCTCAGATATACCGGTATACAAAAAAAAATTAAAAATATCGGTTCCGGTACTGGTTCTATGTTTTAATCGGTTCTTTTCGGTGTACGGTTCCGATTTTTGATCATGTTTGATTGCATGACTTTAAGTGAAATGTCTACATGGAAATATTGTGGGCATTTTTAGACATTGTCTAAAAATCCAGCAAAACCTTTTTTTGTTTCTTCGGCATAGACGTTTATTAAATCTTTCGCACTGTAAAGTTGAATAATGCGTGTTTCAAAGTGCGATTTTGAAAAATGGTTTCGTTTATAAGCACGTCTTATTTGCAAATAACAATTTTGTGAGTGACAAATTATTGCGTATAAACACTGAGTTAATTCTTTATTTTCAAATAGCTAAGTCACGAAAATAATTATTGGGCGTGTTCAGCAGAATAATTGATCCCTTAGCAGGTATCAGAAAAAAATTATATATCGAATAGTTTCTGCTGTTGTAGGGAGCAGTATCACTTTAAAGTAGCGTACTATTTCTTTGATACATGCTCCTGTATCGTGATACCTCAAAATGGCTATTATGATGCGGCATCACTCGAGTTCAGTAGGAAGATTATTGCATATTTGTACTTGATCAGGGAGCATGGTGTTCTGCTGAACACGGCCATTGATTACTGACTTTTTGCAAATAGTGTGCTAGGCGTTGCCACTCTATTCACTGATTTTGCTGTTTTCAACTATATGGTAGCACTGCTATATTGTAATTGACATTCATATCGACTGCAGTCGAAGGAGAAAGAGGAATGTTTGAAGATAACAAATGAAAACAAACGTTGCAATTGGACCAAAGCGGATACCAAGGTACTACTTGGACTAATGAAAGAAAATAAGGCCATGAAACTGCTTGATGGCAATCAGGCAGCACTAAAAAATACATTTACTTACGTCTGGTATTTAGCGTATAAACAGCGAGTTAATGGTTTACAAATTATTTCTATTTGCAATTAGCTCGCGTATAATCGTAGTATCTGTTTTGTTTGAAAAACGACCAACTGATCCCGATGTAGATTCGTTCTGATTTTTTTTTTATGACATCTTTTTTGTCAACAACTTACGATGTATTGGAAAAGTTTAATGTTCGTATGGTACAATTTATGTTTGGATTAGTATTAGATTAGTGTTAGATGTTAGATATTAAGGCAGGTTTAGATAGGTCGTCTTGAAAGTTGCCCAGGGAAGATTCTCAAAAGTCTTTTTCTGGCTCCAACACCATTTATCCTTCTTCTGCAAAGTAGTTGCCTTGCTAGCCGATTTGAGTCTCTTAATGTAGTCCGCAGATTGTTTAACAATTACGTCGCCTATCATTGGGACCTGTAGTTCCTGTTCCAGCCATCTCGTGCACATGTACCAGGGCGCTCCCGATAGTCTGCACAGTACTTTGGCTTGGCGGTTGGTTCTAAGTATCCTAAAAGATTTTGCTTCCCATTTGAAAACTCATCTTTGTTTTCTAACCAAAATTCCGTCAATGTTAACTGCTCAAAAGCAGTAAACACATCCGTTGGGCGAAGAAATAAAAGACTCACCAGCATTTTACAAACCTGTCACTTTGCTATATTCCTGCTGAAGTCCATAACACGGTACATTTCTCTAAACGTATTGACTTCATGATACAATAAATACAAGGTTGTGCAAACACTTGCTCCATTTCGCATGCGCATAACTTTGTTAGTCTGTGACGTCATTTGACAAATAAACCTTATGTTGGGAATTTGAGTTTTTTTTTAGTTTTATTTTGATTTAATTTCATTGTTGCTCTAATCTCAATTTATTTTCATCTTGGTTTCCCTCAGCACACATTTTGATAAATGTCAAAAACTACTGTTTTGACAAGCGATACATTGAACTACATTCAATTTTTTGTATCAGGGTATTGACTAAAATGATTGACTATGTGAAAGTAAAATTCAACCAGAGTCTGAAAAATCAAAGCTACTTTTTTCAAACATTAATACATTCATAACAACATTTTACTTCTTTTGATTCCCTAATTCTTATTTCCTTAATTTTCCCTCATAATTTGGTTTTTCTTAAATTTGAGTTTAGTTTTAGTGTTTTAGCAATTCATACAAAAATATTCGGAATTCGAATGAGATTTGCGGTTTATATTTGGGGAAACACTTTGCTTCTTGGTTAAAAAGTGTAAATGAATTTAAAATCTGTTTAGCTTTCGGTACCTTCAGTGTGGAATGGATAAAAAAAAAAGAAAAAGACACTGACATGCTGTTTCTTATATATATATATGTCTTCATCTTAATAAATTAACGCTCGCTCTGTTCTGCTAATTTGGAAAATTATTTAATTATCTACATTTTGCACGTATTACTTTTATCTCCAATGTTGATTAAGTATTAATTGCTTTGGGTCAATCGGCTTCGTTGCCATTCGGGCAAAGGGGCTTCTTGGCTCAGCAAAGCACTCTAAACTCACGTAACATATATATCTTTCTGGATCTCTGGAGGAGCAGCAGCAGCGCAGTGTCAATACTAATTTGAAAATTCATTCAATTATTCACCAGAAACAAAAATTCCAGATCATCCTCTCGCTATGGACCGCCATTGCGCACTGAGTACCGTTTGATTGTGGAGAATTTGTCCAGTCGCGTTAGCTGGCAGGTGAGTTAATTGAAGAATGGAAATTTGTTGAATTTCTGTAGTTTAGAAAAGAAGCAAGAGAAGGAGAGTAGCTTAGATATAATCCCGGTCAAAGACTACTAATCTAAATCCCGTCTTTGGTTTTTCGTTTAACTTTGAAATTTCTTGGCTCTTAACAATTTTTGGTTACATTTTTGAATCTTTTTTTTACCCCCCTACCTATCCCCCCCTCTAATCCAAACATGATTCTATATATTTACATAGTTTTAAGCTGTACAGTTGACTTAGTCTTAAGTAAACAAGCAAAACCAAATGCAATTTCTTAAAAACTCTGGTACTGATCGGTGTTATCCCAACAATATTACTTTTTCTCACAACATCCAAAAAAAGAGATTGATGGGTAACTGTTACTGCAACGACCAGATCGTCTTCTTAAAAGAGAGTGACAAACGGGCGGCAGTGTGTGTGGTGTGACGGGCGAGAGGTACCACACCCTTGAGAGATGGTCAAAACACTAACTGAGCACCAGATGTGGGCGGAGGCCAAAGACTAGAGACAAACCCCCCACAAAAAAAGAGCTACCCCCCGATATAATGTGACTTCGTTATCATCGTCGCTTGTTGAACTTCTTCCACTTGGGTCACAAACGATGCACCATCGCCGCCGCCGACTCATCCATCAAAGAAAGATAACAAAAACAAACTGAAAATACGATACCTATAAAACTGAAGATGGCCCATGGCTGAGGCCAGCCTACGCAATGCCCAGGCGTAGGCTAGCTACTCTTGTGTGTGCGTGCGTGTGTGTTAGGTATTTAAATGCTATGCTCAATTAATTTAAAACATTTCTATATAAAGAATTGTAAAATTCCTTATAGCGTTTGAGAGATTTTGATGATGAGGTGTCGTATGTGAGGCATATCTATCGATACGAAAACGGTTAGAAGAGACGCGTTTGGTTGATGAGATAATCTTGGCGGCGTTGATGATGATGATGATCAGATGAGATGAGATGAGATGACGACGGTTAGTGCATCCAAAAACTTTGTCCTCCTTACTCCTGGCCCGGCCCGGCCCTGCCTTGCCTGAGACTACTGACTAGAGAGACTACTCGTGGAGCCAACACATGCCGTCGTCGCACGCGTCAGCAGCGCCCAAAAGCCTCAGAGGCGCCTCCGTCCCAAAACGTATTTCTTATTTTTGCAGTTTTCTTTGTGCCTGGCCTGGTTGTGCTGCATACTGCTCTGCTGCTACACTGCCACTCGCGCCACGCTCACCTCTTATTGGTCCTGGCTCACGGCTCCCGGTGACTCTTTCTGACTTGAGACGTCTGATCTGACCGTATCCGGCGGTGGCTCTTCCTCCTTCCATATGTAACATAAAACTGATTTGAAATATTGCATAACGAAAGAAACTAAAACAAACACGAAAACTGGCTACGCATCCGCTCATCCGCCTCTGTGTGTGCCCGTCCGTGCGTTTTCTGGTTGCTCTGGCTGCTGCTGGCCCGGTCAAGTCAATGTCGATGCTCGCTAACTGCTCTTTTGATGTGAGGTGTCTCGAGTCCTCCCATTGGCCTGTGGGCCTTCTACTAGGCAGACAATCTAAACTCTCGGTGTTAACGCGAAAGCCATTAAAAGCGATGTGTGTGTCCTCTCTCTGAAAGCGCATTAAGTAAGAACTCAATTACAAATATTTTGATTTTTTTTAAATAATTTCATTTGAATTATCCAATTGCGAAACAAAGTTATATCGATATATACAATTTATGCTTAAGTTTTGTGCGTCGTGCAGCAAAAAGCACTTGAATATTTCATCCGAATTGTTGGCTGCTCTGTGCGACGAGAGAACTTTGACTGGGCGCTGGGCAAATTGGTCTTCCATCCCTTCACCCCACACATGAGGTTACCACATTAGGCAGGAACGGCAAGAATACAGAGAGGAGGGAGGCTTTGGTTAGGAGGCGCGCGAGCTCAGCTGGGAAATATTCAATCTGCTGTATGTGCTGCACGCGCAGTTCTTTAATTTGCCAAAATATGGAGCCAACTTCACAGGACCAGTAACTAATATGCCCATATCTTTTCGTATTTGTGCGCTTTCTGTAGGATCTGAAGGATTATATGCGTCAGGCCGGCGAGGTCACCTATGCTGATGCGCATAAGCAACGCCGCAATGAGGGGTAAGTTTCTTGGTCAGGATCTCCAAGGATCATCTTAGTATGACTAATCTTTTTTTTGCAGCGTGGTAGAGTTTGCCTCATTGTCGGACATGAAGACGGCCATTGAGAAGCTCGATGATACCGAATTGAATGGGCGACGTGTTCATCTTGTCGAGGATCGTCGCGGAGGCCGCAGCGGTGGTGGTGGCGGTGGCGGCGGCAGTGGTGGTGGAGGCGGCGGCGGCGGTGGTGGTGGACGTGGACGTTCGCGTTCATCCAGCTCGCGATCACGTTCCCGCTCACGCAGGCGTTCTCGCTCGCGTCGTTCGTCGCACTCGCGCTCCAAGTCCCGCAGTCACTCCAAGTCACGTGGCGGACGCTCCAAGTCAAAGTCACCAGTCAAATCTCGTTCTCGCTCGCGTTCTCGCTCACAGTAAGTAAATACTTATGTTTAAATTTGATCAGAACATAAGGAGAATTTAGAAATATTGCCTTACCAATGCACATGGAACCTCTGGACCGAACCTTCTTCGAGCTTTAAAGAACCTTGTTACTGCGGAAACCAAGTAGATTCACTTTGTAAATCGATTGCTCAAATGACTTGCAGAAATCTATATAGATCATTCCATTCGTTGTTGATCTTCCACTAACGAAACCTTACTTTCCATTTTCTTTGTCTTTGCAGCAAATCTCGTGATGTTTCCAAGTCTAAGTCCAAGTCGCATTCGCGTACTCGCTCTCGCTCGCCCAAGCGTGAGCGCGACTCGCGCTCTCGTTCACGCTCCGTTTCAAAGCGTGAATCGCGTTCCCGTTCACGTTCCAAGTCAAATCGCCGCGACTCGCGTTCACGGTAAGTTTAACCAGATCAGCTGATCAATTTGTATATATTCCATATTTCTTTCTTTCGTGCTTTCTTTGATTTAATTTGGGATGCACATGCTCGTTGCACACACACACACAGTCCTTCGACTTTGGTTGCCTCGCAAACTCTAAATATCAAAAATTAATGTATATCTCTTGCCGCCCTCCCCCTCTTACAGCGATCGATCCGCCTCAGCTGACAACAAGTCACGGTCGCGCTCCCGCTCCCGTTCGGCATCACCCAAAAATGGAAACGCCTCACCGGACCGCAACAACGAGAGCATGGACGATTAGACTAGTTAGCTGTCCCATTAATTTTAAAACACTTGATTTTAGATTTCTACTACATACTACTATACTACACACTATCCTACAAAATCAGCACAGACACCTTATCCTAATCTTGCGTCGACAAGCACGCTTGATAGGCAACCACTGAGGAGAACATATAACAAACAACAAGGTCAACATTTTTTTTAATATTTAAAAATTATGTTTTAAATATTCACCCGACATTGTATTGCACCAACTCTTTTTGGTAAATACACAATATATATATGGTCGAGACTTTTTCCATTGATGATATTTTCTTAAAGGGCGCTAACATTCTTGCCTATGAAATCGTTATTAAAAACCTACAAAAAAAAAACATGTAACTACTACAAATTGTCTATACATACAAATGATTAAATTTCAATAAATACGGATACACTTAAATTGAACGTTTTGTATATTTATTTGGAAAGAGTGTGGTCATTTTCCAGTCATTGTAGTCGAGGGGCGATGCAATGCGTTGCAAAAATCCATTTTCGAGTGGTAGAATTTTGCAAAACTGATACACTTTAATTATGAGTTGATGATTACGCTATTAAACAATGTCTTAGTAGACATTTTGGAGCAAGAGTCGGACCCGGATACCATTTTTCAGCAGGATAATGCTGCCATACACGTCGTAAGTGGTTTTGCAATAAGAAAATCAAGCTTTTAGAATGGGCAGCGCGTTCTCCGGACATGAATCCCATTGAATCCATGTGGCGTAACCTTGTACGTCGTGTTAATGCTGGCGAACGAAAGTTCAATTCGACTGAGGTCCTTCGAAAAGCTCTTACCGAAAAATATGTCAGAATACCGGATTCAGAGTTCATAATCATGATTTGCGCTATGCGGTTAGGCATTTTCGAACTGATAAATACAGTGCCGCTCAACTGAATAGGTTTGACTTTTTTTTTAGGTTTAGAACGTTGTATCTCTGTAACAAGCACTCCGATTTAAGCGAAATAAATTTTGTTGTATAAAGAAATCAATCATTTGTGAAATAGCAAAGTTTCTGTTCTGTTAGTTTTGTTTTTATATCATTTTATTTTTTTTTCAAAAACAAAAAATCTCAATTTTTTTTTGGCTCAACTGAATAGTTTCGACACTCTTGACTTCACTTTTTGATTGACTGCGTGATTGAAAAGAGTTGAAATCTTTTGTATTCCAAAATTTAAAGCAACTGCCATCAGATTTTTGTAAAATGGGCCGCGGAAAACCTTTAACCGATTTTGAAAAAGGACAAATAAAAGGCTATATTGAATCTGGCTTAAAACACTATGAAATAGCCAAGAAAATCGGACGAAGTCAAAACGTTGTGAGTAATTTTCTCCGTAATGAAGCAGACTGGAAAAAAAAATGAATGGATGAAAAAAATATGCAACAACAGCAACCGAGAGGCGACTTATCCTACCAACTGCCTTAAATTCCCACCTTTCTGCTGGTAGAATTAGGGAAGAAATGCTAGTGTGGCCACGGTAAAACGAACTATTCGAAGCGCCAAACACTTCAAGAGATTGAAAATAAAAAAAAAACCCACCTCTCAATGATGCTCGTAAGGAAGCACGACGATTTGCCCGAGAACACATGACGTGGAACAAGGAGCGGAAGACGGAGGTCTTCTCCGACGAAAAGAAGTTCAACATCGATGGACCGGATGGCTATAATTACTATTTCCACGATATGCGAAAGGAAGAATGTTTTTTAATTCATCATCACTCTTGTGCAGGTGGAGTAATGGTGTGGGGAGCCATATCATAGACTGTGCTCCAAAAGACTTTTCCCCAGTTTTCGGAGATTTGTGTTCATATTCCATGGACGTACCAACATGACGACGCTCCCATCCATACCGCTCGGGTTGTAAAGCAGTGGTTAGATTAAAGACCAAAACGTCAAATTGCTCGAGTGCCCGCATTACTCCCCTGACATTAACATTATCGAAAACATTTGGAGACTTTTGTCCAGTAGAGTATGCGAAGAGGAAGACAATGTAGTGACTCTGGGACCCTAGTTGAAGCAATTAAAAAAGCCTGGTCAACAATTTCACTAAATGAAATTGAAAAATATTATGATTCCTTACCAAACCGTATGTTTGAAATAATTAAGAACAAGGGTGGACATACCAAATACTAAATAATGCTAAAACAGTGTCCTTTATTATTTAAGTTACCCAGTGCCTTGAAATTTTGCTTTGTATACTTTTGTTGAATACTTTTAGTGGTCAAACCTATTCAGTTGAGCCAAAAAAAAATTGAGATTTTTTGTTATGTTTTTGAAAAAATAATAAAAATGATATAAAATCAAAACTAACAGAACAGAAACTTTGCTATTTCACAAATGATTGATTTCTTTATACAACAAAATTTATTTCGCTTAAATCAGAGTGCGGCACTGTAAGTCTGGAGGCTAAATCAATTATTAATTAATTTTTTGTTGTCCTTATTTTCTATCCTTTTAATCTTTTTAGGACTGGCTTTAATTTAATTTCGCAGTACAAATTGAATTTTTTACATAAAATGGAAAAAATATGCTAATAAATACATTTGATATTGTTTAATTACCTTAAAACAAAAAAGATTAAACTTCTTTGCCAAAAAAAAAAATTATGAAATTATGGATGATATTTGTATGTGTATGGTTCAAAAGATATTTAAAAACAATTTTTACTTTCAATATTTAAACTAAAAACTTAAAAATAATTATTATATGGGCATTTTCACAGCTACGAACGTGACAATCGTACGAATTTTTTTTTGGAGAAAACGAAAGAAAAATGTTACAATAAATTTTAGCATATTGGTCTTTGGATAGTACTTTAGTAGCACTTTATTTAATGTAAAAGCTGAGAGTTGTAGACAGTAAGGTCCCAAGATACAGGCAGACAAAATAACATACGCAACGTTAATGCAACTAACTTTAATATGATCTGCAATGTTGTAATTATATATTTATAGCTGATTCGGTCAAAAATAAATTTTACTTTATTTTTATATTTGACTTATAATGTTACGCAACGTGGCATACGTTACGTGACAAGCCTTTCTCCAACGCTGTTCTTATGATGCTTTTCAAAAATTTATATATGTATCCTTTTGCGTAATCCTAAATAACATGAACATTTTGATTCAGGAACTTAAATTGATATACATAAGATATCCTAGCTGCATAAAATGAATCGATGTTTTCGGTTTTTGGTTTACCTTTCTGTGGAAATGCCCATATGGGTATTTCCATGATGTCGAACGCGACCGTCGTACGCATTAAAGTGAAATAAAAGTCAAACTAAAATATTTATTTTTCCTTCTGTTACTTTAACTTATAGCACTTTCGAAGCTCTTTAATTAGCGGTAACTGGTTCCAAGATATAGTCAATCAAAAAGCGATTCGCACGCGACAAAAAATGGAAGTCGTGTTTTTGCCATCAATATAAAAGCCAAACTCGCCAAAATCTGCCAAAACCGTTTACTGCGACTACTTTTAAAATGCTGTTGAATAATTTTACTGTATATTAGATTTTATTTGATCAAAAAATTGTCATTATTATTTCTATTTCAAAATAAAATATGATTCGGTACGTGAATTGCGAATTGCGAACGTGACACTTTTTATTTATGTTTTCAGTTATAATGCGAAGCACAAACTTTCAGTTAGTTGCAATCACATAGTTTCTCATGGATTCTTATGCATTTTTTTATAACAATTTGTACCCTCAGAAAGATTTAAGATAGCAAAAGTAAGTGCGATCTATAGGCACTTTTATCAAGAAAAGGTTGAG